>OY776117.1:71971157-72446157 GCA_963675035.1 Allygus modestus | reverse complement strand
CACCTACGTTAGAATTACCGTTGCGCATCCTCCGCCAAAACCTCATTTCCAGCATTCTCAGGCGTTTTTAATTGATTAGCAATAAGTTCTAAAACTACTCATTGGCTTACTACCAACCCAACCGCATTCTTAACAAAGTTTTCTCTCTTGAATGCACGTATTACATGGTGTTTATTTTTCATTACATTTAGTTTTATAAGGAAATATGGATCGTATTGAAACGTGATATTCAATAATTATTTCTCTATTGAGCGAAATATATTATATTATATAATCCTTTACCAATCGTATAAAATTTGTTATTCAATAAGGACGTTTTTAAAAGTAAACAATTTATTGTTTATCGAGGGTTATTTCTATAGTTATTGCCATAATAGTCACAGGCAGTAACAACTGAGTGATAAAAGTGATCATTCTAAATTTTCTTAAGTTATTAGATGCTCGTTAAGTGATAACTAGAGTAATATTTAAAAAAATCTAATTTGTATTGACCAAAACACATTTTTAAATATTTATTTGTAATTTATTCCTCAAGCGATAATATTAAGAAACATTTTAAAACGATAACAACGTTGTGTCAAAACTATATTACAAGTTCTAAAATGTATTGCGATTAAAAATATCATTTTTAGTACATGTGCAATTTATATTATTTGCGTAAAAATTGTTTAAGACGTATTGTGGATTATTAAGAATAGATATGCAAACAATCATGTTGTTAACCTGTTTAGAAATTAATTGGTTATCTTATTTTTGATAAGTGTGAAATTGAAACATAAACAATCCTTTAATACCAGCGCGTACGGGCGATATTTAGTCGTCTCTTGAATGAATCATGTTATTAATTAGGATGGTTCATTGGCAATGTGGTTACTCCATAAGAGAAGTAAGCTTATCAATGCCTTTTATATCAGACAAACTTATGTTTTTTGAGTTTATTGACATCTTTAAACCCCTTTTACTAACTTGAGGCACGAGTTACGAGGCTGGCAAATAGCACTTACATGATTATCAAACAACTCATTAATCTTCCTACATTATTATTATTCAATTGGATTGCCCGGTAGGAGCTGTTTATTGCAAATATACAATTTATTTTAAGCTCAAAAGAATATTGTGTGATAAATGCTACATGTGGCATGCTCAAGTGTTCTTTTCAAAGCCCTTTTCATCTGTAGTGACACTGCACTTTATTTTCCAGAAGAATAATAGCTTCACCTTAACTTTGATATATGAGATTCATTTAAAACATCCTTAAATGCCTACGCTAAAAAAGTCGCTAATAATTCCAATAAAAGGAAGTATTTTATGAATTTGAAGTTGTTGGGCGTAAACAAAAGTTAGACAACAGAGCAAAATTAAAATTCCAACTTACTTCACTGAATGCTGAATACATTTTGTTGTTTATCATTAGCTTATTTAACTAGTTTACACTGTTACACTTAATACTTTATATTACGTAAAACTAGTTTATGTGGTAGTGTAGGATACTTTGTTATTGTTACTAAATAATACAATGTCTACAGTATTATTCTGATAATGGCCATGTACCAAGAGGCCAATTATGCCAACAACAATACAATTTGGCCCGATCTCTTGTTCCGCCAATGTTACTGAGACCCATCACTGGCTGTGGTCTTCAATATCCAAGTCCCAAACCTCACTATAATATTGTGCCTTGCCTAAGCCTGTTATCAGGATTATTATAACAGAACTTCTCCATTCCTCGACCGTAGAACTAACTTGACTATATCCAGATGCTGAGAAGGTAAATTTTTTGGATACCTTAAATACATAAATACTTAACAGGAATAAATTTTAACATTATTCTCTAAGGGTTACAAGGTACACTTTTATAACGGTTTTTTAAAATTAGTGTAAAAGCTGCATTTTTAACAACGTTTAAATAGATGGTTCAAATGAACGTAAAGGCTAGATGGTTTTCGTTGTTTCCTACATTTCAGTCTGGTGTTAAACAAATGTCGAGTAAAGAATCTCACAATTGTTCTTTTAAGAACAATCCTATTGTATAATTCACATGGCGCGGCGCTCTGAACAGTTTATCCGATTTAGAAACTCTTAAAGTGCAACTTGCAAGTTGGATACTTGAAGAGTGTTTTAGTTACCTGTCTACGTGCCTTGTTTTTGTATTGCGCAATATAACTATAATAGTACATTTTTTCAGGTGTTACAGAACAGTTTTCTTTGTATTATTTCATAGAATATTTTTCTACACCGTTTAATAACTAAAAACCATTGTTTAATTACATGCCAGGTATGTTTGTTACTTGGAGTCAATGTGTACCCCTGAAAAAAAACCTTAAAGTCAATGTGTCAATCGTGATTCAGATTGATATTTTTAATTCCAAGCTTACACAAAAAATGGAAACGTAAATTAAACTAGCCAATTGGGGACATTCTATAAATGACTTCACACAAAAATAGGGGAGAGTGGGTAAAATTACAGTCATATAGGGAAGATTACGACGTGAAATTTCGATTTAGGTTTTGTAACATTTCAATGCTGATCGTAAAAACTAAATTAAATAAAAGTAAGAATATTCAGTTTTTCTTAAGTTAGTGAAAGAAAACTTGTAATCTAAATATTCTTTTTTTGCCAATGCATTGTTTTCAGAGACAATTTTGAAGACAGTGTTTTCTCTGCTTTATATAAACATATTGCATTATCTTTCCCAGGAACTACTGGGAAAGATAATGAACTTTTTGAACGTTGAACTGCTGAGGAGACGGATCAACGATTGGAAGAAGCGGTATTTATGGTATTACTATGTGCATTCATTTTACATTACATTTCCAATACCGTAAGGCTCCGGCATACTCCCATCGCATCTCACGTTATCACTGCAGGCGCCTATAGGTCTATGCTTTTACAGCAACCACATTAACAGTCAAATTAAAGTTAACATACCATACATTAATTCCGTTAGTTATTTTTTTACAGTAATGTATCAAGAATCAAGATGCCTTTATTATAATAAACTTAGCAACCAGTCAAGTTATACAGTCAAAAACAAAGAGTTGTTACAATAATGGTCTTAAAACAAAAAAGTTTTCATGCAATCACTTATTATACTACTTTATACAAAAAAATAAAACAAAAACAATACCTTTATAGGCCACCACTGTCAGCAAAAAACTCCCGGACGCTGTAATATTGGTTGTCCATTGAAAATAGTTTGAGCTTGTTTTTAAATCTACACTCATCTGATTCCATTTTAAGGTCTTCAGGAAGTGAATTGAAAAGCTTTATGATTGAAAAATAGGTGTGTTTCTCAAAGTTGGCAGTCTTATGATGCGGGATGGAAAAGGTCCCAGCGTTCCTGAAATTGTAGTAAGCAGTGTCTCGGGGTTGAAAAATTAGTTTTCGCTTAATATATATGGAGAGACATTCAAAAATATACAAGGAAAAACTTAAGTATATTTTTTTGAGAATATACCTCTGCAAGAGTCTGTACTTTTCGTGCCAAAAATTAATCTAATCACTTTTATTGTAGGCGGAAGATACCATTTATTCTTGTGGTTTCGGTTCCCCAAATAGCAATTGCATAACATATGTGCGGATAAAAGCAGCCATAGTAAGCTGTCATAAGGACACTATAACTAGCAAATTTAGAGAGTCTGCGAGTGATGAATAAACTACTACTTACTTTCTTTGTTACTTTATCAATGTGATCAGAAAGATCAAGACGAGAATCAATAATCAAACCAAGAAATGTTGTTTGCTGGCAGAAGATGATTTCACTCTCACCTATAACTATCGCAGCTAGATTAACCCTACTACTCCTCAGATTAAAGACGATGAAGTTAGTTTTTTGCAGTATTTACAAAAGATTGTTATCTGATAGCCATTGCAAGAACACACTAATTTGAATAATCGCATTAACTTCAAGAGTAGCCCGAGAACTGTTGCTAATACTTAAGAAGATGTCGTCCGCAAATAAGCAGAGATCTCCATGGGATATACTATTTTGAATATCATTTACAAAAAGCAAAAATATAATCGGCTCAAGACCGAGCCTTGTGTTATCCCACAAATAACAGGAAATTCATTGGACTTCTGAGAGGAGATGCCCCCACTAATCTTTCACTGCTGACGGAATTTCGACAGACTGAGTTCTGCGCATCAAAAAGAATGAGATCCAACTTACAGCATTGCCTCTAACACCAAAGTGCGCCAATTCCCGAAAAAGTACTTTATGATTGCTTGTATCGACGCTTACTTAAATAAAAAAATAAACCAAAAATATAATTACGTTTATCAAGTGCTTTGGATACACATGTAATGAAGCTGAGCATCGCATCAATGGTGGACCTATTTTTCTGAAAACTAAACTGCCTATCAAAGAACACGTGATTCTCTACATGGAAAAGATAAATTCGAGCCAGAAATAATTTCTCAAATATTTTAGAAAAAGCCGAAGTAATTGAGATAGGTCTATAATTATTACTGTCAACTGCACTACCCTTCTTGTAAAGAGGTTTTACAACAGAAGATTTAAGAAGCATTGGAAAAATCCCCTCCTCAAAAGATACATTAATTATATGAGTCAGAGGTCGGAAAAAATCATCAGCAACACTCTTTAATTAACCTCGAAGATAAACCATCCTTTCCAGCAGAGTCACCAGCCTTCAGGGAATCAATGATATTTATCACTTCATCCTCACTGGTAGGGTACAACAACAAAGAAGAAAGGGATGTAGCTACTTTAAGAGGATTGTCGAGGGGAAAATGACTGTAAACTGATTTATGACATGTGTTTATGAAAAAAGGCGTTAAAATGATTAGCCACATCAACAGGGCTTGTCACCAGATGTTGACTATCGGACATGACATTAAGCATTTTGAAAGGCTTTGAACTCTTGTTAGGGATGGTTTCGTTGACAATATCCCAAATAGCTTTGGATTTACAACGGGCCGTATTGACATTAGCTAACTTAGCTGTTCTAATAGCTTGTCTATACTTTCTTTTAAGAGCAAGATAAGATTGTTTGAAGGGATGTGATATCTAAAGATATTTAGTAGAGTAATACATTTCAAGGGTATTTTTCCTTAACTCCATTAGAGAAGCATAAAGTAGAACCTTAGTGAAGTATTTCTTTGGTCGAATCTCATATTTGGTTCAAGGAAAAGAAAATTCAAAATAGTATATAGTTAATAGCAGACAAAAAGTGATCGAATTTTTATTTAAACCAACTGCTGAAAAAACATCTTCCCATTTTTCATGACTTGCAATGAATTTGAAAATGCGAACACTGTCCTCATTAAAACATCTGTTGAATCTGAACTTAGGAGTCTCATTTAAAAAAATTGTAGAAAGAGTAATAGGAGAAACCTGTGCATGATGATCGGAAATGCCCGAAACAATTACCTCTGGGTTCAACGGCCAAGGACTAATTTTGCAGAAAATATTGTCAATAAGAGATTTGAAATCCTTAAACTCCCTAGCATAAGAAAATACAGTACTGTGCAGACCAAAAGACAGCATCATTTCAGAGAGTTTCTTAGAGGAGCCGTTACAAACAGACAAATCAATATTAAAATCTCCAGCCACTATAACCCTCGTATTAGGTTTAGCACATGATTCAATACAGTCATGAAGGGATTCCAATGTATTCCATGTAACGAGCCCAATTAATTTTTATAAGGGAATCCGAAAATGACTTAAAAGAGAAAATTTATTTTGAAATTAAAAAAGCCAACTTGCAGTAGCGTCTGACCTTTGGTCTTCCAAATTACGTTTAGAGATTGCTGTTAGCATAGTTATTAAAACGATGAAACCCTGCGGACCTCTGCAACGCTCAATTTCCCTGCCTTAATAATACATTTTCAAGCGATAACTCAGATATTTTTGTACGGTAGACTGAAGCCTGAATAATGAATCCCGTTAAAACTATTTATTATGATGAAAATAAAATCCTCATAATAAATGGTTGTAGTATATTGAACAACAAAATAAAAAAAAACAATATATTTTAAAAACCGCTATAATGTGTAAGTTAGCTTGTTACTTACAACTTCAAACTATTGGCGTCGTTTTTTAAGTTTTCATCATCGCGTATATTATTTAATAATACAAACTTAGTACCGGTATGTTTAATAATCTCATCATACATTTTTTATTGCCAAGTTATGAAGGTATGATAATTATAGTCGGAAGGGGTCTACAAATCAGCAAAAATTATATGTAGTTTATAAATTACCTCTTATTTAAACACTAAAAATTTTTTTAAGGATTGAACTGAATAATGCACGAATACAAACATGTTGTCTCATTGTTAAAATGATTTGCTAATAATAATTATATTTCACTGATCACCAAAAGAGTTTGTGTTGCTGTTGAAAGGGTGGCTTTCTAATGAAACCTGAATCATTAAACATTTTAATAAGTTAAAAATCTAGAATACCTATTATCTAAACATATAAATTTCCATTAAACATTATTATTCTACTAAATCCCTAGATTTACCTACTAACTAAAATTAATCGAGGGATATTATCACGGAAACCTGGTAAATACTAAAAACTTTACTTATACAAAATTATGAATACCTTTTGTTACAATATTTTTAAATGTATTAATACATTGTGGGACAGTTGATTTAGCCACTGCCACAGTAAAGAGAACATATTTAAATCTAAAGTTGTATAAGGGAAAGTCATGGAAAAATTTAAATTTGTAAAATTAACCAACCTATGAAGAGGTAGACATAATCGAGCATATTTCCTCTTCAAGAGAGAATTTGCCTCAGTGGGACAACTAAGTTGAGCACAAAACCAAAATTTAAGTTAAAGTTAAGTTAAAGTTAGGTTAAAGTTAAGTTTAAGTTAAGTTTAAGTTAACTTAACATAGATAGGGGTACGTTAGACTTCTGCTTGGGTATAATAACGGGTTACAATTTTACAGCTCAATTAATAAGGCCAAGTCAAGTACGTTAGAAAAAATACAATATTTCCAATTACAGCCAAACTGTTGAGAGTTGGGCATGGGTATATAGGAAAATTGTTGTTTGGTCTAAAGTCATCAAACCACATTCCTCATAAATAAAACGCATAAAACTAAGGATATAAAGTTCTAATGTCGGGAAAAAACACTTAAACTCTTTTTATCCTTTTTAATAGAAATTGTTATGAGCTCAAAGGTGTGTGGGATAAATTAAATCTAAATGATTTCATCCCAGGTTTTGGAAGTTGCTGTCATCCGTTTTACTTCCCACCCTTATTTAGTTAAATTTAAAGCTAATACTTTTCATTTCTAGGCATAGTTAGTTTTAACTTTAAAGTTCCTAATAATCAATGTGGTTAATAATATGGAAGGATTTAAGATTTACAAGAGAAAGAGAAAATACTCTTTTTCTACAAATGATCGTTGTACCTTTTATAGTCGTCATTTATTGATTTTGTTTAAAATCAGAACGAATTGCAAGGTTAAATATGGTGAAAAATGTTATTTTATTTTATTTAAATTAACTCTCAAATCACAAAATAAACTGAGGTAATGTTATTCAGGTGAAAACACGTTTAATTGTGACACTGTTTATTTGAGTTAATTCACTCTGATCCTACGGATCGAACGGGAATAGTATTTGATACTTGGGGTGGTTTTAATTTATCCACTAACTAAAAGCGATGTTAGTTACTACTATTTGTATTCATTTTAACAATGTTTGAATAAGAACTATAAAACCTACAATGATTAAAGGTGCATATTCGTTCATGTACATAATATTTTAACAATGGCTTGACGAAATGACATAGTTAAACATGCCATAATCTTTAACCAAGTTCGTTTATAGATAAGTTCGTTTTTTTCTTAAAAAATCTAAAAATTATAAAAATCGTATTAAATATAGTTACACATTTCACTCTTGTAAATTATCACAATCACAACTTTGATGCTACTTTGATGTTAGTTAGTTATTATACATTTCTAGGGAGGAAATTGCTGTCTCTTTGTATATAATATTACTATGTGTTTTATTAGGTGCCTTCCTCTTAACTGCCTTATTTTAACTATACAAATGATTATTATTTTTAACTTATTATTTACCAAAAGTGAAATCTTTATCTTCTATTTACTCAAATGGTGGACGCATTATGAGTCAACGAGAGTTTTTGTCTTTATAGATATATGCCGTGTCCATAGTCACCACCGGCGTCGCAAGGATCATTCCTGCAAGGAACTGCCCCTTTGTCTAGGAATGTTTACATTATTTTCTCTATTTATCCAATTACGACCCCTATTTTTCACACTAAGCAAGAGATCGTGATCGTTTAAAAAATGGATATACGCCGTCGTCATATTAAGGAGTAGGGGTACTGCCTAGACCACACTTTGCAGCAAGTACCTCGGAGTCTCGTAGTGGAAAACAATTGTAGGGGGATGGAGCAGTTCTTCCTTATGTAATATCAGACTAATATTGGGGCTGTTTATTTTAATAATCTGAATTCTTACTCTGTTAATGCCAAAGCTTAGCTTCTCTTACAAGAATGCTGTTGATATCAGTTCTCTTGTTCGAAGCTGAGATTTGCAGCCGAAATTAATGAACGAAATTGCCATGATGCGGTTTACTGAAGTGCAGCAACAAGAGGCTCTCAGGGTCACATTGTCATATCGTATAGTATCTGACCGGCCGAAAGGCTGATATTCCTGGAGGAATCCCTTTAATGTCCTTTCGAGCAGAGAAAAAGACGATCTTCCAGGGACAAGGCGAGATTGTTAAGGACGCTGCAAAATCCAAAGAGTGCTCCCGCACTTGCAAGGGCAGGAATGTGGACAACAATAAAACTTAACAGGCGTATCTTAACATTGCATTGGCGGATTGGCTGCACACCTACTTTCGGTCATACAACATCGAATCAACGGCCAGCATTTCCTCTTGATCGTTCCTGACGACTCGGATCATACTTTCATCACTCCACTGCACGCTTTGAGAAAGGCCTAGTCTAAAGACCACTCGATCGCGAGTGTTGTCAGCAGTCACGGTCTGCGTGAAGATTATGGAGGCTGAGACAAATCAGTCTTTGTGTTTCTTCCGCCCATGACATTCTCCGCACGAAAAGTAGTAACCTAAATCGGGATTGTGGCTCCTTGTTTTTACCTATACCGGATAAAGTTTAGTCCTTATTTTTCGACAAAGAGTACAAGGATGTAGGCCTAGTCCTAAGGTGGATGTGTTGTGGTTATTGTACGTGGTTCATACTAGTAGGAGTCTCACTTTGCTGGCTTTTAGTTAGTATTTACCATATATTCCTAAAGAAATGTCATTTGTGTGTCAAGTTCAATAGTGTATTATTCTCATATGACAGATATAGATTACTTTTATATGCTTTGTAATAGTTATATATTGTGCCATATTTTTCAATAGTAACTTCAAGAGTTATTACAACAAGAAAGGCGTTATATACTGAAACTTTTAAATTTCCTAAATTTCCTTTCATGTCCTTTGTTCCTTTATTCCTTTCATGGTTTATAAGAAACGAAAGGAAGATTTAAAGAATGTAAAGTCTTCCAAGTAACAATATGTTAATATTGTGAAAGCTAAACAAATGGAATATTACGATAACATTATTTTAGTTTTAAAAGTTTACAGTCAGATACAAAGCTAACCTGGATGATGGAATATTGCGATATTAATACCTTAACTCTAAGCACAAAGTTATACCAGCTTTTGATGTGTTCAGTTTCAGTTCACTGGTCTTGTAACTTTGAAAGCAGGCCTGTTGGCTAGCTGGTTAGGCCTGTATTTAGTTTTGTCACTTTAATTGTAGTTAATACTTGTTTTCTAAAGAATTTGGGCCATTTAAAGTTCAAATTGGTTTACTTCCATTCCTCAATTGAGATTTAAATTCACTTTGTAGTTATTTAATAGGTGAATGTATATTAAAGTACATACAAGCTTCCACATTACAATACAATTATAGCTACATTATAACTACTTAGAACAAATGCCTTAGTTAATAAACGGTATCAGGAAACTGGCTCATGCTTTCTCCCTTTTAGCCCAACCTTAATGAATAAATTACTTTTTATTCCCTAAATATAGAATACAAAGCACGGTCGAATGTACGTAAAATCTTGTAAACAAGTTGTTTTCAAAAACATTAACCCAAATCCCTGTTTTGGAGGCACTACAGAATCAATTGCTACACACGTGGTTTTAAGAGGGGAAAAGGCCCCTATTTCCCCCCCAGGGTTATTAAGGCGGAACATATTTCGAATTTCCTCTGTTGGTCAATGTTAACTTGACAAGCATATCAAGTTTGAGCTAAATTGATCATTAAATAAGAGAGAAATAGTAATTTTTGTATTCCCCATAAGAATAACATTGGACAACGTACTGCGTTTACCGCAAAACGAAAATTTAAATTTTCTCTCCATCCATACAGGAGAAACGGTATCAGAAAACTGACACATACTTTCTCCCTTTTAGTCCAACTTTAATGAATAAATTACTTTTTATTTACTAAATATAGAATACAAAGCACGGTCGAATGTACAGAACATCTTGTAAACAAGTTTTTTTTTATATCCACCCAAATCCCTGATTAGGAGGCACTTCAGAATCCATCGCTACACACGTGGTTTTAAGAGGGGAAATGGCCCCTATTCCCCCTCCCCTCAGGGTTATTAAGGGGAAATATATTTCGAATTTCCTCTGTTGGTCAATGCTAACTTGACAAGTTTGAATGAAATTTATCAATAAATAAGAGAGAAATAGTAATTTTTTATTCTCCATAAGAATAACATTGGACAACGTACTGCGTTTACTGCAAAATGAAAATTTAAATTTTCTCCGCAACCAGTAATCATAGAATAGGAATTCAAGATACTAAATTATTTATATTTTTGAGCTCTTTTTAATAGTTAATAGTAATTTTTTTTTATATTTATGTTTTTTTATGAAATATGCAAAAAACTGAATTTTTGATATTTTAAGTCTTGTAATTTCTGAACCCAAATTTTTACAGAAATTCAGGTAGTGTCATTTTGTTGGAAAACTAAAGTTCTACAAACGACTAAAGTTTAATCACAATCGTTAAAGCCGTTTTTGAGATATCTTGATTTTCATTTTTTTTCCGTTTTGTGGGGATAATTACCCTTAAAATTCTATAATTCCAAAAAATGAAAACAAACACCTAGAGATATTGTGAATTAGTACCTACATACCAAATTTCATGTGAATCAGACGTAACATTTTCTTTTCAAATTCAGAGAAAATCCGCCCATTATTGTAAAGCTGATTCAACTGAAATCTATAGGGATATTTGATTTCTACCTCCCGTTAGGCATATATTTTGTACGTTGTTAATACGTATTGATTGACATTCCTTTAAGCTATGTTTATTAACAACAAATATCAATTTTGGAACCTTAAGGGGTCCCTAATACAGAATGAACTATAAACTTAATCTGAAATGTTGTTGCACTCATTAATTAAAGTGTTTATTTTGAAAGATCTGTTGTATTTAACAACAACTTTCAATTGAGAAGGTACTCTAGCACCGTGGTAATACTGAGAATATTATCAGTAAAACCTTTTAAGCATTTAAATGACTTACCGTCAATTATTAGTAATACAATGAACAGATTATAATCCTGAGCGCGTTTCGCAGCAACTAGGCTGAATCATCAGCAGATGAGGTTAACCTTCACATAAAGGCTGGTCCGTAAAGAATCACCACAAAGTTTAAATCGATTAAAAGGTCTTTTGAATACTTTTGTAATGTGTTACATTAATTTTCCTTTTAGTATTCTGAAACCAGTTGAGTTAAAAATCTCCACTTAAAAGTTGTCAACTTATCTTCAGATTTATTAATCCTTTAAAACATTATTTATAATTTAACGCCTGAAGCAATTAATGGACTTACTGGGCTTGGAAAATACTTGATAAAAGGCTCAACGATCTTATTATTCGGACTGTAAAAGGTTAAATTTATATTTTCTTAACGTATGTTTACGTTTTTAGTTGTTATACTGCATGCTGGTAACAACAATGAGTCTAGGGACATTTATAATTATACTCTACTGAAAAAAGGGTCTATAAATTAAATATTTTCATTAATTTAGAAATATTGTATACTAATAATCTAATGTCGTTAACTAATAAATTGCTACGGTTAAATTCATTAATGATTAGCAACAGTAAATGCCACCAAAAGTGTAACAAGCCCGTCATCATTAAAGAAAGAAGTCCATGCATACTAATATCAATTAGAAAAATTCATTATTATTGAATACTGTATTTTGATGAAATATTTAATTTTATTTATTTAGGAAAATACTACTTTTAAAGTTTCCGGAAGCGTCGGGACTAATGCCGTTATTTTACACTGATGCTTAAAATGAATTCGGGCAAAATTTCGTAAATTTAGCTGTTAGTACGGTTGGCATTGTAAAACGTTGGAATGTTTTTAGTTGAGTGCTTTAAAAACTAATTAATTCAAGTACTTTTTTTAATAACTTCAATTCTAATAATATAGCAACAGTACTCAATATAGTTACCAGTTTTAAACGCTTCAAGATCTTAAAAACTTCGACGTAAATAAAAACATGTTTACCTTTAAAGGAAAGAATTAACTATATACTAATGTACACATATTCTCCAGCCATCTATAGAGTAAGTTAAGTTGGAGTTTGTATACTTACATACATAGTTTTTTCATTTACCTGTAACAACATTTGACAATTAACATTAATACAATTCCATTTACGATCATGAAAATATAAACATGACAGTTAGAATTTATATTTATGTATCAGTCGACGAGAGGGCTAACGAAAATGTAAATACAGTTGCCCAAGATCAAGGTTAGTTAGTTAGCCTGTGATATGGTTTGAAAAGGTTTATTATCGGTTAAACATTGTTAGTTTTGATCAAATACTGTGAGAAGTCTTAAGGGTTTAACCAATACACCGTAGTTTAGTTTATATAATTTGTACACAAAGTACATAATTATAATATTGGTTATTTTTTATCTTCAACTTTCTATGTTTTATTTTTGTTATAGTTTTACTTATATGTTATTAGTATTACAACCAGTAAAACTATTTATTTTTGATTAATATAATAAACTTAAAAAGTTTGATTCTCAGCCCCAATATTTGTTCGAGTAATCTTCTTTTTTATCTTAAGTCTAATCTCAAATTCAACAGATAACATATTATTGAGACGATAACAACGAATCAAATATTTAAAACTTAGCAAATGTTATTGAGGTAATTTGGTTTATTAGACTCTGCTACTCGAACAACAGTTTGACAAAATCTAAAGACATCAACATTGTCGCGTTAGTTAGCACATCTCACTTCTAATTCCAGACGATAAACACGAATCGGGCAAATGTTTCGTGATCGTGAAAGATATCGGATGTGTTGTGTGAATCAGGATAAGAATCAGCTGCTCGGAGGACTGAACTATTTAGCTTCGAGCCGTTGGAGCGTATACCTAAGATTCAACAAAATAAATCGCATCTAACTCTTGTTTAAACATTAATTATACAACACATCTTTGCGACAAGATTAGTAAGACAATTACTTGGGGTGCAGGGTGTGGATCCCGCCCGCGGCGTCCTTGTCGCGCACCCTGGGCAACGGGGCGTCACAAGCCAGTGGCGTCACGGCTAGCGCGGGTAAAATCCACTTGGCTGTGAGACTCTTCTTCTCACAGTTTCTTCCAGGGCCAAGGCCTTTCTTCTCACCTTTTGGGCCTTGGCTCGCCTTCTTTCTTCTTTCCTGGGCAAGCCTTGCTCACCTTCTTCTTTTCTTCGACCCCGCATCATGGGTGTCTTTCCGCCTTTTTTCGACCGGTGTCCACTGGGGGGTCCCTGGGAGTGTTCCTGGTGTCGCAGGGGCTGATGTGTGCTTGCACTGCCGATGGGTTCTCTTCAGTGGGTGTCAGGAGCCAGCCCCTTTGGGCCCTGGTCAGGGAGTGCGGCGTGGGTGCAGAGGTCGGGCTCTGCACTGCCACGGTGAACCCCGGCACGTCTGGAATCCGGTAACGGCAAACGGAGGTCGGGTCCCCGGGGAACTGGGGTGGGGGCATCGTCCCCCTGGGTATACCCTCGCCTGGCCAATTCCGGGTTCACCCTCGTCGTGCGATGCGCTGGTTAAACTAAAGTATGGCAACCCCTAAAAACAACGACAACATCAACATTGGCAACGATATGAGGGAGTTTCCAGAACTCCCTCCTCCTAGCGCCAGTACTGCCTCCATTTTTCGGAGGAGTAGCTTGGTAGCGAGGTCCCCACCACCGGCCTCTTCTCCTGTGGTCGCGCTGGCTTCCACGGATTCAGCCAGCTCGAGGAATACCCCGAAGCCAAGAACGGTTCGAGCTCCGTCTCCGGTAGTTTCGCCGGATGAAAGGAACGTGGCTATTGCTCAGGAAAAGGTGGAGGAGGAACTGCAGAGGATGCGGGATACTCTCCTCGACATGTCCGCCGCAGTCGCGAAGCAGAAGACCGTGTCGATGGGCATCAAGAACGGGATAGTGACCCTGGATGCATCCCTTGATGTCTTCGACTCGATGCTCGGTCTCTGGAAGGCATCGCTAAGGCGGCTCAGGCTTCTGGAGGAGAAGCAGGGGCAAGCTCCACTTCCATCTTCGGAGTCTGGGGCGCCTGGTGGGGGTGCCAAGAGATCGGCGACTAGCCCTCCTGCGGAACAGCAAACGGAGAAGAGACCGGACGTCAAGAACAGGACCGTCCACGTGGAGAGGAACGGAGAAGAAGCCACCACTGCGTCTGCGGACAGGGAGGGTTTTAATCAGGTCCTCTCCAAGAAACAGAGGAGGAAGCTTCGGGCGGAGGCGAAAGCCCAGAAGAAGCGGGAAGAGGCGGAAAACGTGCCTTCCCAAGCACCCAGCCAAAAGAAGGAGAAGCCAAAGAAGACTCGGCCTAGGAAGACCAGGAACCAGGTGGTCCTGATCAATCCGTCCACCGGCAAGACCTACTCAGAGATCCTCGGATTGTTGAAGAGTGAGGTGACGCCAGAGGACTCCGGAACTGTGGTTCGGCAGATCCGGAAGACGGAGGCCGGGGGGGTTCTCCTTGAGCTCTCGAAGTGTGACGACCGGGGGAAACTCCAGGAAGCACTTCAGAGAGCTATAGGGGACAAGGGCGAGGTCCGCTCCATCATCCCGAAGCTGAGGGCAGAGATCTTGGATCTAGACGCCCTGGCTTCGGAGGCCGATGTCATTGCGGCTATCACAAGAGACCTTCCGACAATCTCCGGTGTGCCTAAGGTCACCCTGTTCTCGCCAAACAAGCGGGAGCAGAGAAAGGCTGTCGTTGAGATGGAAGAGAAAGACGGTCTTCTCTTTCTTCGGTCTGGGAAGATCAAGATTGGCTGGGTCGTCTGCCGAGTTCGGCAGCGCCTTGAGGTAGAACGCTGTTTTCGGTGCCTCGGGTACGGCCACACGCGTCGGAGTTGCTCCGGTCCCGACCGCGGCAACAATTGTTGGAAGTGCGGTAGCGGCGAACATAAGGCCGCTGCTTGCACAGCGGCCGCTTCTTGCGTTCTCTGCACCGGTACACCTGGAGCGTCCGCGGACCACATTCCGGGCTCAGGGGCATGCAGGGCTTTCAGGAAAGCCCTAGACGCTAAGAGGGCTCGATCTGCCACGAAATGATCCGTTTCGTCCAGGCAAACCTGCAGCGGAGTCGAGCAGCTGACGCCATTCTTGAGCAGCTTGCTTGTGAGGTCAAAGCCCAGATCGTGATCGTCAGCGAGCCCTACCGGATCAAAACCAGTCCATCTTGGTTTTATGACCAGCTTGGCACCGCGGCTCTCTGGATTTCGGACAGTCGGGGGATACAGGTGTTGGGTCACGGATCCGGTGACGGTTACGTCTGGGTGAGACTTCGGCGAGTCAATGTATACAGTGTCTACCTCTCTCCCAACTATTCTGCCGAGGAGTACCGGGAGAGGCTGGAGGCGCTGGAAGACAGTCTTCAGGGTGTCTCGAGGGGCGTAATAGTGGCTGGGGACTTCAATGCGCGTGCCGTTGAGTGGGGCATGCCAGTCACTAACGCCCGGGGGAGACGAATCTTGGAGATGGCCTCGAGGCTCGACCTGGAAGTGGCAAACAGAGGGGACACGCCGACATACCGCAGACCTGGTTTTGGTGACTCCATACCAGATGTCACGCTGGTATCGGCAGGGTTGCTTCCTCTGGTAGCGGAGTGGGGGGTGATGGACGTGTACACGGCCAGTGACCACGAATTCATCTCCTTCAATCTGGAAGAAAACGAGTTGTCTCGTCGATGCAGTACCCGAAACCCAATTGGCTGGAATCAGGCCAAACTGGACAGGGGAAAATTCGTCGAGCGGCTCAGTCGTAGCCCCGAGGCCGGTTTGACGGAGCGCTTTGACTCCGCTGATCGAGATCGGGTCAAAGCTCTCGTGGGTTCCACAATGCAGCTGATCGAGCGTGCATGCGACTCGTCGATGCCTCGGAAAAAACCTGTCCGGGGTCGTCGCCACGTGTACTGGTGGACGGACGAAATCGCGGAGCTCAGGAGAACGGCACTGATGCTTCGCAGAAGAGCGCAGAGAACTCGAAACCGACCGGAGGCTTTGGCCAGGTCGGCAGAGCACAAGACTGCGAAAAAAGCTCTTGCCAGTGCAATTCGCCTGAGCAAGGCTCGCTGCTGGAAGGAGCTGTGCCGGGACGTGGACTCCGATCCATGGGGAAAAGGGTACAAGCTCGTCACGAGAAAGCTCGGGGGAATGGGGGCCAGCAGTGCGTCTATGCCTGCAGGCACGATCACGGCCATCGTCGATGCTCTCTTCCCAAGTCACCCTGAGAGGCGAGAGGAAAGAGTAACGGGGCCGGTGCCTGATGTTCCTTTGTTCACGGAACAGGAGCTCGTGGCAGCGTCGTCTGCCATGCACAACAACAGAGCTCCAGGCCCTGATGGCATTCCGGTTGAGGCTCTGAAGGTTGTGGCGGGAAGTCACCCACATCTGCTGCTGCGCATGTTTAACGCGTGTTTGGCGGCGGGTGTGTTTCCGTCACGCTGGAAGACAGCTAGACTGGCGCTCATCAGCAAAGGCAAAGGTGACCCGGAGTCCCCGTCGGCATACAGACCACTCTGTATGTTGGACACGGCGGGTAAACTCTTTGAGAGGTTGCTGAAACCCAGGTTGAGGTCGGCCGTCGAAGCCGCTGGGGACTTGTCCCCCCGGCAGCACGGCTTTCGGAAGGGCCACTCAACCTTGAATGCCGTGGCTGAAGTCCTGGGCGCCGTCCAGCGGGCTGACACGGCCTGCCATCAGGCCAGGCCGATCGTGCTGCTGGTCACCCTGGACGTTAAAAACGCTTTTAACTCGGCCCGTTGGGTGGACATGCTCGAGGCGTTGCAGCGGGACTTCAGGGTACCCGACTATCTCTTGGTCGTGGTACAGGACTACCTGAAGGAGCGCAGGCTGCTATATAGCACAGAAGCAGGGGTCCGTTCCAAAGTGGTCACCGCCGGCGCGGCGCAAGGGTCGATCCTTGGCCCTGACCTTTGGAACGTGGCATATGACGGAGTGCTTCGCCTCGAGATGCCACCACAAGCCTATCTCGTGGGCTACGCAGATGATGTAGCCGCAGTCATCACGGCTCGGAATCCGGAGTTAGCCCAACTTCGCCTCAACCAGGTGATGTTTCGGGTCAACAGATGGATGAGCGGTCATGGACTTGAGCTGGCGGTCGCCAAGACCGAGATCGTCATGCTCACGCGACGGAGGATCCAATCAGTAATCCCTATGACTGTTGGTGACGTGGAGGTCCAGACGAAGACTGCGGCGAAGTATCTGGGAGTGGTGCTTGACCGCCGCCTCACATGGTGGGAGCACATCCAGGCGGTTTGCAACAAGGCGACGAGGGTTGTTCTGTCGCTCAGCAGATTGATGGGGAATGTCGGAGGCCCGAGGTCCAGCAAGAGGCGACTTCTCATGTCCACCGTCAACGCCACTCTCATGTACGGCGCAGAAGTGTGGGCGGGTGCCATGAGAGTCAAAAAACACAGCAAGAGAATTCTCTCCGTTCAGCGCAGGGCGGCTCTTAGGGTTGCCTGTGCGTATCGCACTGTGTCTGGACTGGCTGTAATGGTTGTGGCTGGAGTGTTTCCCCTTGATCTGCTCGCCGCTGAGAGGCAGAACATCTTTCGCCGTGCTCCTGATCTCGGAAGAGACCAAGCTGCTGTGGAAGCCCGACTCGAAACTCTGCGAGTTTGGCAAGAGCGTTGGAACGGTGGACTGGAAGGGCGATGGACGTTTCGTCTCATCAGAGACATAAGCCCGTGGTTGAGCCGTGCATTTGGGGAAATTGACTTTTTCTTGTGTCAATTCCTGACGGGCCACGGGTACTTCAGGGAATACCTATTCCGTATGGGGAAGGTGAGGTCACCTCAGTGTAGTTACTGCCCGGAGGAGGTGGATGATGCTCATCATACTTTCTTCCGGTGCAGTCGTTTCGCTGAAGACAGGAGGAGGCTCGTCTCTGCTGTCGGCGATCTGTCCCCGGACGTCGTGGTGGGGACGATGCTTCGAAATGAAGACTCCTGGAGAGCGGTTGCGCTCTTCGTGCAATCCGTTCTTCGGGGAAAGCGAGACGAGGGATGCTTAGGTGACCTCTAAGTTTCCCGAACGGTGACGTGACCCGTCTGGGCGCAAGACACGCGGGCCAGTGCCGAAGTTGTCCGATAAGGGTTCCGGCCTGGTTTTCCCCCCGCGGCTCCGTAGGAGGTTTAGTGGGTATACCTCGTAAGAGGGAGTCCCACACTGTTCCTTTGGGTTCGCGCATAAAGCGTTCCTCCTACGTAAAAAAAAAAAAAAAAAAAAAAAGTAAGACAATTACTTGAGAATATATAATTTTGTGGATTTTAACACAAGATTCAAATATATTAACGTTTTTATTACTATATTATTATAAAATCTAGTACCAAAACATTATGAAAATTATTGCTTAATATCTATAAATTTCAATGTATAAAACTGATACGTATGACTAATAGTCTGCTTTTTCAACTGTGGAATGTTAATTTAAAGCAGAAAATGGAGCACATGGCACAGTAATAAAAATATCGGTGTTTTTGAGAATTTAATACTTAAGAAAAAGTATATGTAGGTTACCTACTACATTTGTCTCACTACCCTTAGGTGAAACGAAACTTATTGACACCATGACTATCGTTCTAAATACAGAAGTTTTCTTTGTGGAAGTGGTTTCACGTCTCTGTGTCCTACACGCTATTCTTAGTGCCTGTGGTAGTTCAACGAGAAACGTTAGATTTAATTATTTCTCATTTCTATTAAATAAAACATCTTGATACCGTTTTATTAATAATTTTAGAGCCGATCTGAAATTAATCAGAATTATTTCCGCTGATTTTACAGATAATGTTTTCAAGTATACAGTATAAATTTAAAAATGCAGTAAAATATTATCAACTATTTTGAACGCAACAAACACCTAAAGTTATAACTTAAAAACTTTTATGTTACGAATATGGAAGCACGCTGTTAAGTTATGGACGGTGAAATTTAACACTTACTACTTCTGACATGTCTACACAGAAAACTTTCCTTTACGCTATTTAAATATTCTGTTAAGTATACATCCTAATGTGAAAGTATTATACTCAAACTGTTTTAAGTGGGTTTGTAAATGGGTTATTTCAATTATTACAACACACAGTAGATTTAATCTTTATATACGAGTATTAAAACGATAAAGAGGCAATGAAGTTTTGAAATGCAATAAAAGACAGTTGATAGTTTCAGATAATACATCAACTAAGTTAAATGTTAATTTGTTTGAAATAATGTTGGTATTTAAACAAGCAGGATAGGATTATCTTTTAATAATCTTTTATATTTTTAACAATATTTTAAAAACTTATTTTTAAAGTACATATCTTTTCAACGTGATGTTAGTTTAAGTTAAGACAATATAATATGTCTTACCAAAAGGTAAATGTACTTTGTTGTGTAAATACATGTTAGTGACGTTGATAATGGAACTGATTTCAATTGATTGCAACAGATGGTATTACTAAACATTGCTATAGAATATCGCTTGTACATTGCTTTAGACGGAACAAATCAATTTATTAACTGTTACAAAAAGGTTTAGTTAATATAGTTTAGGGACAAACCAAGCTATAAGTGTGTACAAACCATTTAAGCCTTTACTATGGATTGAGTTAGGTAAACACAATCATTTATTAGCGAATTTCCCCTATAGGGAAGAAGCTATTACCGTAGTCGGCATGGTAAGACCTAGGCCCGGGACCATGATAACTTTTCGTTTGAGGTCCCCAGACTCCAAAAACACCATTCGTTCGATACTGTATATATATATATATATATGTCCGTGAGCACGATAACTCTCGTAAAAATGATCCGATTTTGATAAAATATGGTATAAACGTGTAAAGCAACATTTATGACTTTAAGTTCGAAAACCAGCCAGATCGCTCTATCCGAAGGGGTATTTTGGGGGGGTTTTATACCCCAAAAATGGGTTTTTTGAATTTTTTACATATAATATTTAAAATTGTCAAATTTTAGTTTTTACCGTTGTATTTAGCTTAAAAAACACACAATTTGGTATTTTGATCATTCCTCTACGTCAATTGGTTCTCGAGATATTGAAAGTGCTAAACACAGTACGTTGTCTAATTTTATTCTTATGGAGGAAAAGACAAATTTTATATCTCGCCTATTTATGAACGTATACTGACGAAATTTGGTATACGGTTTCATCTGGTTGTGTTCTATTGATATTTGTTCAAAATTATAATTTTTTACCAAAGGCTCCCGTAGCAGCAAACCTGCATACTCAGCCCCATGTTATTCTTATGGATAATAACTAAATGCTATGTCTCCCTTAATTATGAACATAAATGAATAAAAACCGGTATATGACTTCACCTAGTTGAGTTATATTGATATTAGCATAAAAACCCATTTTTTGTGTTCCTTGATGCAGCAAACCTGCATACTCAGCCCCAATGTTATTCTTATGGAGAATAATTCAAATTGTATGTATCGCTTATTTGTGAATATATTTTTATGAAACTTGGTAAGTGGCTTTATGAAGTATTAAGACATTTATATCTCCATTAGAAATTCACTGAGTATGCAGGTTTGCTGCTACGGGGGTATTCTTAGGTACATCAGTTGTGCACATCAGGCAACGTGAAAGTTTTGATGTATGCGTATTGTTATGATTAAAGTCACTTAATAAGCAGCTCTAACTAATGTGTCCCTGAGAAACTATTACTGAGACCTTGGTGTTTTATAGTTATTCGTTTTACACCCTGAATGTTTAGTCCAATTTTATTTCTGATCTTTCTGGACCTGCCTTACTTTTAGCAAGGACAAATAATACAGGTCTATTCATTCTACGAGTTAACGTGTATTTAATTACTATGAGTCTTTTCGATTGTTTGTTTTTTAGATAATTCGACAAAATATAATATATACTGGTATGTATGCAGACGTCGATTACCTTTTGGTTGACAAAACCTAAAAATTAATATAGGGCTATTTTACTTGAACGTGAGCAATATTGGGATGTTTTAGATATAAGTGAAGTTAATTAAATCCAACATTACAAATATGAATGGAAAATAGCAGACCAGTTTGTTGTCTAGATATACACATTATTGTTCCAGTTGTTTGATAAGCCGCATTGTTTAATGGCTGTATCTGGGACTGGGTATATATTTGCTACTTTAAATGCGGTTTACGAAGCTGTTAGTGTCAAGGTCTTTGGGTCAAGGGGTCACGGGTTCGAATCCCGGGTTTTCCAGAATATTTTGAGGTATTTGGACCGCTTTCCCTGTGATTTGTGTAATGTGAACACAAATGCCGCTGGCGTTGAAATAAAAAAATAATTAAATCTGTTATAAAAATGCATTGTTCCTCGAAAATTTTGTAATGACATGAATTTTCTAGCGTCTATGACATTCGTACAATCATCTTATTATTTCTTGAAATTTTTAATTAACTTTTCTTTTTGTTTACTGTTATAAAATCAGTTTATTCCAATAACGTTTCATGCCATATTTTCTATAATATGAAAATAGTTTCAGACATTACGATAAATTAATTACATTTTATATTTATATGTTTTAATACTTTAGTAACTAAATATTATGTAATTTTAATTATATTTTTAGCGAATTTAATTATAGATTAATTAAAATTAACTGATGGCGATAGTTGTGATACAGTTAAAGCTCTCAAAACTTTTGGATTTAAAATCAAAGTTGAAAAATAAATCTAATACGGACATTTTGTATAACTAAGTATCTCCGAAAGTGATTGTCCTATTGTTTAAACACTACAATGTAAACCGAGCTTTGATTATGAGCTTTGTTTGGATGTCGATGGCGATGTATTATTCAAGTTATAGCTTTTGAGTCTTATTTCTATTTTCGTTTAACTTTTCATGTTTAGCTCCTGATTTTCCACCCTCGTGTTTTGGTAGTTTTATGTTTAAAGGTTCTTCGATTTTAGTGTTTTTGTCTTTGAGAATTTGCAATGTTTTTAAACATTATTAATTAAATGTCACGAGTACTAAAGCTCCTTCACTATTTATAAGTTTATTTAATAATCTGTGTTGTGAGGTGTTTTCTGGGGGAGGAAATAAATTTAGTAATCGTAATTGACTCCCCAAACCTAGAAAACGGTCACCGACCGCTTTGCCTCAAAATCGCTCAGAAAATAGTCGAGATCTATTCCAGGGGTTATGAAAAGCAGAATTTAAAATTGAATATTGTTAAACGCGTGACGAAGCGCTCAGAAAGCAACCGTGCAGAAATATCGTATTCATATCAAATTAATAGTTGTGTTACTTCATCCTCATTTTCGTAAAATTTTGTTAATTTTACCTAGAATTTTGAAATCAACTCTGCAGGGGTTAATATAAATGTGTGTTTATATTTATCTCTTTAATACTGCCGATTTTACAAGACGAAACTACAATGATTTGGAAATATTCAAATAATATTTCTACTGGTCTTCACGATGTGCTAGGCGTCTTATTTATTTTAAAGGTAAGTGGAAATCCTGCAGAGTTTACAAGCCAGCCAAACCAGCCATGAAGGAGCCAATTTACCAAATAATAAAAATAAAAATTCGAAAAATAATTTAATTTAGAAAAAACTGTTATATCAGGTTAAAACGGAATTCAGTATAAAGAAAGTCGGTGCATTAAATTCGTAAAATAATTTAGCAACAAAAGGTGGTTAGTAGTAATTAAATCAGGACCAGCCTTATTATTGATGAAATATTCTCGTGCCGTTGGTGCACCTGAACACCATTAATAACACACGCTGATCGGGTTTCAACGTTCCGTGAAGCTATGGTTCCACAGACTGCGGAATTTACGGCGGGCGGTGCGAAATTTTCCGCTGCGTAATTATAACGACACTGGTACAATGGAGTTCCCTGTTGACTGGTTCCTCTGACGTGCGATTACGCATCCGGAATGTTCGGTTCCGCCCGGCGGACAAATAGTTTTTGTTGTAATATTATGTATTTTGCATCAAAAAAATGTTGATGAACCTTTTTCATCGACCAAAGAGGAGGAACATGTTGAGTTGGTGTCAGGCCATGACGTTTTCCGGAATATAAAAAATACGCAATTTGGAATACAATAGGAGAAAAACTTGAGTGACAGTCTATTATTAGTTGTTATAAGTTCCAGTGGCCTAGATTTGATAGGGATCAGGGGGGTATTTCCCCCTTGTAACATGGAAAATTTTAAATGTCTATTCTTCTCAAATCAAGCTTACGCCTTTTTATAAAAAAAATGCTTTTAACGAAACAAATATGTGTGCAATATACCTAAAATAAACGGTATCGGGAAACTGACACATACTTTCTCCCTTTTAGCCCAACTTTAATGAATAAATTACTTTTTACTTACTAAATATATAATACAAAGCACGGTCGAATGTACAGAAAATCTTGTAAACGAGTTGAATACAAAAACATCCACCCAAATCCCTGTTTTGGAGGCACTACAGAATCCATCGCTACACACGTGGTTTTAAGAGGGGAAATGCCCCCTATTCCCCCCCACAGTAACCCTGAGCAACATATTTAGAATTTCCTCTGTTGTTCAATGCTAACTTGGCAAGCATATCAAGTTTGAATGAAATTGATCAATAACAAAGAGAGAATATCGTGGATTAGTACCTACATACCAATTTTAATAAAAATCGGAGCATTGGTTAGGGCTGTAGCTCTGTACACATCCATACAGATAGAGAGACACACAGACATAACGTAAAAATCACTTTTTTGGGTTCAGGGAGCACCAACACGAATATTTCCACTAAAAACTCAAATTCGAAAATTTTGACGAAAACAATACTTTCTCCATAAGTAGTTGTGTAAGTGTAGTGTTTCATGGTTAGTTGACAAGTTTAGTTAAATTTTATTGTAAGTGAAAATTCGTCCTGTTTAGTGAAGTGTTGTGTGTATGGGTGATTGAACTATTCCTTGTGTGTGAGTCTGAGAGTGAACGATTCAGTGTGAGTGTGTGGGGGGGGGGTGTTAGTGAGAGTGATGGGGTATTATATAGTTTACTTGTATAGGGGTATTGTAAGATTACAACAATGATCTCTTGGCTAAGGGTGATATATGGATATGACAAGGTTACTTGGATAAGGATTGGATAAGGATTGGATAAGGTAGGAGGAGAGGTGTGTGATGGTGTGTTAGTATATGATATGGTATGTGACGATGGAGGGTAATGAGGGAATAATGTAATTTTAAGAGGATATGTTAGTGTGTCCCCTACCTGTAAGAGAAGACTATGCGGAACGTGGAAATGTGTGACAGATTGCGTAGGTGCTTTTGTAGGAGAGGAGTAAATAGACGTGTACATCACTAGAAAAGTAGTGTGGGGGTATGATTTAATTGTATGTATATTTGACCCTAACTTAGTATTCCAATATTGTGTGAATTTTTGTGTGAGGATTATATAATGAACAAATTCACTAGATATTGTGGAGGATAATGGAAAGTTCACATTATTCTAACGTGTATACACTCATTGTTCATTTATATTTGCCAATATAACATCTAGGTGATAATCTATATATTTTAATGTGTATAAAATATAACTGGTTTTATATGGGCTGTGAACCCCTTATTGTATCCGTTTGTATCCGTTTGTATCCGTTTGTATCCGTTTGTATCCGTTTGTATCCGTTTGTATGATGTTTTTGGGGTCAACGTTTTTGAAACGGCCGATAGCAGTTGAATTTCTAACTTGTGGGCTACCTTGGATTCAACACCAAGCGAAACCCGCGGGTGACGGCAGGTGGCAGGTGGCGGGTTTGGTTTGTGTTGGGTTTCGCGAAACCTGCGGGTCACTTTGGCATTAAAACTTGTTTGAAAGTGGTTTTATAACAACCAGACGCTTCGTTTGGAGATCCTGGAGTCAAACATATTATTCGTTCAAGATTGTATATTTTTACAAAATAATATTGGGGGTTTATATATATATGTGTGTGTGTGTGTCTGTGAATGCAATAGTAAATACAGTACGTGTATTACAAGACTATATATTTTGAAAACGTGGACAATTAGTTATTAATTCTCAAATTTAAGTATTTATCTAATTTGCTTAGTTTTCTTAAGTTTGTAATACAGTATCATTATACATTTATACTATACCGGGGTTTAAATAAAATCGAATACAGTATACAGCAGCAAACCCGCGTACTCAGCGAATTTCCAA
Source organism: Allygus modestus (assembly GCA_963675035.1). Taxonomy (NCBI): domain Eukaryota; kingdom Metazoa; phylum Arthropoda; class Insecta; order Hemiptera; family Cicadellidae; genus Allygus; species Allygus modestus. The sequence goes on along the minus strand of OY776117.1, from coordinate 72,420,383 downwards.
TGCATATAAATGTATCTTAATACCAAATAAAGCCACATACCAAGTTTCATCAATATACATTCATAAACAAAATATGACATTTTAATTATTCTCCATTAGAATAACATGGCGACCGATTATGCGGGTTTGCTGAAGGAAGGGACACAAAAATTGGGGTTTTATACAAATATCAATATAACAACTAGGCAAAGCCACATACCAAATTTCATTGCTTTATTTTCATAATTAAGGGAGATAACACGTTACTTGTCCTCCATAAGAATAACATGGGGCTGAGTACGCAGGTTTGCTGCATACCAGTTTTTATTCGTTTATGTTCATAATTAGGGGAGACATAGCATTTAATTATTCTCCATAAGAATGGGCTGAGTACGCAGGTTTGCTGCAACAAGGAATAGAAAAAATGGATTTCTATGCTAATATCAATAGAACTTAACTAGGTAAAGTCGTATACCAGTTTTTATTCGTTTATGTTCATAATTAAGGGAGACATAGCATTTAATTATTCTCCATAAGAATGGGCTGAGTACGCAGGTTTGCTGCAACAAGGAATAGAAAAAATGGATTTCTATGCTAATATCAATAGAACTTAACTAGGTAAAGTCGTATACCAGTTTTTATTCATTTATGTTCATAATTAAGGGAGACATAGCATTTAATTATTCTCCATAAGAATGGGCTGAGTACGCAGGTTTGCTGCTACGGGAGCCTTGGGTAAAAAATTTTTTTTTTGAGCAAATATCAATGGTCCACAACCAAGTGAAGCTATATACCAAGTTTCGTCAGTATACGTTCATAAATAAGCGAGATATAAAATTTTTCTTTTCCTCCATAAGAACAACATTAGACAACGTACTGTGTTTAGCACTTTAAATATCTCGGTAACCAATTGACGTAGAGGAATGATCGAAATACCAAATTGTGTGTTTTTTTAAGCTGAATCGAATGGGGAAAACTAATATTTGACTACTTCAAAAATGATATGTCAAAAATTCAAAATACCCATTGTTGGGGTACAAAACCCCCCCAAAATACCCCTTTGGATAGAGCGATCTGGCTGGTTTTCGAACTTAAAATCATAAATGTTGCTTTACACGTTTATACCAAATTTCATCAAAATCGGATGATTTTCACGAGAGTTATCGTGCTCACGGACACACACATATATATATATACAGCTTCGAACGAATGGTGTTTTTGGGGTCTGGGGACCTCAAAACGAAAAGTTATCATGGTCCCGGGCCTAGGTCTTACCATGCCGACTACGGTAATAGCTTCTTCCCTATAGGGGAAATTCGCTAAAATTATAATTTTGTATATATTTTTTATATATTATACTATGTAGTATCGCATTGGGGAAACGCTTTTAACTGACACAACTTTAATTCGTCATATTAAACCTTAAATATGTTTTTAGTATTAAAGTAATTAGTTTGCAAATTATTCATTAAAGTTACTGTGGCCTGTTACGGCCACCTACCAAGTTTCATCAATATACATTCACAAATAAACAAAATATGACATTTTAATTATTCTCCATAAGAATAACATGGCGGCTGAGTATGCAGGTATACTGTTATTTTTCCAAATACTGGTATACTGTTATAATACTGTTATAATACTGTTATACTGTTTTTAAAATTAAGGTATAAGCATATTATGTTTCAGCCGTATTTTAAATGTTAATAGCTAATCATTGAAATATTAAAAACTCTGTTTAGAACTTAATAATTGTAAGCTGACACAGAAATTGATATAGGTTAGATATATTTATTTTAACCCGAGAGGTACGTGTGCATAGACATGACAGCAATATATTACTCCTAAAAGTATATAAATGAGTCCACCGCTTGTATGAATATTTTAAAATTATTCGAGTCAACTTAGTTGTAAACTACTCTAATAAGTTGGGGGTTGGACGATTTAATACCACGTTTTGAAGGTAAGTTATCATATAATTACCAGCTTCCTTTTATGATTAAAGTTATTTGATCCAAACAATTAATTAATTTACAATCCTAGTACATGGAGGTCTTTGTAAAAAATTTCTTTTGAATCATTCATTTCGTCCTCATAAAACTGTTAGGCCCCCCTTTCTCATGAATGCATAATCCTTGATCTAGACGGAACGTAGAACCCAGCAACTTTGCCTATTCTTCCAAGAGCTAAGTTAAGCCTGGGGTTCTAGGACTGTCTGGGTTAAGCATTGAGCCTAACAACTAAATGAATATGGGTTGTAACAAACTACTTTGAAAATTGAGGATTTGGTTAATTTAACCAGTCAAGCCGTTTGGTCAACTTAGACAATATAGGTTTTAACAACTACATTTGTGATTAATCCAACTACTTTGAAACAAATTAGTTATTTTAACCAATGAATTTATTGGTTAACTTAACTTATAAAATTGTTTGTTCCAACATATATTTTTTAACTCTCTGAGCTTAGTTAATTGAACTCATACAAATAGTTGTCCAACCTCTGAAATTGGTTGAACTAACTTATAAAAAAACTTGGATTAAAACTTGGATTAACCAATCATTCTCCTCTGTGAACGATCTGGTTTTTGAACTCAAAGTCATAAATGTTACTCTCAACACTTGTGCCAAATTGTATCAAAATCGGGCGCTTCTTTCAAAAGTTATCGCGGTAACGGACACACACATATATATAAATTTGAACAAATGCCGCTTTTGGCATCCCGGGACCCTAAAACGGTTATCGTGGTCTCGGGCTTAAGTCTTACCGCGAGACCTACAGTAATAGCGGCGGGGGGGGGGCCGTTTCCGAGCGGGGGTTTAAAAGCCGGACGCGTCGCTAGTTAGTTAGTAGCCGATCGTCTGAGGACACCAAGCAACGGCCGCGCCCAGACTGACTGACGAGATTGCGACGCGCGCCCAGACGCCCAGAGCTTTTTTGGTATGTGATTCATTTTGCCTTACATCTAGAAGTATAATTCATTTTTGAGTTACTGGGGTTATTTATTCAGATATTTTGATAAGAGAAATATACTATTAAGGGGAGGAAGTCAATATTTAGAAATATTTAGAAATATTTAGAAATGTCATGGCTAAAGAATCAGTCTTAGTAAGTAATAAGGCTGGAAGGTCCGTTACGTCATAGTATTATTAGTTAATCTCCTGTTGGGCGTCGTAACGCAGAATAACAAGAGGCAGTTTACAGAATAACATGGGGCACGAGTATGCAGGTTTGCTGCAACAAGGAACAGAAAATAATGGGTTTTTATGCAAATATCAATATAACTCATCTTAGTGAAGTCACATACCAAGTTTCATCCGTGCTAAACGTTTATAATTACTCAAGAGTTGTATGTTCGTGCGTTTTATTTGAGTTTTTTTTACTACGTAATATGTAAATTTGCAATTATTATATTAATATCCCTATAGATATAACATTATGATGCGAGTTTAAAGTTTGAGATACCTCTATTATACTATTATAATCATAACTTCAATTGTTATATACATAACACCAAAACCTTCTGGCATTGACTATTGTTTGATTTCAAATGAGTAGTTGTACAGTATCAATACAGTTTAACAAGCTGAAAGCCGTTTTTATAGATGGGAGACATGATGTAATTAAAGTTGTTTTATTGATAGTATCGTATGTTTATTAGGCTGATTTTATACTAAAACTGTTATTATCCTGGGTGACACAAAACAACAATTGTTTCTCGAGTTCTATTATTCCGGTTTAGGCATTGTATAGTTTTCGGTCTTACAAATGATGGTTTTCTATTGTGCAGTGTATTGGAAATATATAGTAACTTCCTCTCCTTGATTTGTACTTGATTTGTACTTGATTTGTACTTGATTTGTACTTGATTTGTACTGGTGATTCTCCCTCCACGTGGCATCTTACGGGTCACTGGTAAATTACATTCTGAGTGTACTGGCTTACCAATGTTTTAATATCCGGTTCTTTAAACGCCCCGGGCGACTCCCGCCATCGTCACTACCGTCACTACCAGCTGTGCCAAGGTTGTGCCAAGGTTGTGCCACAGGGGTCAACGGTCAGACGTGTGCGTGACCTCTGCGCTCTGTGCTGATCCGCGACTGCTGACGCTGTTAGTGCTTCCATTATGGAGACTGACAAGAAGAGGACTGATTACAGATCGTGTGTGAAATTCTACTAGACATTCAGGATTTATGATCAGGAATTAATTTTTATTTCGAAGGGATAGCGAAGCTTTTACTCAACGGCTAAACAATGAACCCTTTAAAATAGCAAGCAAGGAATAATTAATCGTTGGTACAGTTCTGGATTATTTGTACTGGAATTAAACTACTTTGATTTGAGATGAGTTCCTAGCTCTGATGAGATTTGCCACGTCAGGCTGGAGCAGTATATTTGGTAATATCGAAAACAGTCCCAGTTTCAGTACTAGCCGTAGTAAGTTTCACAACAATAGGCGGTTGATTACGGTCTCACAAGGAGAATAAATTCTAAAATAAAAATACCCCCGTCGCAGCAAACCTGCATACTCAGCGAATTTCCAATGAATATATAACACGATTCCACTTAACGGGATTCACAAGAAATGTATTCACAAACAAGCGATATTTAAAATATTAATTATTCTCCAGGGCATGAGTAGATTTGCTGCAACAAGGCACACAAAATAATGGGTTTTTATGGTAATATCAGCTTAGTGAAGTCACATACCAAGTTTCATCCATATACATTCATAAATAAGCAATATATAACATCTTTATTATTCTCCACAAAAATAACATGGGGACCAAATACCTAGGTTTGCTGCTACGGGAACCATAGGTGAAATTTTTTGTGTGCAAACAGCAATAAACCACAACCAAACACAACCAGATGAAGCCATAAATTTCGTCAGTTTATGTTCATAAACAACCGAGATATAAAATTTTTCTTTTTCTCCGTAAGAATAACATTGGACAACGTGTTTAGCACTTTCAATATCTCAGTAACCAATTGACGTAGAGCAATGATCAAGATACCAAATTGTTTGTTTTGTTAAAGCTGAATGCAACGGTATAAATTAAAATTTGATTTAAATGATAATTACATGAGAAAAATCCAAAAAACCCATTTTTGGGGTACAAAACCCCCACAAACCCCCCCTCCCATAGTCCGATTTTTCTGGTTTTCGAACTTAAAGTCATAAATGTCAGTTTACACATTTGAGCCAAATTTCATTAAGATCGGACCCTTTTTACGAGGCTGGCCCGCCCATTCATACGGGACAGAAAACCAGCTTTTGTCCAATGATGTTTTGTGATTCGTCAGACCGAAAACAATTATATCTGTCGGGGCCAACCCGGTTCGCCCGAGCGGCGGCCATTGCTCGCGGGGTCAGATGGCGTCGTTCAGTCACAATACCCCCGGGCCCGATCGTGTAAATGTTGTTACAGTATATCTCATTACATTCAACAAACAAGCTTGATCCTTAACATGTGTTACTGTTACATAACTTGTATAAGATAAATTACTTTCTCATAAATATCGGCTTGACTCAAGTTTGAGTAACAACCGTTGCTTAGCTGTATTACTTAAACTTATTTGGAACGAGGTAAATTGACAGTAACAACATTGGACTGCCCTTCTTAACAAACTTTAATGTTTGTCTGAGTTTTGGAATAAAGGATAGGGTAATTTTACAAATATAAGACGTCGATGGGTCTTGCAGAAACGAGTCCATTCGTGCAGAAGCTCAAGTACACCAGGAACTGTATAATCGACTACATTCAGCTAAATCTAATTCAATCTTTTGTATGAACAAAATCTGCTGGCAATTGGTTCATTGGTTCGTTGTTAAGATAAAACGCATAGTACGTTTTCAAGTTGATTTCACCGCTAAAATACGAAATTATTAGATGCTAGACCTGGTCTGTTTCATAAGTCGGTGTTACCGAAGACTCTTAAAGTAACTATTTGTAACGCAAATTTATGGTTTGAAAAACAGTATTATTTATTTTTGACTGAATAATTAATAAATAATCTGAAAAGTAGGCTTTCTTAAACAGTCCTTATAACACTCATGATTACTGACTACATAGCACTCATGAGTTGGAATATCTCATGTCTCCAGACTGTATCTGATTATGTTCGAGTCCTGTGCATGCATTCATGATCTGGACACTCCGCATTTCTCTGAGAAGGGGCATCCACACCTATTAAACTATAGCAAGAAACAACTTCTTCATTAGCATAGTAGCTGTCATTACTCACGGGTGTAATAAAAAACGTATTACAACACTTAAAAATAGGTTTACACTTATATTGTATTCAAACATCAGACGGCAACCGAGTACAAATTGTGATGATGATTCAAAATAATAAATACGCCCGTCGCAGCAAACCCGCATACTCAGCGAATTTACAATGGAGATATAAATTTCTTAGTACTACATAAAGCCAATTACCAAGTTTCATAAACACGTATTCACAAATAAGCGATATATACAATTTTAATTATTCTCAATAAGAATAACATTGGGGTTGAGTATTGTTGCTGCAACAAGGAACACAATAAATGGGTTTTTATGCTACTATCAATATAACTCAACTAGTTGAAGTCGTATACCAGTTTTTATTTATTTATGTTCATAATTAGGGGGGACATAGCATTTCATTATTCTCCAGAAGAATGGGCTGATTACGCAGGTTTGCTGCAACAAGGAACACAAAATAATGGGTTTTTATGCAAATATCAATAGAACTCATCTAAGTGAAGTCACATACCAAGTTTCATCCATATACATTCATAAATAAGCGATATATAACACCCTTATTATTCTCCATAAGAATAACGTGGGACCAAATACCTAGGTTTGCTGCAACAAGGAACACAAAATAATGGGTTTTTATGCAAATATCAATAGAACTCATCTAAGTGAAGTCACACACCAAGTTTCATCCGGGAGCGTTAAACAAATCCCATTTCAATTTGTTTATTTAATATTCAGTAATTATGATGAGTGTAAATTTGAAATCTCCTAAAAATATAAATTCATATCCATCCCGCGCCATTGATTAAGAACCCACAAGTTTGGCTTTTTAGCTGAATGTAACCGTTGAGGGTAGTACCAAAACACAAATACAACAAATAAAATACCCCCGTCACAGCAAACCTGCATACTCAGCGAATTTCCAATGAATATATAACATAACACATTAAAACGCTTAACAGGATTCATAAGCGATGATGCTGTGAAAAAAACCTTAGCAAGAAACCTTATGTAGAATAAATTTCCTCACAGAGTAGCACGAATATTCCCCACTTTGACATAAATTATTATTACTAAGATAATTAAAATTTAAAGATTGATTTTTCATTTTTGCATTTTAACAAATCTGCATACAACCAAAAATTCTCTTGCTGCCATCTGAAATGCTCTGGCGAACCAATGGTTTGAGAAAGTGTGTCTCATGTAGGATACGAAGGCAAGTCAAACCGGAAATGCGGTCACGTTAACGGAAATGTAGCCACGTTCCGCTCCGTTTCACTTCTCCGAGTTCCGCTTGGGAAACATTTTGCTCAAACAAATCTGGAAAACCTTAAATTATTATAGGTCATCACTTCAACCAAAATAACTCAGCCAATATGTTTTTGGTCAATGGATTAATAAGAGTCCTATGAATAAAAACCTACTCTCTGAGTACAGCCATAGCAGTTAACTAATAAAGTGCCTATTATTGTACACTCAGACTGTACACAACCGGGTGGTGGGAAGCGTAGATTAATCTCCGGTTCAACTTTATGGAGCAAGCTATATTGATTTATCAACAATGGTTTTAATAAATTGATTCTCAATAAAATTCAAATACCATAGAAAAAAAGAGTAAACATTTAAGAGCAGTCGCGTTTTTCCAACGTGAGTTTATTATTTTTATGAACGAAAAATAAACTTAATATTTGAACACATACTTTGCCAAAAATAACATTTTACAAGAGTAAACTAAAACTTGTCGTGGTATATCTGAACTGCCTGTTGGGTAAAATGCTTTTGCATGCTTGTAACGGGGTTTGAACCGTATGATTAATTTTGGATGGTAAAACGTTTTACGAGGTGTTAAAGGATAGGATAAATTTGTATATTAGTGTGTGTAGTAATTTGTTTACTTAGGTTTTCAAGACAATAATTGCGAGAAAGAAAATCTTTATATATCATTCTATAAGCGAAATTTTTAAGTCAAAATTGTGGGATGGTGGGAGACGACTCAAATTAAAGGTCTTGATCCCGGGGAATCGGGAATACCCCCGTCGCAGCAAACCTGCGTACTCAGCGAATTTCCAATGCATAATATTTGAATACCACATAAAGCCGCATACCAAGTTTCATAAAAATATATTCACATATAAGCGATATATACAATTTTAATTATTATCCATAAGAATAACATTGGTAATGAGTATTGTTGCTGAAATGAGGAACATAAACAATTGGTTTTTATGCAAATATAAATAGAAACCATGCGAAGCCACATACCAAGTTTCATCAATATTCAATCATATAGCCACATATGATTTTAGTTATTCTCCATAAGAATAACATTGGGGATGAGTATTGTTGCTGCAACAAGGAACACAAAATAATGGGTTTTTATGCAAATATCATTAGAACTCATCTTGGTGAAGCCACATACCAAGTTTCATCCATATACATTCATAAATAAGCGATATATAACATTTTAAGTATTTTCCATAAGAATAACATGGGGACCAAGAACCTAGGTTTGCTGCTACAGGAACCATGGGCGAAACATTTTTGTTGTGCAAACAGCAATAAACCACAACCAGATGAAGCGATAAATTTCGTCAGTTTATGTTCATAAATAACCGAGATATAAAATTTGTCGTTTTCTCCATAAGAATAACATTGGACAACGTACTGTGTTTAGCACTTGTAATATCTCAGTAACCAATTGACGTGGGGCAATGATCAAAATACCATGTGTTTATCATTTTCTGTTTTTAATTAATAAGAGATAATGTTTCGATAAAACAGCTATTTTTGTAAACAGTCTATTTGTCCAAACGTGGCATTTAAAAAATTACATTATCATAGTTTTATATTAGGAGTATATCTTAACATAACCGAAAGGCATAAATATATGTTCATTATATAAATAAAAAACCTACTTGAATGTCAACTCTCATAATGGAAATAAAATACCCCCGTAGCAGCAAACCTGCGTACTCAGCGAATTTTTAATGCATAATATTTGAATACCATATAAAGCCGCATACCAAGTTTCATAAAAATATATTCATATATAAGCGATACATACAATTTTAATTATTATCCATAAGAATAACATTGGTAATGAGTAGATTTGCTGAAATGAGGAACATAAACAATTGGTTTTTATGCAAATATAAATAGAATTTAACTAGGCAAAGCCACATACCAAGTTTAATCAATATTCAATCATAAGTAAGCACTATATAACATTTTAATTATTCTCCATAAGAATAACACGGGGACCGAGTATCTAGGTTTGCTGCTACAAGTAACTAAAAAAATGGGGTTTTATACAAATATCAATATAACCCAACAAGGGGAAGCCACGTAGCGTACATTTCTCAAGTATTTCAGCTTGAAACTTAATCTTTTTGGGGATAAGGAAAATACACATTCTATATATATATACGAGTGAACCCAGACACATTGTAAGCACTTCACAGATTCACTCGGGTGGCAATTATTTTTCTAATCGTTTTAATCAATGGCAATTTTTATCTCGAGAGGTACACCACGTATTCATTTTGCATTCACGTGTCAAAACTAATTCTTTTCATCAGCGTGTTATTAATCCTATGATTAAGGTTTTCGATTAATAGCTGCCAAGAATGAAATTCATATGTCGGGGTGTCTGTTTCTTTGTGTACGAGTTTTGGTACGACTGTCCACCATTAGGCATGCGGGTCAGTTTTTTACTAAGTCACAATCTTGCAAACCTTAAGCGAATACCTTGGCAATAATTATCATTAGTTAAGTTTCTTATTAGCTTTGTTTCGTGACTGGTATTTTGAATGATATATTTTAGTATCATGAATTGATTTGTTCAATAACTCGAGAAAACGAAAATTGGGAACTAAAAAGTGTTTCACTGAAAAGGTCAAACGGTGATAAATTAAACCGGTCTCTACTAATGACCAGTTCAATATTGATCTGTAAACGTGAAGCCTTTTAAGTGTATAATGCAAATTACTTCAGGATTAATTGTTTTTGTAATTAGACATGTCAATCTGATAAATAAACGAGTTCGCACGCAGCACGCTGACGTGAGGGAAGTGAATTTCCACATAAAAAATTTAAAAACCCCAAATTAGTCTAAAAACATACTTGTATTCCAATTTTTATTGAAATCTGAATTTGTTGGCTGTTCTGATGCTCCTGGTTTCATTTACCTTCAAAGCTGGGCATTATAATGTTAGAAGAAGGTCCAGTCGGGCTTTAAAGTAGGCGTGAGGTTGCTGGGGATGATAAAAGTACTCTAACAAAGGAGTAGCAGACTTTTCTAAAACCCATAAGACAACGTACTGTGTTTAGTCTAAACACATTTTCTTTAATAAATATTTATGCTAGGATGACGAGAGGGGGCTTAAAACTTTCGCCTCACTAATTCCCATCTTTATACGTGGATTAATTATACTCGATGGAGTCTCGATAATAATAAATGAAAAGGTCAAATACTGTTCCCTTCACTGCCGTGGTTGCAGCTGTATTCAATTACCGTGGACCAGTTGTGATCTAGTTTCCTTGTTTTCTCTTGTTCGCGGTTCGCGAATTAGCCCGACTCCCGGCTGGCCCTCCAAGGACCGGTTCAGCGGCTTTTAATTTGCAAATGAGAACCGCGAGAGTTGCGGACAGATTGGTTCCTGGGGACTTTCCACTGCTGGGTGACTGGGGAGATGGTGATGACCCCCCACGCCTTACATTCTGCTGAGTTGGTTGTAACTGGCCATTCATTTGATTGTTGAAACTCAAAACTGCTACCGTACACGTTAAGACGTTGGTCCCAGTCAACAGATCGTGTTAGAGACACTAGTGCGACCTAAAACTCCGACAACAGGCCTAGGCCAGAAGTAAAGACGAACTTTACTATTCTTTACTGGCGTATAAAACCTTCTTTATTGCAATCGAGAGTAACTATTGCATTGCAAGGTCCAGATTACAAAATTTTGCATAAGACCAATATTAAGTTGCCCTAGATTTTTCGCCCGCAGTCTTCAGGACTACCAACATCCTGAATTTATTTCGACATAAAACCTAGAATTTAATTTTCCCAGCTGTTTGTCATGAACTCATAAATCGAGTACGAGTAAGATATTTCAGTTAGATGACTTAACCGTTGGTTGCAAGCAACAGAACATGTTCAAGGGCCGGTGAAAATTTGTAAATTAACGAAACAAGTGGAATACGTTATTAATGATTAGCAGTGACGTGCTTTCCTGGGTTTCCAGTTTTAACACCAAAATACTCCAAATGTCACATTTGCATCCGCTAATCCTTTACTGAAACTGGCAGGAGGGAGTTAGGTTTGAAGGGTTTATATACCACTTATAAAATATTTTCCATTAGTCATTTAATAAGCTGACTTTCAAGGAGCCAAAGAAAATGACTACTTCAAAAACAAAACTGGAAAGGTTACTTAATTTTTTAATAATTTAGGTTTTCACCATAAAATGATTATTGCATTTGTATTTAACTGTTTCCGTTTCTGGTTTGTAAACTCTATTCACTACTTGAAGCTTAATCTTAATCTCTCCCAATCCCCACGCCAACGCATCTGGGGCGTATTTTAAGGCAAATATGAATTATGTGTGTAGAATGTGTGAGGAAGGGGGTGTTTAAGAAATCAGTTTGTGCTATAGTCTTATACAAAACGACTGTATTCTTTCTGATGGGCTTTAGTAAAATCGGTTGAATTACATTAAATCATTAATTTGGGCTATATTTGAGCTCTATAGCTTTTATTTTTATTTTTAAGAAGGTAATAAGAAAATTAAATAAAACATACATTATAGGTTAAAATGTTGATACAATTGTTCTCAATAAGGATTAATTTAGTTTGTAGTTTCTATAGTGTTATTATTTATGTCATTCACAAACCAACGCGTCTATGTTCCTCGTATTATTTTTCTTTGAACCTGTATAAATATCAGTGCAATTTGAACAGTCTGCGTTATGGCTGCGTTACGCGTCATAGAGCCTGCGAAACTGTCTGTTACACGAGTGATAAAATGCCGTACCAACTGTTGATAACTAATTAGTGTGTCGTGACGGGGGGAGAGGGGGAGGCGCGAGACTGAGCGTGACAATGGGGGGAGAGGGGGTCAAGAAGTGCTACGTATAGCGTGACGTAATTGATGCACGGTCTCTATATCGTTAAACAGAGTTTGATACATACAGCAGAGCAATGGTTAGTAAACACGGGGCGTCCACATTCTGGAAAGTCAGGGAATGTCAGGGAAAGTCAGGGAAAGTCAGGGAAACAAATTTTGGTCGGGGAAAGTCGGGGAAGTAGGCCCAAAGTCGGGGAAAGTCGGGGAAATTCACCCCAATGATGGATTTGAGGGGACTTTGTTATGCTCTAGTCAGCCGTAGTCCTGACCATTGCAGCATTTTTTTCAGGTTTTTTTCACAAGAAGTGTACAACAATTGAATTCTTTTGTTGTACCCTTGTGTGTTTTTTTTTAAATTATTAGTTTTTCTTAGATATAATTTAAGTACATTAAGTCCTGTCGTCAAAATGTCAGCAATGTGTTTGTATTTTCAATAAAAAAATAAATAAAAATACCCCCGTCGCAGCAAACCTGCGTACTCAGCGAATTTCTAATGCATAATATTTGAATACCATATAAAGCCGCATACCAAGTTTCATAAAAATATATTCACATATAAGCGATATATACAATTTTAATTATTTTCCACAAGAATAGCATTGGTAATGAGTAGGTTTGCTGAAACAAGGAACACAAACAATGGATTTTTATGCAAATATAAATCGAATTTAACTAGGCAAAGCCGCATACCAAGTTTAATCAATATTCAATCATAAGTAAGCGCTAACATTTTAATTATTCTCCATAAGAATAACACGGGGTTTTATGCAAATATCAATATAACTCTTGGGTGAAGCCACATACCAAGATTATTAATTTATGTTCATAATTAAGGGAGTCATTACATTTTACTTATTCTCCACAAGAATAACATGGGGGCGAAAAAGACCCTTCCGCTTGCTAAAAATATTTATTAAAGCTTATTCTGTGAAGATTCAAAACACATTTTACATTAAATATTTACGGTAAGCTTTTAAAATAACGTAAACTGATTGCTTATAATTTTAATTTTAATATTATGTAACTCATTGAAGTAAATTAAATTGAATGGCTGCACACAGTTCAATTAAACTGATTTGTTGATGTAAAGTTTACCATTTTGTGTATATTTTGCATTAATGTACCAATGGGAAACAATAACGCTTTTCCAGAAACATAAATACCCCCGTCGCAGCAAACCCGCGTACTCAGCGAATTTCAAATGCATAATATTTGAATACCATATAAAGCCGCATACCAAGTTTCATAAAAATATATTCATATATAAGCGATACATACAATTTTAATTATTCTCCATAAGAATAGCATTGGTGATGAGTAGATTTGCTGAGACGGGGAACACAAATAATTGATTTTTATGCAAATATAAATATAATTTAACTAGGCGAAGCCACATACTAAGTTTAAACAATATTCAATCATAAGTAAGCGCTAACATTTTAATTATTCTCCATAAGAATAACATGGGGTTTTATGCAAATATCAATATAACTCTTGGGTGAAGCCACATACCAAGAGTATAATAATGGTACAGCTTTTTTAAATTGTCACTAGACATGTAGAAAGACAAATTAAACCCTTAATCCATTAATCTAATAATACAAACAAATCAAAACAATATATTAGTATCATAAAATCTCAGCTGATCATAGAATTTAAGCAGTTAAACAATGTTTATTTTATGTAGAAAATATGGTACGCGTACGATAAATGTTTCCAGCAACACTGCAGACTGGATTGGTGATCACGTGACCTTACAGCTGCTTTAACGAGGTCTATTCCGGTTAACTAGAAAACCTTAAATGAATCGACTCAGTAACCCGTACAATGTGTATGGACCTTGCTTCGAACATTGCTAGACTATTGCGTGCCTGTATACGGTAAATTTCTAATCCAATTCAACCGGAAGGAAGGAAGAAACTACTTTCTCGAGCGAGTGGAGGAAAGATACCCTTCTGGAAAGACCCGTGACCACAGTCGTAATTTGGAAGGAGTGATATCAAAATGCCGGTTTATAGAAATGAGTCTGTTACTGAATGTAGTTCAAAATAAACTCATTATGACATGACTTTTGTTCATTCTTCGCTCATAATATCACAGGGAATAAATAACTTAAATTCCCAAAAATTATACATAAGCATTTAAATTTAACAAAGAGCTTGGATAAATTACAATTGGGACGTGAATGTTTAATTTGTTTATGGACAACGCTTTTTAATTAGACTTTGTACAACGCAATTCCTAGTTCCGCTAGATTAACAGCGAATTTCCTAAGGAAGGTGATTTCCTATTAGCATGACCCGCAGGGTGAAACTTAATCCCGGGACTACCATAGAAGTTCCTAATGTGACCACCTGTAATACGTTTTCACAAAACTTGCCGTATATTGTGAACCACTGTTAACGTATATGAAAATTAAACCAGAAGTTCTTCAGAAAATTCTAAACAAGAAAACTTTTGTTTTTTCTTAATAGTATTTTTTTAAATTCATTTATGTGGCTTACAGTTTATACACATTTGAGTTATTTTTATCTAAGTATAAATTTACAGTGAACTAAGTTTTAAGTGGTTGTAATGATAGAAAATATAAATAAATCAAATAAAAACCATGAGACCATAAGCCCAGTGTTCAGTTTAAGTGTATCGAATGTAGTTTATTGTATCCCGCTTAGTTGTAACAAAACGTGTCACGCTACTTAAGAAATTATGCGTGTAACTAAACAAATAAACGTATTTACCACAGCAATATTTAATTACTGTAAATGAAAACATGATTTAGGGTCTCATTTTATTTACTTTGATCCATGGAATGATAGGCTTTGGGTGTTAGGTGTATACATACAATGTATATACTTTTTACACCCTTGTACTGATGAGCAGTTTATTCAAATAATATACATTATTTTAAAAATTGCATTTTAATTTATGGGAAAGGAAAATAAATTTTGTACGTACAAACTTAAACCTAAAGTTTTTAAAACCCTTCGTAGAGAAATCGAAATATATTTTTGAAAACCCCTTGAAAGTGCTTGTTGTCAGAGGTACCGTTACGGGGACCTAGAGACGGTTAAAGTACCACCATGAAATTTGTCACTTGGTCAAGTAAGTGATGACCCTCCAACGTGTTAAAATTATGATACTATAGAAAATTCAGTTGTTTCAATGGCCCCCCGTAAGACTCGCGGGTCTGATTGGTCTTAAGTAGTGCACTGTTGAGACGCGGATGAATGCAATCCCAGAGACATTGAGTTGAGACAAGGTAAGCAGCACCCGTGTTGGGATTGACTCATTTATCTTGGGCTGCAGAGAGAATGATTCTAGAGTGGGACTCCTTTTAATATAGTTTAAATAAATTAACAAATTTAAATATGACGAATCCTAGTCTGAATAAGGTACGATAACTATACAGTTTGACTCGAAACCCATTACTTACACAATCTTATGTTATACATACGAAGTGATAAAAACCTTCTTTGCGTGCCTTTTAAATTTCACTTATTTTAAACATTTATATACAACAAAAATTCAAATTACAATTCCTAAACTAAATACATTTCAAAATTATCAATTCTCCGTACAATCAAATGGGCGTTACAATGTGCTGTTGCTTGATGAGCGTTGTAATAGTTAAAAGTTTGGCCACTTGAGTGCAGCACGTTACCGAGAACTGGCTTGCAGGAATGCCATCTGCTAAAAACATAATTCTTGACCTCTGATCTATTTACAAATGAAACTTATTCATCGAATTGGGCTTTACAAAAACTAAAATGGCTGGAACAAATCCAAACTTAATAATAACATGTAAATTAATTCTAAAACATATTGAAAGATAATTAGATACTTAAAAATTGACTTTAACATTTAATAATCGACTTTTGCAAAACTGTGACAATGTGCTTTTTCATCAGAATAAAACATAAACACTACAAGAAAATTCACAACGCAGAGAATGTGGCTTATGAATGCAACGTTTTACAGTACAACATCCACTATAAATAATCCACTATATTTAACTGTGTTATGTCAACAGCTTCTATTACTCTACAGGGCATGTATATATAGACTGATTACTTTGTAATTTCATACAACCACAACCACAAAATATCGCCTATTGAATTAGTTCAATACACCATTATTATCTTTGGTTCATGATCAGAATTAAATAGCTTTATTACATTGAAAAATTAATGAGTTAAAAACAAACGTTCGCATGGTTTGTGCACTAAAATAATGATTACGGGTCAAAATGGTTTGGCCAGGAAGCATTGTTGGCATTAGGACCACCGTATGAGAGCAAACTTCAATTTGTGCTTATCCCATTTGTATTGATTTTGTATTGATTCTCAACACGACGATCTCTAATATCATAACATAACCACTGTGTTAGACCAATAGACTCTCATAATAAACATAATTAATTCCAAATTATACGGGTCATATCATGTATCATTACATAATTATACATTACTGAAATTCTTAATCTTATGATATGGATTTGGGCCGCTTTCCCTGAAAATGCCTTTGAAGTGGGTATAAAAAACAAGATACGTTAATTTTATTAATTTTATGCAATACCGAAATCTCTCTATATATGTTGACTGGTTAATTGACTGGTACTTTGGATAGCAGTTTTGTATACTGTTGAGACGAGTTTTTTTTATTACTAAGAAGGAAATGGGATTAATCAGATTAGTATATTTTTCGAACACAGTATAAAACTAAATTCTAACAAGTATCTTTTTTTTAGTTAGCCAAGGGGATGTGAATAAAGCAAAGCAAAACTTTTACTCCATGTTAAGTAAATAGGAAAATTAAATGCTGTTTTATTATTTACATCACCAAATGAGTTTAATCACCGAGTACAAAATAAAAACCTCATCGTAATGAAAAAGTTATAATAGAAAAACTATATTTCAAATAAACTAAAAATGAAATTTGCTTTAATGGTTGTTATCGTTATTATTATATTTCTAGGTGACCCAAACCCCTATTAAGTAGCCCTTACCCTTACCCTTAAATCGACCTTACCCTAGCTTGCATTAGACCAAACCTTTTCTGTTTCTTATAACACCAAGGGTTAAAGCTTTATGTAATGTTGTGCTGATGTAATCATATGTTTGTTATAATCGTTATTGCCACTCGACGGGTGAATTTAGATTTTTGATTAATTAATTGTTCCACATTGTAATTCCTTCAGTGTATTTTAAGACATTAAAAAATGAACTAAGCAAAGATTTGTACATATGTTATAATATATAATACATGTACATGTAGTATTATTTACTATTAACATGTATTTTATTATTTATTATTAAATGTAATACTATATAGAAAGTGCGTAAGGGAAACGTAAAAAACATATGGGATTGTTTTTCGTGTTGTTTTGCTTGCTTGAATGATTGATTCAAGTCGAGGTCTAAACGTCTTGTAATTTAAGTTTTTCAAGTGCCTGGAAGGGTTCTTTGTATATGTTTTGGAAGAATATAAATCAATTTAATTACTGTATGGATAATAGTTGTCAATACGTAACTGGTAAAACAGCACGAACAGATGTTACAGCCATATAACTTGAATCATACTAATATTTTAAATGTGAAAATATGGATGTTTGTGCGTAACTCTGTTCCATCACATGAAAACTACTGGACCGATTGAGCTGAAATTTTCAGAGAGGTACTTGATAGTCCTGAGTAAGATATAGGCATTAAAGTTATGAAAAGTTGTGAAAAGTTGTGAAAATCATATAGGGCTATGCCCCACGGGGGTTCAAAGCTCCCATGTATTCCTTATGGACATTCATTTTTGTTTGAGCTGATGAAATCCAAACAGCTGATTCGTAGTGGTTCCACGTGGCTTGTGTGTTCAATTCAACTAAAGTCAATCAGGTGTAATCAATTTTCTGCTTTTTATACAATTCTGTACATGTAGGCTTTAAATGTAACATTTTTATGATTTTCAGTTTTATTACTTTAATAGTTGTTTATCTGAATGGGTTTATCTGGTCGCTTACTTTTATTAAATAGGTACTCGGTTTCTGTTGTAAACTGGCCAAGTCCAAAATTTTTAATGCAAGTATAGTGTATTATTTATTTATATTTTAAAGAAATGTTTTTCCTGATTAAATTAATACCTCATAACAGCCATTCCAAGTGCCGCATGGGACATTTTAACCCTGTTTTCATCATTATATAGGAACTATTGGAGATTATCCTGGATTTGTAAACGTACAATAAGCTCGATACCACGCCTACTACACGAAAGGACCGTGCCGGGTCTAGATTTTTGTATTTTAGGAGATTTGAATGTTTATTTTAAATCAAAATTTAATTTAAAACAATATTCTTATTTTTTCCTTTATAATTCAAATCAACATTCTGAGGATAAATAATTTACGCAATATTTGAGCTAATAAATTTTAAATGATGTATCTATAATTAGTCATTATTTGTATTTAATTTAGGTACCTTTTGTTGTAACTAAAATAATTATGTTATATACATATACACTTCCACCCCGCCATCCTTATACTCTATAGGGATAGCCAGATTTGATAGCTTAGGCACAGAAGGTAAACATCAGAACTCATATTTATTGGAGGTTATCTGCCTGTTGACATACACCTGAATAATGCCCGTATCCATTTCATGCATACACGCTTACTGCCCACTGCCATGCCGCTGGTACGGCGAAATAGAGAGAGAGAGAGAGAGGGTACTCGTACAGTCCGCGCCAAGAGATCAGTAGTACAGTCAACGCCCGTCGCCACTAGCGCCAACTGGCGGCGGGTCGCTGAAGCAGTCTCTCCGACTTCTCAACCGGCGCTGAGTTATTTCCATATGGCTTGCCTGTCTTATTGTATATGTAGTCATTGGTCATAGCGCTCATGGGGATTGACCGTGACTCCAGAACGAAGAACCTTCAATATTTGCTTACCTCGTGTTTTTACGTTTTACAACATTTAAATAGGATTTTCTCAACACAATGTAAGTCATACTTTGGCTCGCACTTTCGTTGACGGGTATTTTTTAGAATGAAAACTATAGCCAGGCTAACATTGCCACTCCAAATTCAGAGGCATTTTAAGTTGCTTGAAAGAGGAAACTACTGAGGCATTTCACCATTTCTGCTATTATTAAATTGAATACAGATAAAGCAGTAGTAATGTTTGCTATAGGTACTAATCTATGATAACTTATCTCCAGTTGTTTATTTTTTATTTTCAAGGACAATTCCCCCGAAAACCGCAAAAAACACAAAGTAAACGTTTTTCAGAAACATATTTAATTAAAATTTGGTGGTTATAGTGATTCGGGTCAAATGTTTTGAATTATTGTTATTTCATTTGAAATATAAAAAATAAACAATAGGCAGTCATATAAAGTGAATATTATCTGTAATAATTATTGTGATGTCACGAGGAAAATCCAAAACCCCTTTCCCATAAGATTAACATGGACAACTTTATGGACGCGTTTTTTACTTTTCTCTACAACCACTAAAATGATTCAAAATACTAAAGTATTTGTTTTTTTAAGTTCTAATTATTTTATTGTATCAATATTAATTTAATATTTTTTATTTGTTTGGTTATTTTCCTAGGAATTACATTAAAGCAGTTCCAGCTGCAGCGACACGCCTCTAGTGTGTTTAACAACATGGAACCCCCCAAACAGCAACTTGGTAAGCGTGAATTATTATCTCGAGTGTTGTAATTTAATGCTATAACTTCACCCCGTATTTCATTGCTTTAAGCCAGTGACTCTTCTTACCTAACAAAAAGAGTGTATTAGTTGTTCCACTACACTTTTTTATAGGGAAAATGTTAATTCTGGGTAGATGCCCACAAAAAAGCTATCACTTGGCCACCGCATTTTGGAAAACTAAATTTTTTAAATTGTATCACACGGTTCTCAATAATGTCAGTCACAGCCATATGTTTCTGAAGTTCTTGTAGACACCGTCACTTGTTTTAAACGCTTGTACTATATCAAATTGAATTTGGAATGAGATCAATTTTGAAAAATAAATAAAATAAAATAATTTGAAGCAGTTTACATGAATGAATATTACAAGCAATAAATTACAAGTATAATAAAGGTTTATTAACATTTTAAAACTACGATATTGTGTTTTAATGTCATTTAAGAATATTTATGTAATAAATACTTTTGTGATAAAATCAACAAACAATGAAGATAATAATAGTTAATACTAGCAATGGCCGATAGCAGTAAATACTATCCAAAACACATTTGGACATTTTTATCTCTTGCTCTTCCTCGGTTTGATGGAAAGATTGGTTTTCAGTCCCCCCCCTCCCCAAGGAAGGCCGGGTTGTGCCAGAGGCTGGTGCACAATCAAAGAAGAAGAAGAAGAAGAGTAAACACAGATCTTCGTCTCGGTCACCCAAGAGGAAGGGGTCTAGTTCATCTACCGGCTCCCGGTCTCTCTCCCCAGTGGCCCGGCAGAGGGGGTGAGTAGTATTGTTTACTGTCCACCTAGCAATGCAGGGATTCCGTTGTAACGGGTGTTACACTTTGGACACTTTAATTGTAAATTACATACAAAAAGAATGATTGAATCTGAATTATTAAACTGGCTCTAATAAGAACCAATCAATCTACATTATATTTGATATTAACAATTTTTTGTTCCTTGTTGGTTAGCCTAAAATATAGAAAAAAGAAGCGTACTATAATAGTAGAGATAACATATTATTGTTAACTTTTTTAGGTGTTATTACCAAAATTAATAAACTCTCAATAGAGCTATGTATTTAAATTCTAGTTAAAATTAATATAAATATACCAAAAACTGAATGGTTGTGGGTTGTGTTGATTGTAACACACGTTACATTAAATTATGTAACCCCCGTTACACAAATTACTCCTTAAATTATAAAACTAAAATTCAAACAATAATACCAGAGCATTAGGGAAACCCATAATCTCACTTTTACAGTAAAACTATTTTTAAAAAGGGTTTGTTCATTTTGTAATACTAACTTTTGTTAAAAAAGTGTAACGGGTGTCCGTAAGTGAACAGCTTGCTCTACATTCCTTATTTCTTCATTCATTTGGAGTTATGTTTTGTGAACAATTGATCAGCTACATTGTAGGGGTTTTATATATGATAACACCTTAAAATTTTTTTTAGCTTTTTATCCCATTTGACTCCATATGCTTCAGGCCTTAAAATATAAGTGTATCCCTAAAGCCAAAAATCACTGCCTCTTGTAAATGCCTATGGTTACTAGACACTAAAACTATATCTCCTCATTTGAATGTCTAGAAAAATGTGATATGTCTGTTTTAAAATAAAACACATATTTTTTGGAACAGTAGTGCATTTACAATAGTTTCAGAGCTCTTTCGTGGGATCCATAGGAAAAAGCAATAGGCAGAGATCCTTGGCTAAAGGTATATTGCATATTTAAACTATAAATTGTCACTTTCGTTATCGTTATACTCCTTAAACCAAGAATGGGCTGGGGTAGTGTTCAGTTATAAGTTATATTCTATTAAGAATTTGAGTTAGCACTTAAGGAAAACAGTCCAAAACAAGATTTTTAAATAATTTGTTATTTGCAAATTTTAAAAATATATAATAAATAAATCTGTATTTAAAGCACTGATTTTGGAATCATATGGGAACCCCACTGTGCCAAATTTGAAAGTGGTATCGTGGTATCGTGGTAAAACTCCAAAATGTTTTTATGATTTATATATCTGTCAACATTCGGGAAAATCTCAATTTCTCTCATTGGTATTAAAAGTTCCAATTTTTATTTTGCAGATATGGTTTGGTCAAGTGATTGTAAATCTAAACATGTAAGCATGTGCTAGCCGTAAGTTCATCACTTCCTCCACAAATTTTTCTCCCACTCTATGAATTTTCTCAGTGTAACTAATAACGTTGAAGTTCTATTATTTTTTTGTATTTTCACTAAAAATAAAATGCTTTTGTCTTAACTTTAGTGTGAATTTTTCATAAAAGTGTTTGTTAATAAACTAATAAAAGGGGGGAAATAGATGTGGTAATATTTCAGTATCATATATCTTTAAGAAGTTTTTTTTTAGTAAAAGGTTTTTTTAGTAAACAATAAAAATTATCTAGTACATAATTGGAGCACAGCAAATGTTTCCGAAATCCGTGGGCATAGTTAATTTGGAATGTAATGAAATTGATAAATGTTGATGAAGAAGACAAGTGTAAGGCTATAAATATACTCTCTAAAGGGGGGTGTATCGATACACTCCCCTTTAACTTCCAATATCAGTCTAACTTCATCAATGAATCTGGTTTGTATTCTCTTATTTTATTTGCCTAGGATTATTAAAATTATCCCCTAAATTAGGTTTATTATCAAATGATTATGTACATGTTCAACATAACTGTAGAAATACAGTTTTCAACGTTTTATTCCTACCCATCTTACAAAAGCTATTGTTTGCGAAAACTTGTGTAGCAAATCGAGATGTTGTATCTTAGATCTGATCTGATCAGCGAGAAATGCACTTTAGAGGTAGGAATATTTGGCATCATTAATGTGGGAAGGGAGCATATTTCGTCCAATTATGTAGTGGCAATGTGTTGCAAGCCTGCGGGGATAGACTTAACCATGTCCTACAATTTTCAATGCAGAATGGTTCTAATGATGATCATATCTCCCGATTCACCAAACATGGTTTCAATTAGTGATATGAAGCATGCACTGTGTTGATAATCAGTTATCAATTTCATCAGTCGTTTACCACGTACCTATTACCTAAGATGGGAGGAAAACGCTATGTCCATGTTACTCTTATCGGCAAGTTCAATAATGGTTTCATTGGAATGCATGATCTGTGCTGACCACAAATATATTAGTTGGGATAACTGCTGATAGAACAGGGCTTGAAACAAATTTAATTTTCTAGTATGCCTTTAATGTATCATATTATGCTCCTATTTTGTTGATAATCTATAAAATCTATTGACAGTAATATTCTTGTTATGACTGTCACAAGTCATTAAGATGCTGCAAGAAGGAAGTTGTAAAAGACCTCTAGGCTTTATAATGTTCATTTTGAAACATGTTTTAAAAATGTAAAATAAATTATATTTATAACGAGAATTCTTTGGTTTCAATTTAAAGATTATAACTTATCATGTTTGGTAGTGTAAAGTGTATAACATGAAGATTTGTTAACACTTTTACAATTTTTTTACAGTAATGGGGTAGATTTTAAGATTTTAAACATTTTAACATGAGTTAAATTTGTTACCCAAATTTCCCCGGGTTCATAAAAATTTTAACACGTACATATTGCAAATATATGTGACAGGCTGAACAACCCTTCAGGCGAGAATTACGGGAATTCTGCAATTACTTTCTGGAACAATTTTATTTATCACTCTCTTATAACGAATCAACAAAAATGCTATACAAAAATATAAATGAACAAAAGTTTGGTTTCGTTTGCTCTCTTATAGTTAAAAGGTATCCAGATTATAAGAGAAGGATCACGATTTTGGATTTGCATCATACTGATCTGACTATGTTTTGCAGCCTACATATCCAGCCTACATATTGTTCTCCCCGGTACTGTTCCTTACTATCGAGACACCAGTCAGATATCTCATCAAGTATATGGTTACAGGTAAATGTGCATAATGTTTCATTTACTGTCAGATGCAGTTTACTGGAGAGAAAGTTATAAATGTTCAAAAACCCTTCAGGACATAGTGTAGTATAAAGGGGGGTTGAGTACGAAGTTTTGCTGCAACAAGGAACACAAATTATGGATTTTTATACAAATATTAATGTAACTCGACTAGATGAAGCTACATACCAAGTTATATTAATTTATGTTCACGATTAAGTGATGCATAACATTTTTCTTATCCTCCATAAGAATAACATGGGCTTTGAGTATGCAGGTTTGCTGCTACGGGAACCATGAGAAAAATATTGGTTTTTTTGGAAAATTATCAATAGACCACAACGAAATGAAGCCATATACCAAGTTTAAAAAATAATCGAGATTTAGAGATTTATCTCTATAGGGATAACATTGGACAATGTACTGTGTTTAGCACTTTGAATATCTCTGCAACGGTTTGACATAGAATCACAATGATTGTTTTTTAGAGCTGAATTGATTGGTAAAAGCAAATGTGAAGTTTACATTAAAATGAAGAGAGGAAAATCCAAAACCCCCTTTCCCATAAGATTAACATGAGAGATTTTATGAGCAGGTGTTTTGGATTTTCTCGGCAACCACTTAACCTAGGTTAATAATTTAAAATACTAAATCATTTGTTTTTTTAAGCTCTATAAAATGTTCAAAACCAAGATTGGGTGTTTTGAAATGATTATCTTCCTCGTTGCAGCAAACCCCCGTCCTCAACCCCAATGTTATTCTTATAGAGAATAAATAAAATGCTATATATCATTTATGGATGTATTTTTGTGAAACTTGGTATGTGGCTTCACCCAGTTAAATTATATTTATATTTAAACCAATTGTTTGTGTTCCTTGTTTCAGCAAACCTATGTACTCATCACCAATGCTATTCTTATGGAGAATAATTAAAATTGTATATATCGCTTATTTGTGAATATATTTTTATGAAACTTGGTATGCGGCTTTGTGTGGTATTAAGTCATATATTATCCGATGTACTGATGTACTTATGTACCTGGTTCGATCCTGCCTTGAAAATATTGTTAAGCTTCTCACATAATTAGTCTATTGTATATTATTTTTTTAAAAAAATACAAACACCTCTGTGACACCCCACGTCCCGGCATGCCGGGACGTCTTGTAGTTAGGTCCGGTGGCCGGTGTCGACGAGATCCCACCGAGTCTATCTTCTGGGTCCATCCTCTGGGGACATCAGTGAGGAGTGAAGCGGTAGAGTGTCGGCCTACGAATGGGCGTGTCGCTGACCGTAAGTTATCTTATTATCTTAGCATGCCTGGATCATGGGATTGTTTGATTTTCAGCGGAGGAGGAGTCGTGACGTTTTCAGAAGCGAGTGCGTCCCCCTCCCAGCTGGACTTTTCTAATCTTTTAGACCCCTCTGCCATTTTAAAGTTCACCGCCGGCTATGCTCATCACAAGCAGTCGAGTGGCGAGTGGGGGCAACAAACGCGGCAAACACGTGATTAGGCTAAGGCACGCGGTATTGACAACAATAAGTAGAAACAATGTTGGTATTGTAGACGCGAACGCTACCAAGCGGAGAATCGTCGAACCACTTGAACTCTGAGGTAGTTCCGACTGTTCCCGATAGGTGGCAGGAGCTTTCTCACTTATATCTCCCGCTGCCTTATCTATAGACCTTAAATAAATGTTTATTATAAATTTTAATGGCTTTTATTCAAATTTAATCAGCAGTTTTGATCATTTTTAACATTGTTTTACACAGCTGATAAACCAAGGACATTGTATTTCGTAAACACTAACTTCATTTATTTGTTTACATCGTTGTTAGTGATGGGGAGTTGATGTTATTTAAGAAATTATAGAAAATGTCCGCAATGAATTCTTAAATAACATTAACACACACATTAACATTATTTAAAAGTCATTTTAAAAGGAATGCTTTTCCAAATATTTGTTGGTCTGGCATCTATCTGAGACGCTTGAAGGCATACGTACACTTACAATCAGATGTATGATTCGTCTGAATTTAAAATACAAATACATAGTGATTGACGCAGAGCATTCTTTTGTGTATAGGCTGAATGTTTGGGCCTGTTCAGCGAGAAGTATAGGACCGCCCTAAGACGCAATCTTGACATCTACAATCCGTCACCTACGTTGGATTCGATAACATTTTGTGGACGTGTTTTATTAATCTTATAATCGACAAATAATACTTTGTATTAATTACTCATCAATTCAAATTAAACCACTAGCTTTTTTGTATTACTTACCTTTAAGACGTTTTAGTAGGTGATAATGAGTGATTTAAGTTTTATTTATCGGTAAATATAAGTATTAATGCAAATAAAACAAAAACTTAAATTAATTCTGGACTTAAGTGAACTATTTTTGAAAGCTAGAATTAATACAAATCTAATTCGATTTCATTTTAAGACTTTAACCCCATATTGACAGTATATTTGTCCAAGTCCATGTTAAATCGGCCACAGACGTTTTATTTCAAAATCGGTTATGCATTTTAGACGTCTCTAACACGAATTACTGTGGTAAACAATAAACCCTTTAGAGATGTTTTGAAGACTTCCCTTGTAAAATTAAAATAAAGAAGATGAAGTGATATTTGAAATCTGGATTAAATAAATAGTGTATTTTAGTAGTGATTGAAAAAACTGAGACGTTCTCATTTTTGAACTTAAATTTAACAATCCCAATGGAGCATGTCTTGAAAACATCTTCTATAAGGTTAATATGAGCTCGTCTTAAAATGGTTTAAGTCTTGTCATCTCCTAAACGTGGAAGCGAAGACGTATAACCGGGCACGTTTCGAAAACGTCATTTATGTGGTTAATAATTAGTCGTATAATTTTTAGCTGTTTTAAACGACTATTAAACGTGTTTTAGACTTGGTGTGCTGTATGGGTAATAACCTGATTCGTCGGTAGTACCGAATTCTTTAATACAAAATTGTGTGAAACAATAAAGCTGCTGATATGCTCTACTATATCATGTAGTTTTAATGTCATTGCTAAAGAACATTAGAGTTATTTTTAAAACACGTATCCTACTACGTTACAACTCCTTGTATTCTTATACGTTTTTAAATAACATAAACCTATTTTTGTTTTAGAGACGAGCATGCACTCATGATGTCCTTATACGAATTAACTAAAAAAACTATTCTGGAGGAGTTTCAACAGTTTAATGAACTAGTTGCAGTTATAAATAAACTCCCTTGTGAAATATATGAACAACTTGTCAACGAACATTGTATAAATTGTATGAGCTCCTTGATCTGTTATTACAAACGAGAAGACGTTCAGATATGTCGTAGATGTTTTAATAATAGTGTAGCTGATATTGACAACTATGAACGAGTGGTTCGATTCGAGTCATCTCAGAAGACTTCAAATTGCATTAACAAAAAATACAATTGTTCAAGATGTGGTTGTTCTTTTATCGAACAGAATGAAATTACACCAGGCTGTGGATGTTCGGTAAAGTCAGCAGCTCTACAGTTAGCTCTTATTTTTATCACGTCCAGAAAAGTTATTCTCGAGAATGAATACAATAACTGATGTGTAAATATTTGAGTATTTCGGAAGTCGAAAATGTATCATGCGTGTGTCGCGTCGCCAGGGTATTCGTTTTAGTACCCTTATTTAAACAAATTATAAAGCTTAGTCAACACGATATCAGTAAACTCAATTTCGCTCTAAATAATATCAAGCCACAGTAATCTGGACGATGAATAAAACCGTTGGGGTTTGAAGCTAACATTATACTTAGAAGCGTTGAAATGCTAGGACTATACCCCCGCAGTAATTGTCTAAACTAAAAAACCAATATAGACAATATTCTTTATTAAATATTCATGGAGAATAGTACAGGCGTTTTTTGGTGGAAAAGTCAATCTGTACAGTTTTGTTCTCATTTAGAACTAGATCGTTATTTGAGTAGTATTGTTCAGTTATATGTGGACGAGACAGTCATATGCAGCCAGTCCTTAAAGTGTGTTAGTACCCCCTGAACTTATATGTGTAACGTTGTGTTCGCCAGATATATTTAAAGATCAGACCCGACCCGGGTACCTCAGACGTATAACGTGTCTGCACCTTTCATGTATAACGCTTGTTTATCAGTTTAACGTTTTGCCCGATATTCGGGTTACCTTCACGTCGTCAATCAGCAATACTTGCAAGTCAAGATGTGCTGTTTAGGTGTTCGTTACTCATCGTAAACCAAAATCCATAGTGATTCCGGCGTTTCTAAATTTGAGTATTTTTCGACCCACACCTTCCAGCAGGACGGGTTCTACGACACATTGTTACAAACACCGGGCGTTATATGGGTTATATATGTTAGACTTGGATACAGTTTGTAACTTTATTTTTAATTACACATAATTACACAGCTTGTAACACACAACTCAAATAAAGTTTTGATTTATTTAAAAATACAACAATGAATTCAAGTCTGGAACAGCTAATTAGCAGAAATTTAAAATATTTAACTCCTCAGAGTATAGTAGATGAATTAAATTATGTAAACAAAATTTACAACTTGTATTTATTCGAGGTTGATTATTATATAAATTCAATTGAAACAACAATAAAAGAAGTTAATGTATTTTATAAACATATATACAATTTGTGTTTGCAAAACATTAATGGATTCACATTTTTATCAAACGTGGGATATATATTTATATTAATTATTAGGTATTTGGAATATTTAAAACAATTATGGCACTTTTACGTGTTAAGATTTAAAATATTCTTTAATACCATTAACAAACATACTTCACAATTTATTTTAAAAGTAAATTTAGATAATTGAAAACAAAAATTTCAATACGATCAAATAGATCCAGATAGGTCCGAATAGGTCCAAATAGGTCCAAATAGGTCCAAATAGGTCCAATGACCTAAATGAGAGCCTTTATGACCTAAATTTACCTTTTTGAGAGCCTATTTAGAGCCCGTTGAGGTACCAAAAAATTTACCAAAAAATGTACCAAAAATAACCTAAAATTAACCTAAAATTTTCCAGTCGATCCAAATCCTTTTTCGTTTCTTTCGGTGAAATCAAGTGACAAAGCCTGTTTTAAAACTGGAAATTCCACCTTTTCACAAATCAATTGAACGAATCGTTGTCCCTCTCGTATTATGATGTGATTTGGTCCTGAATTTTTCAAAACGACAACAACATTGCCCCTAAAGTCTGGGTCTATCACCCCGCCTAGAACTTCTAGGCCGTACTTCGCCAAACTGGACCTCATTGCCAGTCTACCATACGTTGATGGTGGGAATTTAAATGCCAAATTTGTAGGAATAGTTATAATTGATTTCGGTGGTAGTTCGTAATTGGCTGGACTGTGTAAATCAAAC
This sequence comes from Allygus modestus, assembly GCA_963675035.1. Lineage (NCBI taxonomy): Eukaryota > Metazoa > Arthropoda > Insecta > Hemiptera > Cicadellidae > Allygus > Allygus modestus. Next base: position 72,390,989 of record OY776117.1, on the reverse strand, counting down.
CCTACACTATTTCGGCTACCTTTAAAGGGACTCCGAGCGGATTCACTAAGTTTTACGTAGAAAAGACACGCGTCTGACATGTTTTAAACACTAACAAAATGCTTGATTAGTCGCTTTATATAGAGGTGAAAAGTGATTTTTTAAAATTTAAACCCGCGTGTTTTTTTTTTAAATTTTAATGAAACCTTTTAACTATCCCAATGTCCCGGTTAAATCATATCTATAAACAACTATTAAACAACTATAAAAAACTATTAAAAACTATCGGATGTGAGTCGCGTATTATTTCAAAAATCAAATAAGTTTTATAACAAGAATTGATAAAACTATTAATCCTAGAGCGATTCTGTAAAATAAACTCAATTTATCCGAGAAAGTATAAACACTAAACACAATTAAGAATATAAACACATATTTTAAAGACTGAATAAAAAAATTACCTAAAGTATTTGAAAATTGTTTAGTGACAACACTGACGACGTCATACCAATGTAACTGAACACAGACGTACTTAAATTTGTCTGTCGTACGTTTCATACAATTCTCACCACAAATATCCGGTAGACAGGGTTCGTCACAGAATACTTTATTAATTGAGGAATGTTTTTCAATATTAAAACCGCAATCGTTGACTTTACAGAGCAATTTGTATTTTCCAGAGGGTGTGATTTGATATCTATAACAACCGGAAAGATTTTTAGCCGCCTGGAATAAGTAATTTCCCGCTGAACCTAGTGTCAGGGTAATTAACGATAACTTTATTTTATGTTTATTTATTAATTTTATAAATGATTGTATTTTATTTTTTAAATCGCCATTTGTCTTTATTAGTTCGTTTAGTTCATCAGCGTCCTTGGGTAAAACGTCCAGTTTCAAAGTCTCCAGTATGTCGGATTTATTTATATAATCTTGAACAACCATAACTTCAGCGATGCCCTTAGATTTCGTCAGCTCATTTTGAAACAGTTTAATTTCAGAATCTGAAAGGTTTGTTTCAGTTATTAGTTTTCTTAAAGCACTATCAAAGCTTTTACCACTTTCAAGATCTAGAATAAAGTGTCTAACGCTATTTTCACTCAAACTTTCTTTAGATAAAATTTTATGAAAATTTGGACTTAATATTTTCAATTCTGGAGAAGAGGACCCCCTGAGAGATTTTACCAAGGCTCTAAGCATTGTTAATTTGTTTTTCTATTAAGTAAATAATAGTTAATCTTGATGTGATTGTATAAAATAAACAACTCCATTCCGGTCAGAATACAGAGTACAAACACTCTGGCAGCACAACATTCAAACAAACTTACTATTATTAAGTGAATTATAAAGTATAATAAGAATAATATCGCTAACCGCATTTTAATATTTTTTAATATGATAATATTAATTGTGGAAACAGTTTCAAAAATAACCAATCCATCTATAGCTTTAGATAACTATTTTGGTTCAAATCAATATGAATTAAAAACTTGGCTGAAAAAACTTGCATACTCGTACTTTATGTCAAAAGAGGATTTCCAAAAAATCGGGATACAGAAAACAGATTCCATAGTGCATTTAGTTCTCGTAGGAGTCAACTCGCTATATCTTGAGAATATTAACGCAATTGTGTATCCCTTTGACAAATCTAGTATTGTAAAAAACGAACTTATAAAAGAGATTTTATCTAACCAATTGTCACTCCATGACTAACAGTGCCATGATATATAAACATATACAACAATTTAATAACGACTTTAACAAAGAGATTCCTAGAATTATTGAAAATATTAAGTACCAATATAGTTTTAATAATCTTAACTATAAACTTGATGAATCCATCGCGGTTTCAAATATTTTAAATGATATAAATATAATAATCGGCAGTAAAAAAAAACTCGTCGAGGATAATACTGTTTACATAAACATAAACCCATTGTCTCTAAGTACCGGTGACTGTTCTTTTTATGAGACAATTGTAATAAATATGATTAATAAACATATTTGGGTTTTGTTTTATAAATACTATGAAAGGTTAATAATTGATTTATGTGTAAGTAATATTAAAAAGATTACCGTGCAAGATAATTATGTTTGCAAACAGTTTTACAAAAGAATTAAACATTTACCCGTAATGGGTGCACGCAAACCCATTTTTTAAAGAACACAACGGATGTTGAATATTTTTATTCATATACCATTTTGCTGTGGGTTTGAAGTTTAAAGACGTGTTCAGCGGCACACACGAAACCGTTAAATCTATGAACAACACTTACCATATTATGGGCCTAGCTGTATCGTGTTTTCATAATAAAAATGAATAAAAATGTTGGATAAAATGTTAACAGAAGTTTTACAAAATTTAATTTACTCAACGGTTTTATGGTGCCAATTTCATAAAAACTTACAGCAAATATTCACTGCTATATTTTCAAATATGACAAAACTGAAAAAACATCTTACAGAAAAATTTACTGAGAACAAACATTTCACGTATGAAACAAGAGGTGGCTTGGAATATTTACTATGGATTGTTACTTTAATATTTAATAGTACAGAGTGTATGATTAAATATGAAAGTCGCCTTTTAAACTATATCTCAACATTAACAAACAACATTAATCAAATTCCTCAACATATTACTGGGGTTAGATTTGTTTGGAAACCAGAGAGGAGTAAACGTTTATTTGAGATATTGGATGTTTGTCATGACATAAAACAATTTATATTAAAATACTAATCTAAGATGTCATCAGCGTCTTCCTCCTGGTCAAGTGAAAAAGGGGTTGATATTTCTGAAACGTTGCTCAGCAAGTGTGATGATTGGATAATGCACCACAATTTCATCGTATCGCTCAGAACAGAATCGTCTTTGATGTATACGCCAGTAATAAGGATGTTTACAAGACCGGATAACTTGTTTGAGTATAGTAGGTAGATGTTCTCGTCGGGGTGGATTCTTGGAAAATGGTTAATTGTGAATTTTCGTTCATTCGATTCCTCATGATTGTACATAGTATATTTCCCCGTAGTCTCGTCACAGTAATATTTTATTTTGTTAAAGTCTTTGTGATCGTGTACAAAATTGTTATACAAACAGGGGACTAAGAGTGAATTTGGCTTATTAACACACAGTTGAGTAGAATAAACATCTTCAAACAGTTTCTTGGCCTGAGAGCACTTCAAATGTATGCTTTGATATTTAGAGCCGTCCTGATTTCCCGCACAGGTGCTTATTCCTCCAAATCTGAGGACCAATCTACAATCTTCTGTGAAAAGGTGCTTTTTTAAAGTTTCATATAAGCTGGATTTAATTTTTTGAGTAAGCACGTCTCTTAAATTGTCATTCTGAATATCAGCATGGCCCCGAAAATTACATTTCACCACGCTGGAACTATCTGTCCCGTAATTCCTTTCGAAAAAAGACATATTTTCAACATAAATACCGTTTATAGTATTGCTGTTAAATCGCTGAAAACCGAATATCAATCCGTTTTTTACATTTGCCGATGGGCGGTTATTAAATTTGAATAAGCGCCCGGAAACGTCATTGGCCAACAATTCCTGGTATTCAAGACTGGTGGAAGACATTATTATGAAGTTAACGTAGGAATTGCTCACATATATATGCAAAACTATGTAAATATATAAAAAATGGAAAAGGTTGTTAAATACTGTCAAAGAACAGCAATATGTAATCAAATTATAAATTTAAAAAATGCAAATCATTTTTATTTTAAAAACGTGATAGTTACAAAAAAGCCATGGAATTATTTAGAATATGGTGGACCTCCTACAAAGCGTTTCTTGAAACATTATCCAAACGATTATACGTTTTCATTTGATGAAAATGGATGCAAAAATATCGCAGCGTTTTGTGTGGAAGGGGTTGTAAGATCCCATTGCCAGTTTCCCCATTTGGATGGTAATTTAATATGTAAATCAAATTTTAACGAAAGGGTTCAAGTGGACTTTTGTCAAGATAATTGTTTTAAAGCGAATGAGCCACTGGACGTGTATTTTGATAAGAACTTAAAATGTTGTAGGTTAATCAACTTACCTAAGAAAATATTTTGTTTAAAGCCCAGTGATGATAAATCCATCCCCCCCTTGCTTTGGGATCAGAATTTGAATAAATGTTTTATGTCGCCAGAGTACTGTCAATATTTTGGTTTATCATTTAACGCTCAAAATAACGAATGTTTTCTTCCCAGCGTGCAAAGTTTTTTCGAAAAATATATGTTTGGTAAAACTTTGATACGTTCACTATTACACCCAAGTTTGATATTCAATCATGAAATAACTGATCACGTCATATCTCCGTACTCTTGTAATAAAAAAAGTTCGGAATACAATATTTCCAAAGTTGAAAGGAAACTTGTCGAATTTACAAAAGACTTTATAGTGGGTTCAACGCCAGAAATCTCCCTTTATGTTAGTAACCTGTCTATTCAATACCTTTACAAGTTTACGAATAACCTAAATCAGCACATATCTAAAAGTATAATTTTACTAGAAATAAACAATATAGTCACCGATTTGTTAATACTAAATACTTTGAAAGTTCTCACTGTATGTGCAAGAGTAGCTGGAAACTGGGAATTGTTTATAATATATTTTTTAGGTACGGTATTAGATATTGTGGATACGTTAAAGTTAAACAAAGCACTGACTTCCCTAGAGTTTAATACTTTGATGAATAAGTTTGATACAACTTTTAATGATAAAATCAAAGTACAGACTATCACTCCCGAAACAATTTTAAATTTGGAAGTAATGAAGTTAAAATTAAAAAAGAAAGTTTCTAATGCATATGATTTGAAATATGGGGGCATAAAAAACCTTCTTGATATAATAAAATGTTATATGGAAGATTTATCAACCGAAAAAATCGACATTTCTTATAATAAGATATTTTCCCACATTAAAACTGCGGATCGAAGCCCAGAAATAATTAAATATGTGTTTATTACTTTGATAATAGTAATTCCATTAGTAAATATTTCACTAACTCTTGTCCTTATTATATTTCTTGTAATGTTTATATTTTTGTATATAAAGCTAAATCTTAATAACCGTACAGCCTGATGTAATTTGAAATCTCATTTACCGTGTTTTGGTTATCAAACATATTCTTGGCATCTTCAATCGAATTCTTATCGTATTCTCCATTGACTGTAATTAACGGCACTCGAAGAGTGGTAACACTTTTTTCATACAAATCTTCAAGAGACTGTAAATACGATTGGTCAATTGAATCAATCTCTTCGGGTCTCGCCCTTTCTTTTAACCTCTTGTAACAAATATCAGAAGTTGTTCTGATGTAAATGTAGAGGATTTTATTATAATAATCTATTATACTTGAATATTTAGTTTTAAAATCCTCAATTATAGCAGATTCTGCTGAATTAAACACGTTTTCCCTCAAGTACTTGCAAAATATTTCAAAAATGCTAAACGAAGATCGCTCCATGATAACAATTGAATTGTTTAAAGAATGTATTACCGCACTTTTTTCAATATCTGCAACACTTAACAGCGCGTTAATTTGAAATGTTAGAGCCCATCTTTTGGAGTCGTTGTAAAATAATTCCAACAAATTTAAACCCCCCACATTCCGCCACTTGTCTAGAGGTTCTGTAAATAGTTTAACATTATAGCCTCGTGTTGTTAATAAATCACAAAGACTTTCAGTAAAAGTAGACTTGCCGCTAGCAATATTACCATCAACGCATAAAATCATAAATAAAAATGCGTGAAACGGTCGAGTCTCTTATATTAAAAGCCGTTCTTGATAAACAAAATAAAAAGGCCAAGTCTTTGTTTAGTAAATTGTTAAAAGATGTATACAATAACCTCTACTTAATTGAACCGAAGAAGGTACCCCAAATTGATTTGTTTACAATAATAACCGATGCAATATTCTACATGTTGACAAATCAAAATAGCTACTTTACATGGACGTCCTACACTACAGAATTGCAAGAATGTTTAAATGATATAAAGTTTCCCAACAGGCTAAGGAGTATGGTCACCACTATAAGTGGTTATCATGACACATCGCCTATAATGACTAGACACTCGAACGAGAAACTGTTATTTAAAATTGTACAACAATTATTAAATCTGCTCCATCCGCAAAACATGGAAATCGATTTCACACAAGACGATGACTGTCAAAATAAATTAGAAGCATTAAAATCTTTTACACATCTAAACGTTGATTCGAGCCTGGACGACTTTAAAGAATTTGCCACTAGGTTTAACGATAGCTTGGTAGTTTTAAACGAAATTGGATCATATTTTTCAACAAGCCGTCAAGATGATTTGAGGCAGCATTTGGAACAGATAAAATCTAAGATTGAATCGATATTTAATTTAGTGGGAATAACTTCGTTTAGTGAACTAACGTTGATAACAAAACGGGTTTATGAAACGTTAAGAATAAAACAACTAGGTGACCTAATACTTCTTGAACAGGATTTTCAAATCGTGGTAATATTCAAACAACTACTTTCCAGTAACAAAATTACCGAAGTTGGTAATCTGTCGGCAGAACAATATATTCAATTATATTCCCGAATATATTTTACATCACATTTAAAACTTCCCGGATCAATAGACGTATACAACGAATGGACTTGTTTTCAGTCGATTCAAAATTATATTGATTCTCAACAAAACAATACAGAATTAATACAGTTTAAAGTGGACACTCTAACCTTGATTGGAGCAGAGGATTTAGGAATCCTGACCCAACACTTAGCAGATTTTGGTTCATTAAATATTGTGCAGGCGTCACGGCAGCTTAAAACGTTATACAACAATTTTGGTGAATCAAGCATAACAGTTTTAAACAGTAAGCTATCAATATACAACGAACGTTTCAACAACACTGTGATTAACGTGTTTGAAGAGGCGGAATCCCTAGTCAATATGTTTGGAGTAAATTCATTAAATCAAGTTTCCGGATTTTTAAAACGAATATATGACTTTACCGGCGTGACAAATTTTCAAGATTTTCAAAGCCAGATTGATACGTTAAGCCGCGCTTATATTGAATCGTTTGATGGAAAATTCTCACTAAATGATATAACGACACTAATTACCTCACTAAAAGAAGTTCAAGCAAATTTAGAATTTGTATATGGCGACACTTTCAATGAAAAAATAAAATTCCTCAATGAGCATTTAATGACCAAGCTAAATAGCTTATGTCCTAATATTTCTTTTGATAATTTGGTAAATTTTTTAATTGAAATCTCAAAAAACAGCGGGCAACTAAATGAGACATCGATGCAAAATATTTTGGACAAAATTAAAAATTACAGTACTCTTAAGTCGCAGGTTGAAACTCTTAAAGAAACCAATTCTTCAATAACACAAGAACTGAATGAGTGCGAAGAACGGGGGTTGAATTATTCGCGGGAAATTGAAACTCTTAAAAAAACTAACGAGTCGTTATTAGAAACAAACGACAAACTTAAAAATAAATTATATGACTTTGAAATTAGTGACACAGATCGCGCAACAGAGATTGAAAAATTAAAAACACAGTTTAATGAGTTACACAATGATCACAATAGTTTAGAAGAAAAATATAATAAATTATTAGTAGATTATAATGAGGCTGTAACTACTAAACGAGTAGGGATCACACTCCCGCGGGTTAAACGGGTCCGCGTAGAATCACCACCAACTAAATCACCACCAAAAAGGCAAAGGGGTGACGAATCAGATTAAGGTGATATCAGTGGATATCGGGTGATACCCACTCTGGAGTGAAAATAATCAAATTGTATTTAAATTAAAATTGTATATAATTGTAAACCTTTGGTGCGGTAAGATTTAAAACAGATCTCAAAGTTAACAATCGCGTGATCCCAAATCGGTAACCCGCAACTTGATAACTCAGTCAAACCAGAATGCCAGCGTGAAAGTATTATGAAAATTTTGTAGAATGGTCCCAGTACTCACCTTTTGAAAACCAACACGGTGGTGATACAACTTCACTCTCATAAATAAACTAATCCACTCTCTCTACACAGCCCGCATTTTACACCAATTAATTTGGAACACTTGTGGCATATAATGTGTCCACACTGTATATGAGTTAAGATGTTATACTCTAAACAAATTGGGCAATTTCCTTTAATATGATTTGCAAAAGTTATCTGTATTAATTCGTTCAAACGATAATTTTTAAAACAAATCAAACCAAATATTCGTTTTTTTAACATTTGTTTTTTATTTTAATTTGGTTTAGGATAAATAATAACAAGTAATGAGTTGTTTCAGATGCTATATTATCAAGACATACATTTTAAAAATGTGTAAATTACAAAAAATCAAACTTGAGAAACGCAAATTCTGGGATATTTGATAACTCCTTCTAGTATTGGCGAGTACGTTTACGCTTATGTTCCTCCATTGTCCAAGACGTGCTCAACTATATTTACAAAATTGTGAGAAGTTAGGATGTTGTTGTATGCAGAGTTAAAGTGCATACCACTACTCTTCATTAATTCTTTCGCTTTGTTAAGTACATTAATCCCATTAGGAACAGGAGACTTGATGAAACAAGGTACGAAACCTTCATTTTTGGCTTTATTGAGAGCTTGGTTAAATTTTCTTTTTTGTATGCGAATACATTTGTACTCGCAGACCCCGTAGAGTTCCAGAAGAGTTTCTTTAATAAGGACACATAAAACATGATTTAGTCCATCGCCGCCCGACATCACAGCAACCCTCGGTGCCCGTTCAGTCAACAACTCATTCAGTGACCGGTTCTCTTTACACAATATGTCGTTTTTAGTTTTAAATTCTGAGTTAATTTGAGTGAGCTGTTGGTTAGTTTCCAGTGATTTTGTAAGTGATTGTAACAACTGATTATTTTCTTGTTGAATTTTATACATTCCATTCTTTCTAATGGAAGGCAGGACTTCTTCAAAAACCCAGTATTTAAATGTTTTAGCAACTGGTAGTTTAGAGGAAAAAATCAACTCGTATAAACCCGGTTCTGATATAAAAACTACTTTAGAATCATGATAATTGAGTTGGGACCCATAACGCCCCCCTTGTACTTTCAGTATAGTTTTGCGGTGTTTTTCTCTAACATGGGTACGGATTGCATGCTTTGTATCTTGATAGTTTAGGATTTGAGCAACATCTTTTGCTTTGAACCAAGGATTATTTTCTCCGTCAAACAGTACAGCAACGGCCTGGTTATTAAATATATAAGAGGTTAAGTTAGACATTTTATATAAAGTATTGTGAAATAGTACCTAGTTCTTACCTCGGCAGGAGCAGTGGCAAAAGTGACCGAGGCAGAGTGAAGTTAACGTTTAAGAATAAAGAGCGCTAAAAGTATCGTCAAAATAAATGTTATATTCTAATTCATCGTGGAGAATGTCAACAACTCATTCAGTGACCGGTTCTCTTTACACAATATGTCGTTTTTAGTTTTAAATTCTGAGTTAATTTGAGTGAGCTGTTGGTTAGTTTCCAGTGATTTTGTAAGTGATTGTAACAACTGATTATTTTCTTGTTGAATTTTATACATTCCATTCTTTCTAATGGAAGGCAGGACTTCTTCAAAAACCCAGTATTTAAATGTTTTAGCAACTGGTAGTTTAGAGGAAAAAATCAACTCGTATAAACCCGGTTCTGATATAAAAACTACTTTAGAATCATGATAATTGAGTTGGGACCCATAACGCCCCCCTTGTACTTTCAGTATAGTTTTGCGGTGTTTTTCTCTAACATGGGTACGGATTGCATGCTTTGTATCTTGATAGTTTAGGATTTGAGCAACATCTTTTGCTTTGAACCAAGGATTATTTTCTCCGTCAAACAGTACAGCAACGGCCTGGTTATTAAATATATAAGAGGTTAAGTTAGACATTTTATATAAAGTATTGTGAAATAGTACCCAGTTCTTACCTCGGCAGGAGCAGTGGCAAAAGTGACCGAGGCAGAGTGAAGTTAACGTTTAAGAATAAAGAGCGCTAAAAGTATCGTCAAAATAAATGTTATATTCTAATTCATCGTGGAGAATGTCAACAACTCATTCAGTGACCGGTTCTCTTTACACAATATGTAGTTTTTAGTTTTAAATTCTGAGTTAATTTGAGCTAGCTTTTGGTTGTCTTCCAGAGACCTTGTAATTTCAGCCAAGAGTTGAGAGTTTTGATTTTTTAACTGATTATTTTCATGTTTGATTTTATACACTCCATACTTTCTAATGGAAGGCAAGAGTTCACTTGTAACCCATCTTTTGAATGCTTTAGCTTCTGGTTTCAATGAGCGCAAAATAAGAGAATACAAACCAGATTCATTGATGAAGTTAGACTGATATTGGAAGTTAAGGGGGGGTGTATCGATACACCCCCCTTTAGAGAGTATATTTATAGCCTTACACTTGTCTTCTTCATCAACATTTATCCGCAATGCCTGTTTTGAATCTTGATAGCCCAGGATTTTAACAACATCCTTTCCTTTGAACCAAGGATTATTTTCACTGTCAAACAGTACAGTAACAGATTGATCATTAAATATATAAGAGGTTAAGTTAGACATTTTATATCAAGTATCGTGCAATAGAACAGATCAGAGCAACGTAAGGTCTTACCTCAAAAGTGACCGAGGTAGAGTGAAGTTAACGTTTAAGAATAAAGAGCGCTAAAAGTATCGTCAAAATAAATGTTATATTCTAATTCATCGTGGAGAATTTAGCTACTTTTTTTATAACCATTTCTTTAGAGAATCCGCTATTTAGCATAGCCTTACCGCTCAAAAATTCAACTTCTATCCCGTCAAAGTCTGCATTTGATTTTAAGTTCAATTTTAATGACTTTCCTTCGAACGGGTCTTCCCTCACAAAATAGATTTATAAAAATCCAACCAATATCTTGTTCCCAAACTTCCTCCCCCTCCATTTCAACGGGTACAGCAAACAAATTTTGTAATAGCACAGATCAGAGCTACGTAAGGACGTCAACAACTCATTCAGTGACCGGTTCTCTTTACACAATATGTCGTTTTTAGTTTTAAATTCTGAGTTAATTTGAGCTAGCTTTTGGTTGTTTTCCAGAGACTTTGTAAGTGATTGTAACAACTGATTATTTTCTTGTTGGATTTTATACATTCCACACTTTCTAATGGAAGGCAGGACTTCTTCAAAAACCCAGTCTTGAAGCTTCTCAGCTATGGGCAATTTGGATTTTAAAATTAATGAATATAGCCCCGGCTCATTGATGTATACCGCATGAAATTGAAAATTCAAGGGGAGGAACTTTTCGTTCCTCCCTTCTTCGGGCATTGTTTTACGATATTTTTCTCTGACGTGATCTCTGATTGCTTTTCTTGGGTTAGAGTAGCCCAAGATTTTAGCAATCTCTTTTGCTTTAAACCAAGGATTATTTTCTCTGTCAAACAGGACAGTAACAGATTGATCATTAAATATATAAGAGGTTAATTGAGACATTTTATATAAAGTATTGTGAAATAGTACCTAGTTCTTACCTTGGCAGGAGCAGTGGCAAAAGTGACCGAGGCAGAGTGAAGTTAACGTTTAAGAATAAAGAGCGCTAAAAGTATCGCCACAAAAACCCAGTATTTAAATGTTTTAGCAACTGGTAGTTTAGAGGAAAAAATCAACTCGTATAAACCCGGTTCTGATATAAAAACTACTTTAGAATCATGATAATTGAGTTGGGACCCATTTTGGGTCCCAACTACTTCCGGTTGAGTTGATTTGTATATTTCACTGATATGTGCTAGAAGAGCCTTTTTAGGGTTAGAGTAGCCCAGGATTTGAGCCACTTCTTTTCCGTCCTATTTGATAGCGAAAATAATCCTTGGTTCAAAAGAAAGAGTATCCCTCTAAGTTACATAAAGCTCTTTCAACGCATGTAAGTGAAAAATATAAGAAAACTCAACCGGAAGTAGGTCTACCCCAAAGTGGGGTAGACCTATCCTACAATGATTCGCACAATACTTAAAATGTCTCACTTAACTTCTTATATATTTAATAAACAGGCCGTTGCTGTCCTGTTTGACAGTAAAAATACTCCTTAGTTCAAAGCAAAAGAGATTGCTCAAATCCTGGGCTACTCTAACCCACGAAAAGCAACCAGAGATCATGTCAAAAACTCATTCAGTGACTGGTTCTCTTTACACATTGTGTCGTTTTTAGTTTTAAATTCTAAGTTAATTTGAGTGAGCTGTTGGTTAGTTTTCATAACGTTTGTAATTTCTCGCATGAGTTGAGAGTTTTCATTCTTTAACTGATACATTCCATATTTTCTAATGGAGGGTAAGACATCTTCAAAAACACAGTCTTGATACTTCTCAGCAATGGGCAATTTGGATTTTAAAATTAATGAATATAGCCCCGGCTCATTGATGTATACCGCATGAAATTGAAAATTCAAGGGGAGGGGGGCTTTTCGTTCCTCCCTTCTTCGGGCATTGTTTTACGATATTTTTCTCTGACGTCCTTACGTAGCTCTGATATGTGCTATTGCAATTTGTTTGCTGTACCTGTTGAAATGGGGGGGGGGGTTGTGAACAAAATATTGGTTGGATCTTTATAAATCTATTTTGTGACGGAAGACCTGTTCGAAAAATAAAATTGGACTTAAAATCAAATGCAGACTTTGACTCTGCCTTGGTCACTTTTGCCACTCCTCCTGCCCGAAGAAGGGAGGAACTTTTCGTTCCTCCCTTTGAATTGTTGATGAAGAAGATACGTGTAAGGCTATAAATATACTCTCTGAAAGGGGGTCTATCCGCGCCTTGGACAATGGAGGAACACAAGCGTAAACGTACTCGCCAATGCTAGAAGGAGTTATTAAATTTGCGTTTCTCAAGTTTGATTTTTTGTAATTTACACAGTGTGTCTGTGAGATGGAGTTTTAGGGTGTAGTGTTGGGGCGGGGGAGCCCGGGGTCCAGGGCCGGTTAGGTCTCGGATCCAAGTAAGTTTTATAGTCAATAGTCTTTTTCTAAATTAATATTTATACTTTCCAGGCTACTCGCCCTTGAATCTGGATAATTAGTTTTAATATATTAAAGTATTTTCATTGTCATCACATTGATATTTTACGATTTAAATGTGATAACTACTTACTTTGAAAAATATATTTTTACTAAACTCTAAAAACAACTTAGGATCAAGACTTTCTTAGGCGAGTTGAGTTGTTGAACTGACTTCGGCCTCTTCAGAGACTAAATAGACTATCTGCTATCTCTTTCCAAAAGATTTTAAAATTGTTTTTATTAAAAATACTAAAAAGTATATAATAAGTATAATCAGAGACAATATCAAAATTGGAAATTCAAGAAATGCAACAAAAACAACCTCCATTTTAAAATATTTATGTACCCGGTAGCTCCGGGTCCTCGATTGTGTAGTTTCGGTCCCTTGGATTTTATAATCTATTACTTATAAAGAAATTAATAAATTGCATTTACATTTGTAACTATGTTATTCAAAGGGATACCCGAGGGGAAGGTTGGGGGGGGGTTAGTCAAAATAGAATCATTTCCCCTTCCTTAAGCAAAGGCGCTTGAGAGTTTGGTTTGGAAAATGAACAATAGTCAAAGAAACAATACCTCCGGTGTACATTTCCTAACAGTTTTTGTTCTAAACTCTAAGGCTTGGGCTGATTCTGTGAATCCACAAACATAGTATTGTACAAGAGAATTTATCCAACCAATTATCACTCCATAACTAACATTGCAATGATATATAAACATGTAAGGCAATTTAATAACGAGATTCCTAGAATTATTGAAAATATTAATTACCAATACAGTTTTTATAATCATTACTATAATCTTGATGCAAGATAATTAAGTTTAGGTGCACGCATTAAAGAACACAATAGACGTTTAATATTTTTATTCATATTCTCTTTGTTCCAAGTAGGTTTGAATCTTATAAACATTTTCAAGAGCACACATGAAACCGTTAAATCTATGATAATAACAAAAATTATTTAGATACCTCGACTTTAATTTTTTAAGTGATGGGATGTCGTCCAAATTTACAACTTTGGCGTTCTTAAAAAGTCTTTGAAGGAACACTTGTTTTTCTTGACCCTTTACGTAGACGGTGTTGTTTTGTGATAACAGCGCGGCCAGTTGTCTCTTGACGTAGTTGAAGGACGTGGTTCCCTCCTGCCATGGAATTCCGTGGTAATAGTTTGCATTGAAGATCGCCTGTCTTCTGTAGTCCGGAGATAGTTTGTCAAAATCGTGCGGAGATTTCACAAACCAGTGTCTCAGAAACCAATTGCCGCTGGTTTTTGTAAGTGCAATTTCTTTAATAATAAAATTATTGTTATTGTCTTTGAATCCTTGAAAATCGATAATATAAGCGTGGTCAGCCATGTTGAGATGTCCTTAGATATCGGAATCAGCGGGGTAAATAGAGCTCTTTTCGGTTCCGAATCACAAACTCTGAACAAAACACTAGACCAAACACTAGTGCAGGAGTTTGGCAACTACTGGTATATTAGGGGAACCGTTCCTTTATAAAGCCTCGGAATTTGTATTATGCCCTTATTTCAAATGTTGACGGGGGTGGGAGAATTTGTTGAAAGCAGGGGAATATAATAGTTTCTCCGTGTGAAACAAAACATACCTACCATTTACATACATACCGTAGTTTCAAACTCCTACATAGTCTTCAACATGGATCCGTGTGATGATGTCTCGTACCTAAGCGAAAGCGATTCGTGTGATGATGATGATGTCTGTTACCTAGGCGAAAGCATTTGCCAAGCATGTCGCCACCAACGCGCTCAGGGCGCGGGCGCGTCGGAGGACAGTGGAGTTGGCTGGATCATTATAAATTTGATGAAGGACGGGAGACTCGTTCGCAAAATAGATTTCAACGGGGAACTTTTGAAATTGGAAGTAAAATCTAATGGAAATTTTGACAGAATAGAATTCGAATTTATAGATACTAAGGCCATGTCCCTTAGCGGGTTCTCAGAGAAGCAGATTATTCAAAAAGCAGATTTTTTTTCAAAGTATAACAAATTGGACGTCCACATTTATACCAAAGACAAATGGCATGAGCGCGAATCATTTTGGATTGAGGATGATTGTGATGAAACAGATCGTCCATATACTAGCCTCAAAGAGTTTGGAGAATTTAAACAAGAAGAGGTAGATTACGTGGTCATTAAATTTAGAAACCCAAAGTATGATGACTCTTCAGATGAGGAGGGAGAGGAGAGGATCGAGTTTGCAATCGACTTGCAAGTTGGACGGGGGAGGAGATTGAAAAAAAATACGAGAAGTTTGGATTAAAAGAGGAAGAGGGTAGCTTAGGACTATGGATGTTATCATAAGCGTTCACACACAAGCGGCATTGTTTCAGAGTTTATCAACTATTATTATTTTAAGGTTTTAGTTTACCAACTCCAAAACTTAAAATCTTTAATGTTGTACAAGTTATCACTATCTTGTTAAAATATTTCGTCATTTGACTAACCCACAAAAACATAAAGACCTGGCTCGCTAAGAAAGATTGTATGTTTCTCATTATGGGTTAGGGGGGCGTTTCACCTCCCTCGTACTTCCAGTCTTGTTTTGCGGTGTTTTTGTCTGTTAACGTTTAAGAATAAAGAGCGCTAAAAGTATCGTCAAAATAAATGTTATATTCTAATTCATCGTGGAGAATTTAGCTACTTTTTTTATAATCCTTTCTCTAGAGAATCCACTATTTAGCATAGCCCTACTGCTCAAAAATTCAACCCCTATCCTGTCAAAGTCTGCATTTGATTTTAAGTCCAATTTTAATGGCTTTCCATCAAATTTTATTTTTCGAACGGGTCTTCCGTCATATAGGTTTCTTTCACACTAAATTATTCTCTTTATGTTGCACTCCAGTAAAAATGTGATAACTACTTACTTTAAAAAATATATTTTCACTAAACTCTAAAAACAACTTAGGATCAAGATTTTCTTAGGCGAGTTGAGTTGTTAAACTTACCTCGGCCGCTTCAGAGACTAAATAGACTATCTTTTTATCATATCAGAGGGGAAAATTCAGGTTTCGTTAAAGCAAAGTTTAAAGTTAATGTTTATTTATTAATTCAATTAATGTAAAAAAAATAACAAAATTGCATTAATATTTGAGAAAAGAAGAAAAAAAAATAAAATTTAGATTAAATTTTGTAACACAGAGCGTTTTCCACTAATACAAAAATGGAATATGTAGATTCAAAGTAATTTAGAAGAGGAAAAATCTAGACTGAGAAACACTTAGTCTCTTGGTGATTTTTGATGTATTCCCTCCTCCTTGGACAGTCGCGGATAAAAAACAATATTGTAAAATTTTTCATATTGTTTTTTATGATATTCCACACCTAATCTTTCCCTCCTGTCCATGGGTTTACAGTTGTCGTGAAGTATACTATAAAACTCAAAGAGTTCGTTATTCTTGGCGTACATCATTGATTCAAATGGAAGAGTTAACTGAAACGGCCGGGCAAAATCTTCTTCTTCGTTGAACTTAAACAAACTTGAATAGTGATATCTGCATATCGAACATGGTAATAAAAGATCAAAAAATCCCGTTAAACTGCATAAAGCTTCTTGATATTCTTCTTTAAGTTTAGATTCCTCCATTTTATCTATAACCAATGTTGTGAAATGTATTACTACCCAGTACGAACTACCCCAAGCGATCATTCCACTAACTATTTCATAAAGCCTAGAACACGGTATAGCGTCTGTTGATTTCTTAATGGACCCCACCGGAAAGAATTTTGAAATGCTATCAATAAATAACTTGGAGTCCTTAATAGACATGTAATTCTCAATTGTAATAAACGGAAGAACAACGTCTTTTGAAAGATGTTTAACCCCTTTCAAGTATTCCACATTTTTTCTGTACAATTCATCATTAAGTTTTATTTTGATTCCCAAAACACAATTGATAATTACAACCAAAACATCCAAGAGGTGATTTTTATTTTGTAAAATCTCTTTTCTGCTATTTTCAAAACCCCATTCCTCGTGACTGTAGATTTTCGGCAGTATTCCAAGAGCTAACCAGTTATAAACAACAAAGGGCAAATAAGTAGCAGGGTGGTTTAAATGAAAATCTTCAAATTTCAATACGTCTCTGTACTTTATGAAAATACAATTAGACATTTTTTATATAATTTTATTTACTTCTCGACCGAGAACGACTTCGCGACCTAGATCGTCTAGTTCTAGACCGCGATCTAGACCCTTTGGGGCATTTATTTCTAAGCTTGGTAAAAGATTTTGGTCCCTTTGCGGTAGAATATTTAAAATAACCAATAGTGGGACGTTTTTTTCTCTTAATATTCATACAAGTGCACACAGCAGTTTGAGATTTCTTAGACTTTTTCATGATTTTATTTATAACAAAAAAATATGTAAAAATAATAAACTCTCGAGTGATTATGCACTGATCATGCACTGATCATGCACTACAATCATAGAGATTACCCCAGTTGCGATGTGTTCCTCCAACGTTGATCACTAGAAAATCCGCACGGTGGTGCCAACCATCTTCTAGAAGTATTAGAATGCTGCAAGGAATTCTATATATAAATGGGGGAGTGATTAGAAATATTAGTTCTTCGTTTGAGATTATTTACTTTAAATTTCCCCGGGGCGCACTCTACAATCGGGGTAATATTGGTTTCAGAATAATAATTTTAAAAATTCAAAATTATAACAAAAAACACACAAAAAACACACAACTCAACCCGTATTAACTTTATTTTTAATTACACAGCTTGTTTGTAACTTAAATAAATAATAATGTACATTTTACTTGTCGGGCTGGCATAAAAATAAAAATAAAATAATGAAAAAACAATAGGTCCTCTTAAGACAAAGCCTGCTATAGGGTTCCATCACTTAAATTAAAAATAATGTAAAGTAGGCGAACAGAAATGATCGAAATATAATAAACACAATTGTCTCAGACAACCCATGTGTATACAAAAATTAAACAAAAATTAAACGTAAATTTAAAATTAAACGTTAAGAAAAATACAAAATTAAATATTTGACGCGCCTTATTTCTCTCATGAACACTGAAATTCAGCGTGTGCTCAGTGCATAAAAACTAATTACAGAAAATAAATAAAACTGTATTTGTAGATTCATATAGTCTATCATATAAATTATACACGTATTATAATATTCTAAGGTTTACTCTTTCAGGCGGCTTATGGCACCTCTCCAGAGACTTGCCTCTGGGGTTGGTCTCCCCAGGTGCCGTCGAAGCTCATTGCATGCAATGCATAGTCCCCGTGTGAACCCTCGGCTATAATATCAAAAATAAAACTATTGCTGAATTTAACAATCAGTATTCTCTAGTTGAAATAACCATTTCCTTAATCTACATAAAAAAAAATTAATATTAAATGCAATCTTAACATTTTCAGGAAGTTTATTAAACAGTTTCGGAGCTATAAAATTGAAAGTTTTTGTAAAAAATGTATTGGTTGGCTTGGGAATAAAAAACTGGTTAGCTTTCCTTAATTTTTTTCTATACTCATTCTCATTTTGGGGCATATTTCCACTTTTATTGTAGAAAAGTTTTAGAAAAGTTTTAGTTTTAGAACTTTATAAACATAAATATATTTAAACGAAAAAATTCTCTGACTTATGAAAAGGGGTTTTGATCATTCATATCTGGTTTTGTATAAAATCAATCTTAAAATATGTTTCTGCTGCAAATATAATGGTTTAGTATATGACTCATGGGTATTACCCCAAAAGACTATGCCTTATACTATTATAGGGTTGGAAGAAGGTCTAGTAAGGCCAGGTTGTAGGTGCCAGGTTGCTGAGGACTATAGAGATATTTTTATATACTATTTAATTATACACATTTTAAAACCTGTTTTCTGTCAAGCCGTTTTAAAACGTCGATAACGTCGATAAATATTCTTGTTCTTCTAACGATAGTTCTGGGGCCGTGATCACCATCCTGTTAGGATTTTCCGGAAATAGTATACAGTCATCTGTGACACCAACAATAGATTCTTCATCCGCTTGTCTAACTTGAATTAATCCAATTAAATTTCCTTCTTCTGCAAAGTTCAAACTATCTGAGTCGTTACGCACTTCTGTCGTCTCTTGATTCGTGGCGGAACACTGCTGTATGTTATTATCTACTGAAGGTGGTTTTGAGTTTTTTTTGCGATATTGTCGCTTTTGAGAAACCTTGTGTATAATTGATTGTTGTTCGTCGGGCGGAAATTTAAATAATAATCTGTTTATTAAATGTTGGAATTCGTGATGATAATCTTCTTGCAATAGGGTGAATTTGGATTGCATGATCAGAAATCTTAGAATGCGTGTAACAATCTTCTTTTGCTGGGGTGTATACACGCTCTCCATTTCAAAATGACGCGTTTGCAAGTTCACGATATATTTAAGTGAAATTAGTTATTTACTTTTAAATTTTTAAAGATGTCTAAAAGTCATTTGTTTACACTTTCGGTTGTATGATATATTTAAATGTGATTTAAATGTGATTTAAATGTGATTTAAATGTGATTTAAATGTGATAACTACTTACTTTGAAAAATATATTTTTACTAAACTCTAAAAACAACTTAGGATCATAAGAACTCTCTTGGGCGAGTTGAGTTGTTGAACTGACTGACTTCGAACCAAGAAACGATTCTAGACACTCTCTCGGGGACAAACCAGCCCGGAAATCCGGTTGCAGAACACGGAAACTCGCTCGGGGATCTTGTGTAAATAGTGACCGGCGACTCACACCGTGACCCAGTTGCGCAACACGCAATTGTACTCACACCGTGACCCAGTTGCGCAACACGCAATTGTACAACAGAACTACATTAGCCTTCGTAACCTCGAGAATTTTAAAATTCTCAAGGAAGTGGTATATAAACAAACACAGGAAGCCGCGGTGGCCTTTTGTTGTCCGCGTGCACGTATGTATTGTTGTTACAGTTTAGATGTGGCTAGTAATTTTATACTTTTTATTTAGTGAAAATAATAGTTTTTCCTGGTAAGTTTTAAAATATAACTAAATATGGAGAAGATGAACAAATTAATTGCATTATTAGAGCAAAACAATAATGTGTACGGGAATTTATCGAATCTATCAACCGTAGAAGTGCTACATTTATACATCAAAGTAAGAAATGAATCTGTGCTGGAAATATTGAGAAACAAACTATTAAACTTCCCAACCGACAGTTGGAACATGATTTCTCTTTCAAATAATTTGAAAACGCCATTTTTGATGGAATTCCGACATAAAATTAACTGGGTAATTCTTTCTCAAAACATTAGGTTAACAGCTGATATTCTGTACAGGTTTCAAGATTATCTGGATTTGGACATTATTGTAAAAAGGGGCTATTTCATACCAGAAGATATAATTTTTAAAAAGTATACTGCAATCAACATACAACAACTTCTACGTATGCAGAATTTATCCGAAGACTTATTATTGTTTTTGATTTCGACGCCCAGTGAATTAGAGCTGTGTTATATTTCATATATTGATATAGAATCTTACTTAAACATATCATATTGGCCTTTAATTTGCCAAACACAAGATATGTCGGAGAGATTAATTTCTATAATTTACAATACCAGAGTTAAATATACAAGCAATTCATTAAAAAACCATTATTGGAATCTTATTCGTCGGTATCAAAAGATGAGTCTTCAAACTATGTCACGATTTGAAAAATACCTCAACCGCGATCAGCTGAAATGAACTCTAAAGTATAATGTGCTTGTGTTGTTACGTATGGTGTTCTGAGAATTATTTGTGGTGTGGTCTTGTCGGTGGAAATTTAAGTGTTATGAATATTTATACGAAATATTTTATTACGTTGTAGCTCAAATCATTTTTAAGGGTATTTTTTATGATTGTATTTTAACTTGTAAAGTTGTTCCTGTTTAATAGTAAGATTTAAAGTTAAATTGTCCCACTTGTTGTATTATATTTTACACATTATCAAATGAGGAATAATAAACACAAATATACAACTAAAATGTGCCTAGCTCAACTCATATATCATAATTATTTTTAATTATTTTTGATATAATTTATTAGTATGTTCCAGAATGTATATTAACAGATTTAAGTTTTAACATTCGCTCGCAAAGCATATAAATAGGCCAGAATTGGGTCAATTCACATACCAAAGTTTCGCTAAAATATGATCACTTTAAATAACTGAAAAGAGTATTTTTTAGTATTTTTTAGTATTTTTTATTTAAATTAAACAACAGATAATTTTAATCAAAATATTTGTTTACAAAAATTGAATTAATACAGTTCATATGATAACGGTTTTTAACAAGATCCAGTATAAAATACGATTGAATCAGTCGGCGTGGCGGGCCGATGCAGTTTAGTGTGAGAGAGTAAAGAGGTGTGCGAGTGAGACAGAAATATGGTGAAATCGGACCACTCCCGTTTCCACCTTTTGAGAGGCCTCCACGCATGCGCCATTTGTTACCAAAATTTGAAAGTGGGCTACGTGGAATGTTCGCATCCGGGGCGCGCGGGCGTTGCCAAACCGAGCGTTCTTGTCCAAGGTTGCCAAATCGCACGCCAGGTGCAAGGTTTCGGCCCGATAAAATATCACGGCCCCGTCCTACGGGTCTTAAAAGTCCCCATATTATTCATGTTGAGGAGTAGTATTAAAATGGAGAAGTAAAACCGTCTTGTGGGTTAATTCGCTAACTCAAAAACTTTAAAAAGCCGCGAGATTTTAGCACGACAACGTCCTCTTGGGTCAGTGTTCCTGTATCACTTATACCGATTCTGGGGTTTTAAAGTATTAAGATTTAGGCAGATTCGGGACTTGTACGATTCTACAATGAGTTAATTTTATTTAATTTTAGGGCTCTGGACTTGTAAAATTTTACAGCGATTTCCCAACACTTAGAAACCAACTATTGGGCTCTAAACATTTAATCTGGGGACTAACACCTATAAACATTCGCACTCGCCGCTATTTAACTAACAACTGATTCTAGTGTCTGTCTTATCAAGGCGACACAATTCAAAATGCAATTTTAAAATTGGGGTTTTAAATTATTATTATTTAGGCAGATTCGGGACTTGTACGATTCTACAATGAGTTAATTTTGTTTAATTTTAGGGCTCTGGACTTGTAAAATTTTACAGCGATTTCCCAACACTTAGAAACCAACTATTGGGCTCTAAACATTTAATCTGGGGACTAACACCTATAAACATTCGCACTCGCCGCTATTTAACTAACAACTGATTCTAGTGTCTGTCTCATCAAGGCAACACAATTCAAAATGCAATTTTAAAATTGGGGTTTTAAATTATTATTATTTAGGCAGATTCGGGACTTGTACGATTCTACAATGAGTTAATTTTATTTAATTTTAGGGCTCTGGACTTGTAAAATTTTACAGTGATTTCCCAACACTTAGAAACCAACTATTGGGCTCTAAACATTTAATCTGGGGACTAACACCTATAAACATTCGCACTCGCCGCTATTTAACTAACAACTGATTCTAGTGTCTGTCTTATCAAGGCGACACAATTCAAAATGCAATTTTAAAATTGGGGTTTTAAATTATTATTATTTAGGCAGATTCGGGACTTGTACGATTCTACAATGAGTTAATTTTGTTTAATTTTAGGGCTCTGGACTTGTAAAATTTTACAGCGATTTCCCAACACTTAGAAACCAACTATTGGGCTCTAAACATTTAATCTGGGGACTAACACCTATAAACATTCGCACTCGCCGCTATTTAACTAACAACTGATTCTAGTGTCTGTCTCATCAAGGCGACACAATTCAAAATGCAATTTTAAAATTATCTTTTGAAATATTATTATTTGCAAATGAAACATTCTCAGGGTTACCATGTGCCTAGAAACTACCACGCATCCGCGCCACAACGCCGCGAGATTTTAGCACGACAACACCCTCTTGGGTCAGTGTTCCTGTATCACTTATACCGATTCTGGGGTTTTAAATTATTAAGATTTAGGCAGATTCGGGACTTGTACGATTCTACAATGAGTTAATTTTATTTAATTTTAGGGCTCTGGACTTGTAAAATTTTACAGTGATTTCCCAACACTTAGAAACCAACACAGTGATTTCCCAACACTTAGAAACCAACTATTGGGCTCTAAACTTTTAATCTGGGGACTAACACCTATAAACATTCGCACTCGCCGCTATTTAACTAACAACTGATTCTAGTGTCTGTCTCATCAAGGCGACACAATTCAAAATTCAATTTTAAAATTATCTTTTGAAATATTATTATTTGCAAATGAGAATGTTGCAATTATCAAGACTAACCCGTGCCTAGAACCCACCACACACCCGCGCCACAACGCCGCGAGATTTTAGCACGACAACACCCTCTTGGGTCAGTGTTTCCTAACATTTAGACCAAGACTTGGGTTAATTCTGTGAATCGGGATTTTTAAATTTTATCTTATTTTTCGGCTCGGCACTTGTGATTTTTTCAAACTTTTAATCTGGGGACTTTAAATTATTTTGAAATATTTTGAATTATGTGGATTTTTGACTCTCGGGACTTGTAATATTTAACGGGAATCGCGGAGTACTAACACCTATAAACATTCGCACTCGCCGCTATTTAACTAACAACTGATTCTAGTGTCTGTCTCATCAAGGCGACACAATTCAAAATTCAATTTTAAAATTATCTTTTGAAATATTATTATTTGCAAATGAGAATGTTGCAATTATCAAGACTAACCCGTGCCTAGAACCCACCACACACCCGCGCCACAACGCCGCGAGATTTTAGCACGACAACACCCTCTTGGGTCAGTGTTTCCTAACATTTAGACCAAGACTTGGGTTAATTCTGTGAATCGGGATTTTTAAATTTTATCTTATTTTTCGGCTCGGCACTTGTGATTTTTTCAAACTTTTAATCTGGGGACTTTAAATTATTTTGAAATATTTTGAATTATGTGGATTTTTGACTCTCGGGACTTGTAATATTTAACGGGAATCGCGGAGTACTAACAAATATAAACATTCGCACTCGCCGCTATTTAACTAACAACTGATTCTAGTGTCTGTCTCATCAAGGCGACACAATTCAAAATTCAATTTTAAAATTATCTTTTGAAATATTATTATTTGCAAATGAAACATTCTCAAGGTTACCACGTGCCTAGAACCCACCACACACCCGCGCCACAACGCCGCGAGATTTTAGCACGACAACACCCTCTTGGGTCAGTGTTTCCTAACATTTAGACCAAGACTTGGGTTAATTCTGTGAATCGGGATTTTTAAATTTTATCTTATTTTTCGGCTCGGCACTTGTGATTTTTTCAAA
Source organism: Allygus modestus (assembly GCA_963675035.1). Lineage (NCBI taxonomy): Eukaryota > Metazoa > Arthropoda > Insecta > Hemiptera > Cicadellidae > Allygus > Allygus modestus. The sequence continues at coordinate 72,366,627 of OY776117.1, read as the reverse complement.
CTTTTAATCTGGGGACTTTAAATTATTTTGAAATATTTTGAATTATGTGGATTTTTGACTCTCGGGACTTGTAATATTTAACGGGAATCGCGGAGTACTAACACCTATAAACATTCGCACTCGCCGCTATTTAACTAACAACTGATTCTAGTGTCTGTCTCATCAAGGCGACACAATTCAAAATTCAATTTTAAAATTATCTTTTGAAATATTATTATTTGCAAATGAGAATGTTGCAATTATCAAGACTAACCCGTGCCCAGAACCCACCACACACCCGCGCCACAACGCCGCGAGATTTTAGCACGACAACACCCTCTTGGGTCAGTGTTTCCTAACATTTAGACCAAGACTTGGGTTAATTCTGTGAATCGGGATTTTTAAATTTTATCTTATTTTTCGGCTCGGCACTTGTGATTTTTAACTAGTGTTAACCGACAAGTCTCCATGAGTACTATCCGAGTCAACAATGTTATTTAGCTAAATCAAAAACTAAGTTAAATTTAACTACAACAGTTAAAACTGTTTTGTTCAAAGTTCCATTTATGAATTGAATTCTAATTGCTTTAATTTTAATAATTTTAGATTATTGGTGATGTGATCGTTCCACTCAGACTCAGTCCCCCGCCGCACGCAAACACCAACAGAATACGCTTCATTTCTACACACACCCGCGCGTATAAAATTCAAAAAAACGGTTTCAACAAATTCCCCCACCCCCGTCAACATTTGAAATAAATGCACAAATACTTTGCGAATTCTATTTTCTGAGGGTTTATAAGGGAACGGTTCTCCACACATACCAGTAGTTCCTGTAATGAACTCCTGCGTGTTCGGTAAAGTTGTTGTTTGTTTTTGAGTTGATTTGTGATAGGTAACTAGAACCATGGTGGAGAGAATTACATTTTACGAACTCAAAGCTATTTGCCAAAGTATGGGTATCAAGTCAACCCACCTAACTAGGAAAAAGATTTTGTGGAAGATTTTAAATTCTATTAAAAGCGCTGATGGTGTTACCGCCTTTATAGACAAACTTACGGATCCTTCTGACTTGTACAGTTTGTATACTTCATTGGAACAGGAGACATTAGATAACAGCAGTCAATTCCTACACTTCACTAAATTTGAAAAAATTACGGAAAAAATTCATCAACTCCCAGTCAACCTTTGGAGAATACTATACCGGAGAGAACAGTTCACGCATGGGTTCATGTTGAAGTTTAAAGAAGTTTTAAATTTCAACGAAATTGTCATCCACCAAAGACTGACGACTAAAGATATAGAAAGTTTTCATTCAAAAATTAACTTTTCGCTTTTGGTTAAGTACCAAAATCTCTCTGAAGCAGTGTTGGTCACATTCAATCACAAGTTCGACTGGAATGCAGTTGTGGAACACCAAAATGTCCCGGAGTGGATTCTTAGACAGTTTTACCATAAGATTGATCCAATTGTCATAATAAAATCACAGAAGCTGACTCAAGATTTTATGTTGTGGATGATGGAGGGGGTCAATCCGCAGTGTAGATTTCACAATACAGACGAAGAAGAGTATTATAAAACAGTTCTGTGGCCATATCTCATAAAACACCAATCATTAAGTAAAAATGTATTATGCTACATTTACTTCTCGAAAGTGGGTAATCAAATCGATCTTTTAAAACTACTGTTTGGCTCACTAATAAGTAAACACCAAACTCTTGATTCTTTTCTTCTGGATACGTTTAAAAATATTTTGTGCTGGTGGTCTGTCTCAAAACATCAAACACTCAGAGATGAAGATATAATAAAATATTGCAAATTAATCGATTTTCAAACATATACGTCGCGAGGTTTACAAATTTCTGATTTTGTGAAGAGGAATCTGCCCAATCCATTTACAAAAGTAGAATCTGAAACCGATTGTCCGGTTTGCCTTGACACTAAAAAAAAAGATTGTATCAGTCTTAATGATTGTCAACACATATTTTGTACAACGTGTATATTTAAATGGCTTAAAGTAAATAAATCATGTCCTCTTTGTAGGATTAAAATTCACTTGCCGGGCTACTGTTGGGTATAAAATAGAACTCGCCGCACATATTTGCACATATTTGTACTCATTTGTAAAACTTGTGAAAAATAAATCATATTTAAAAATTTCAAATTGTGTTTTTATTTACATGACTTAAAACAGACCCGGTCTCTAGAGGTTAATCATTAGTCTATTTGAATGTTGTGCAGTGTGGTTTAAAGACAATCAGTATATTTTAATTAACATTGGCAATATTGAGGTTTTTTCGCGTGATATAATTTACCAGAAAACCCTTTGAAAAACGAGTCCATTAAGACTTCTTGGTTATAAAACTCATTTTGTCTCCTTTAGAAAAACATAAGAATTTGTTCAGTGTTTCAACATAAAATATTACAATACCTTAGGGGAAATCACCAAAAGTAACAATGTTAAATTCTTTTTGCTATTTCTGTATTTGAAGTCTTTGATAAATGGCTCTGTAAAGGTAATTTTGAATTTGTCAAACTTTAATTTAATTTTAAATGTATGGTTAAAAAAGAATATACCGGTTATAAATAGGATGTCAGCCCGATCCTGGGCATTAAGTCCAGGACCGCGAACCTTGTACAAGGACCAAGGCAACGGCGCAAAACATAGCCTCTCCTGGTCAAGTCAACCCCTACCGTGACGTGGTGTACGAGGCTTTACACATACGGGGCTCTGGCGAAGTAGGTTAAGTAGTATGTAGAGGTTTGTTCTCTTAGTAGTTATAAGTGTTCCCCTCCTCATAACGTCGGTTAGGCCAAACTACCGCAAAGGATCCTAAGACGCGCTCGAAATTTCCAAAATCGCTTGTTATTTTAGTTTGTAAGTTATTTGGGGGTATTTTAAAAGAGTGATACGTCGTGCAAATATTAGTGTATTAGTATTGGGTTAGTGCTTCGTGACCAACATCTCGCAAATCACTGGTATTTTAAATATGGGTATTTTAAAATTATGACTAACCAAAAGAGTAGTATTTATACGTCGACAGCGACGCGTAACTGTTAGTTGGGTTAGTGCTCTTCGTAGTGATAAGTGTTTCCCTCCTCATAACCCCGGTTGGGCCCAACCACCCCAAAAAATCAAAAACGCGATATTCCCCACATCTCCCCATTTTTAGTTTGAAGCTAAATATGGTTATTTTTGAATAATAATTTAATAATTGAGTGGTATAGGTAGTTTTAAGGCATGCATATGTTAGGTAGGTTACACAGAGGTTGGGTAAGTCCTCTCTTCGTAGTTATAAGTCCTGTCGAATGATTCTGGGAATTCCTTGCGGTGTTAACGAAGAATCATTCCCTTCCAGCACCTTTTCATTCCCAAAAACCCCTCCAAACCTCCTTTCCTTTATGGCTCTTTGCGCTGGCGGTTACAATCCACGCAGAGGGTCTCCTTCCAATTTCCCAAATGTCCCTCACCCGTAGCTTAGAATAGTTTAGTAGTGAGAGCTTGGTTCGTGAAATACGGATACAGAACCGATCAAGTACGTGAAATACGGACACGGTTCTGAAGCTCTAAGTTCGTAAGCTGCGGACACACTATCTACTTTAGTGAAATACTGACATAACGACTGACTTTTCTGACAACTTAGTTTTTAAGTTAGATAGGGGGAATGTTTTACCACGCGGGTGGGTAGTTTTAAGGCATGCATATGTTAGGTAGGTTACACAGAGGTTGGGTAAGTCCTCTCTTCGTAGTTATAAGTCCTATCGAATTGCTCCGGTTGCCTTGCGGTGTTAACGAAGAGCAATTCCCTTCCAGCACCAAAACTTTTCATATCCTAAACCCCTCCAAACCTCCTTTCCTTTATGGCTCTTTGCGCTGGCGGTTACAATCCACGCAGAGGGTCTCCTTCCAATTTCCCAAATGTCCCTCACCCGTAGCTTAGAATAGTTTAGTAGTGAGAGCTTGGTTCGTGAAATACGGATACAGAACCGATCAAGTACGTGAAATACGGACACGGTTCTGAAGCTCTAAGTTCGTAAGCTGCGGACACACTATCTACTTTAGTGAAATACTGACATAACAGACTGACTTTTCTGACAACTTAGTTTTTAAGTTAGATAGGGGGAATGTTTTACCACTCGGGTGGGTAGTTTTAAGTTATGCATATGTTAGGTGGGTTACATAGAGCTTGGGTAAGTTGTAGATGGGGGAATTTTCATAAAATACTGACATACTACTGACTAAAAATATGGCCACGGTAGTGAGAGCTTGGTTCGTGAAATACGGATACAGAACCGATCAAGTACGTGAAATACGGACACGGTTCTGAAGCTCTAAGTTCGTAAGCTGCGGACACACTATCCACTTTAGTGAAATACTGACATAACGACTGACTTTTCTGACAACTTAGACGGGGCACCTCCAAAAGTCAAAAAAAAAAAACTTAGAATATATTTAGTTAGTAAGTTAGGGACCCTATTAAGGACTTTGGATGCGGAACTTAAAGCCTCTCCCAGTCAAGTCAACCCCAACCTTGGCGCCGGTAATGGGGCTTTGAACAAACGGGGCTCTGGCGAATATATATATATGATTTGAATATTGCCACCCGGGATATCTAGGGGCATCACAGACTATTTATTGCATAGTTTCACGTCCTTGTGATTTTCAATTTTTTAAAGATAAAACATATACACATCATATAGTAGGAAGTATTATAGGCGGGATCGTGGATACAAGAAGAATGGGGCCACACCGTATCACCCCGGAGGGTTTGTGTGGCGAAGGGATCATTGAAGACTTTATTTCTAGTTTATGTAAAAAAAATGAAGAACGCGCTGACGGATTGAAATTATATGCTTTCCCGACAGTGTTTTTCACGGCAATTGACCAGGGCGGTTTCCTGCGGGTGGAAAGGTGGACCAATAAAATAAAAATTTATGATTATGACATCTTATTGTTCCCAGTACACATCCCCGCACCAATCCGGAAGGATGGGAAGCCCGGTGTATCGCACTGGTACCTAATTGCCGCCTTTTTAAAAGATAGGCTCGTGCGGAGCTACGACTCACTGGGAAATGAGTACCCAGATAGATTAAAAGAATGTCTAAAGTATATCGAGTGGGAAATGGGCCGGTTGGGTGTAAAAATCAACCGGGAAGAGTGGTCCTTAAAGGGGAATCCTAGTGGTCTTAAGCTTCAGACCAATACGGTTGACTGTGGTTTCTGTTTATGCTTATACGCTGGTTGTATTGCCAGGGGCATAAACCCCTCAACTGTCAAATTACCATCAAGCGTGGACCTGAGGAAACTCATCTCCCGGGTATTGCGACAAGAGGGAGCAGAACCCCTCGATGAATTCCTTGAGGCCAACCGAGAAAACCTATTTCCAGGGCATACTCCAACCTACACCGAAGAGGAGTTGCAGAGAGCTATACATGGTATGATGGGGGATATGGTTGGAGCGCTTCAGCCAATTGATTATGCTGATACCCCCCCGACATCACCAACCCACCCCAACGTGGAATTCGTGTTGGACGGAGGAGAAGTCTCCATGGATGTGAACACCGGGCGGGACGAGTCGGAAGTGTACGAGAGTGCGGGAGCGACGGACGCCACTGGGGATCAAGATAATAAGATAGAAGCAATTCATCAAGACCACCCAATGGAGCCGCTTTCCACCCCAGCACCGGACTCTACCAGAACTCCACAACACCAACATCTGCCTCGACAGTACCAGCCTCGCCAAAGACGCTACAGAGCAAAAAGGAAGAGAATCTTCCTAATTGACGGCTCCTTCGTGAGAATTAGGGACGACCTCCAACCCAGATGATATAATTTACCACCCGATATATTGTTGAAAGTGGTCTGCTAGAAGCTGAGGATACACCGAAGAATGATTGCCTTATTTATCAATTTATAATTTACGTAATTTACAAATACTGGCTCCTTGCCATAAAACAGTGACCAGCGTTCCTGAGCAATCAGTCTACCACCGACAGTTCTAAAAATCTTAAAATGGACGGGATATTTAGTGAATATTTGAAGAAGGTGCAAGAAATCACAGCAGACAAGTCTCCAGGATTCTACAAACATGTTAAAAACCCGTTTGATTCAGAATTATTGAAAACAACTCCAAGTACGGTTCGCGGGATTATCGTAAGCCTGACTGATTGTCCCACCGGACATGAAACGAGCAAGTCTGAGTTAAGAAGAGAAATGATACATAACTTATCTACAATATCTGAAAAAAAAAATATTCTTTGGATTCGCATCCCGATGATTGCCAGTTTTGATAAACAGAAGACTCGAGAGTTGATTACAGCTTTTCATCCCGTCATTGGGCACATTTTTAAAATAATAATGCGTGCAAGTGCAAACGACTTTGAATCACCGATTCCTATTTTGTGTTTAGGACGAAATTCGCACAGCTGTGTGATTGAAGGATTAAGATACACCAATCGTCCGAAATTTATAATACTTCCTGCGGTTCACCCCAACAACATATCAGAGATGGAAGAGAAAATCTCTAAAACTACCTGCAAATACCAGCGTCTTCATCTGATTAGAAGAAAATATTATAATGTTGACATGTTTATTCAAGTATTTAAAATATTTGTGAATCTTGTATCATCAAGTACTTAGTCATATACAATTGTATCATATGTATCATATATATCACGTAATAAATAATTTAACCCCCATTGTTGTTTTTTTCTTTAAAATCTTCCAAACATTTGTAATAATCAAGAAGTTATTCAAATAACCAATTCTTTTGTTTTCTATTTTTGGAAACCATAAAATAAATTATTCTATTTGTGTCATTTGTATTGAAGGTGATTTCAATAATATTTTAATTACAAAGCGTTTTCACGGATACTGTGGTCTTGACATTTAACTTTTAAACCTTTTCAAGTTTAAGTACTCATTTAAATAAAAAACCTTTCAAGTTTAAATACTCAATTCAATGATTATTATATTATTCTGGCATTTGTTGTTCAATTTTATTATGAGCAGATTTTGCAGATTTGAGATTTACAAAACCACAAATGGGTTAAATTGTAGGAAATGCAAACCATTTTAGATTACCCATATTCAAAACTTTTTATTGAGACGTTTCTCGTCTTCGGGGTATTAAAGCATCCGCTTTATAGGGGCAAATTAGGGGGAATTTTTTCCCTCACAACTTAGTATTTTAGTATTTATAATTAAAGCAATTAAAAAAAATTAAATCTTTTGAAAAGAAGGGGGTCTATTTAACTCCCGAAGAGGCAATTTAAGTCAGTGTTGAGATTTACAGCATATGATCAACTATGGAGTATTGTTGCGAGCAGAGATGTTTTAAAATTCCTGGTGACCAGGTTGATGGGAGGGCTTGTAGGAAATGTCACCATTTTGGTTATTGCATTTGTAAATGTAAAAACTTCACAGCCTTCTCTACAGAATACAACACCACGCTCGGTGTGGAATACAGCGGCCGGGGAGATGGTGCATCTCTCAGAAAGAAGAAAGACTCGGATCGCGCTAGCCCGTGTTGTGGTATTAAAATGTACCATTCGCCAGTGTCTGTGGGATTAAATTATAATTTTACGAAAGAAACAAACACTCCTAGATTTCATTACGAGACCGAAAGACTTCATAGTTTTAAGGAGTGGCCAGTTACATTTTTAAGCCCCAAAGATTTATCCAAAGCTGGTTTTTATTATTTGCGTGTTAATGATTATGTTAGATGCGCTTATTGTGGGATTGAAATTGGGTTTTGGAAAGGGGGTGACATTCCTTTCTTAGAACATAAGAAATTTAACCCGTCCTGTATATTTATAGAGAAGTTTTACCCTTTAGAATGTAAATAAAACTAACATTCAAAGGGTGTAGCATTTTATTTTCTTAACCCAAAGTCAGTATTTGAGAATTAACAAGAAATGTGAAAACTTTGGCATGTAAAACAACATTTGAAATAAGGGCATAATACAAATTCCGAGGCTTTATAAAGGAACGGTTCCCCTAATATACCAGTAGTTGCCAAACTCCTGCACTAGTGTTTGGTCTAGTGTTTTGTTCAGAGTTTGTGATTCGGAACCGAAAAGAGCTCTATTTACCCCGCTGATTCCGATATCTAAGGACATCTCAACATGGCTGACCACGCTTATATTATCGATTTTCAAGGATTCAAAGACAATAACAATAATTTTATTATTAAAGAAATTGCACTTACAAAAACCAGCGGCAATTGGTTTCTGAGACACTGGTTTGTGAAATCTCCGCACGATTTTGACAAACTATCTCCGGACTACAGAAGACAGGCGATCTTCAATGCAAACTATTACCACGGAATTCCATGGCAGGAGGGAACCACGTCCTTCAACTACGTCAAGAGACAACTGGCCGCGCTGTTATCACAAAACACCGTCTACGTAAAAGGTCAAGAAAAACAAGTGTTCCTTCAAAGACTTTTTAAGAACGCCAAAGTTGTAAATTTGGACGACATCCCATCACTTAAAAAATTAAAGTCGAGGTATCTAAATAATTTTTGTTATTATCATAGATTTAACGGTTTCATGTGTGCTCTTGAAAATGTTTATAAGATTCAAACCTACTTGGAACAAAGAGAATATGAATAAAAATATTAAACGTCTATTGTGTTCTTTAATGCGTGCACCTAAACTTAATTATCTTGCATCAAGATTATAGTAATGATTATAAAAACTGTATTGGTAATTAATATTTTCAATAATTCTAGGAATCTCGTTATTAAATTGCCTTACGTGTTTATATATCATTGCAATGTTAGTTATGGAGTGATAATTGGTTGGATAAATTCTCTTGTACAATACTATGTTTGTGGATTCACAGAATCAGCCCAAGCCTTAGAGTTTAGAACAAAAACTGTTAGGAAATGTACACCGGAGGTATTGTTTCTTTGACTATTGTTCATTTTCCAAACCAAACTCTCAAGCGCCTTTGCTTAAGGAAGGGGAAATGATTCTATTTTGACTAACCCCCCCCCCCAACCTTCCCCTCGGGTATCCCTTTGAATAACATAGTTACAAATGTAAATGCAATTTATTAATTTCTTTATAAGTAATAGATTATAAAATCCAAGGGACCGAAACTACACAATCGAGGACCCGGAGCTACCGGGTACATAAATATTTTAAAATGGAGGTTGTTTTTGTTGCATTTCTTGAATTTCCAATTTTGATATTGTCTCTGATTATACTTATTATATACTTTTTAGTATTTTTAATAAAAACAATTTTAAAATCTTTTGGAAAGAGATAGCAGATAGTCTATTTAGTCTCTGAAGAGGCCGAAGTCAGTTCAACAACTCAACTCGCCTAAGAAAGTCTTGATCCTAAGTTGTTTTTAGAGTTTAGTAAAAATATATTTTTCAAAGTAAGTAGTTATCACATTTAAATCGTAAAATATCAATGTGATGACAATGAAAATACTTTAATATATTAAAACTAATTATCCAGATTCAAGGGCGAGTAGCCTGGAAAGTATAAATATTAATTTAGAAAAAGACTATTGACTATAAAACTTACTTGGATCCGAGACCTAACCGGCCCTGGACCCCGGGCTCCCCCGCCCCAACACTACACCCTAAAACTCCATCTCACAGACACACTGTGTAAATTACAAAAAATCAAACTTGAGAAACGCAAATTTAATAACTCCTTCTAGCATTGGCGAGTACGTTTACGCTTGTGTTCCTCCATTGTCCAAGGCGCGGATAGACCCCCTTTCAGAGAGTATATTTATAGCCTTACACGTATCTTCTTCATCAACAATTCAAAGGGAGGAACGAAAAGTTCCTCCCTTCTTCGGGCAGGAGGAGTGGCAAAAGTGACCAAGGCAGAGTCAAAGTCTGCATTTGATTTTAAGTCCAATTTTATTTTTCGAACAGGTCTTCCGTCACAAAATAGATTTATAAAGATCCAACCAATATTTTGTTCACAACCCCCCCCCCCATTTCAACAGGTACAGCAAACAAATTGCAATAGCACATATCAGAGCTACGTAAGGACGTCAGAGAAAAATATCGTAAAACAATGCCCGAAGAAGGGAGGAACGAAAAGCCCCCCTCCCCTTGAATTTTCAATTTCATGCGGTATACATCAATGAGCCGGGGCTATATTCATTAATTTTAAAATCCAAATTGCCCATTGCTGAGAAGTATCAAGACTGTGTTTTTGAAGATGTCTTACCCTCCATTAGAAAATATGGAATGTATCAGTTAAAGAATGAAAACTCTCAACTCATGCGAGAAATTACAAACGTTATGAAAACTAACCAACAGCTCACTCAAATTAACTTAGAATTTAAAACTAAAAACGACACAATGTGTAAAGAGAACCAGTCACTGAATGAGTTTTTGACATGATCTCTGGTTGCTTTTCGTGGGTTAGAGTAGCCCAGGATTTGAGCAATCTCTTTTGCTTTGAACTAAGGAGTATTTTTACTGTCAAACAGGACAGCAACGGCCTGTTTATTAAATATATAAGAAGTTAAGTGAGACATTTTAAGTATTGTGCGAATCATTGTAGGATAGGTCTACCCCACTTTGGGGTAGACCTACTTCCGGTTGAGTTTTCTTATATTTTTCACTTACATGCGTTGAAAGAGCTTTATGTAACTTAGAGGGATACTCTTTCTTTTGAACCAAGGATTATTTTCGCTATCAAATAGGACGGAAAAGAAGTGGCTCAAATCCTGGGCTACTCTAACCCTAAAAAGGCTCTTCTAGCACATATCAGTGAAATATACAAATCAACTCAACCGGAAGTAGTTGGGACCCAAAATGGGTCCCAACTCAATTATCATGATTCTAAAGTAGTTTTTATATCAGAACCGGGTTTATACGAGTTGATTTTTTCCTCTAAACTACCAGTTGCTAAAACATTTAAATACTGGGTTTTTGTGGCGATACTTTTAGCGCTCTTTATTCTTAAACGTTAACTTCACTCTGCCTCGGTCACTTTTGCCACTGCTCCTGCCAAGGTAAGAACTAGGTACTATTTCACAATACTTTATATAAAATGTCTCAATTAACCTCTTATATATTTAATGATCAATCTGTTACTGTCCTGTTTGACAGAGAAAATAATCCTTGGTTTAAAGCAAAAGAGATTGCTAAAATCTTGGGCTACTCTAACCCAAGAAAAGCAATCAGAGATCACGTCAGAGAAAAATATCGTAAAACAATGCCCGAAGAAGGGAGGAACGAAAAGTTCCTCCCCTTGAATTTTCAATTTCATGCGGTATACATCAATGAGCCGGGGCTATATTCATTAATTTTAAAATCCAAATTGCCCATAGCTGAGAAGCTTCAAGACTGGGTTTTTGAAGAAGTCCTGCCTTCCATTAGAAAGTGTGGAATGTATAAAATCCAACAAGAAAATAATCAGTTGTTACAATCACTTACAAAGTCTCTGGAAAACAACCAAAAGCTAGCTCAAATTAACTCAGAATTTAAAACTAAAAACGACATATTGTGTAAAGAGAACCGGTCACTGAATGAGTTGTTGACGTCCTTACGTAGCTCTGATCTGTGCTATTACAAAATTTGTTTGCTGTACCCGTTGAAATGGAGGGGGAGGAAGTTTGGGAACAAGATATTGGTTGGATTTTTATAAATCTATTTTGTGAGGGAAGACCCGTTCGAAGGAAAGTCATTAAAATTGAACTTAAAATCAAATGCAGACTTTGACGGGATAGAAGTTGAATTTTTGAGCGGTAAGGCTATGCTAAATAGCGGATTCTCTAAAGAAATGGTTATAAAAAAAGTAGCTAAATTCTCCACGATGAATTAGAATATAACATTTATTTTGACGATACTTTTAGCGCTCTTTATTCTTAAACGTTAACTTCACTCTACCTCGGTCACTTTTGAGGTAAGACCTTACGTTGCTCTGATCTGTTCTATTGCACGATACTTGATATAAAATGTCTAACTTAACCTCTTATATATTTAATGATCAATCTGTTACTGTACTGTTTGACAGTGAAAATAATCCTTGGTTCAAAGGAAAGGATGTTGTTAAAATCCTGGGCTATCAAGATTCAAAACAGGCATTGCGGATAAATGTTGATGAAGAAGACAAGTGTAAGGCTATAAATATACTCTCTAAAGGGGGGTGTATCGATACACCCCCCCTTAACTTCCAATATCAGTCTAACTTCATCAATGAATCTGGTTTGTATTCTCTTATTTTGCGCTCATTGAAACCAGAAGCTAAAGCATTCAAAAGATGGGTTACAAGTGAACTCTTGCCTTCCATTAGAAAGTATGGAGTGTATAAAATCAAACATGAAAATAATCAGTTAAAAAATCAAAACTCTCAACTCTTGGCTGAAATTACAAGGTCTCTGGAAGACAACCAAAAGCTAGCTCAAATTAACTCAGAATTTAAAACTAAAAACTACATATTGTGTAAAGAGAACCGGTCACTGAATGAGTTGTTGACATTCTCCACGATGAATTAGAATATAACATTTATTTTGACGATACTTTTAGCGCTCTTTATTCTTAAACGTTAACTTCACTCTGCCTCGGTCACTTTTGCCACTGCTCCTGCCGAGGTAAGAACTGGGTACTATTTCACAATACTTTATATAAAATGTCTAACTTAACCTCTTATATATTTAATAACCAGGCCGTTGCTGTACTGTTTGACGGAGAAAATAATCCTTGGTTCAAAGCAAAAGATGTTGCTCAAATCCTAAACTATCAAGATACAAAGCATGCAATCCGTACCCATGTTAGAGAAAAACACCGCAAAACTATACTGAAAGTACAAGGGGGGCGTTATGGGTCCCAACTCAATTATCATGATTCTAAAGTAGTTTTTATATCAGAACCGGGTTTATACGAGTTGATTTTTTCCTCTAAACTACCAGTTGCTAAAACATTTAAATACTGGGTTTTTGAAGAAGTCCTGCCTTCCATTAGAAAGAATGGAATGTATAAAATTCAACAAGAAAATAATCAGTTGTTACAATCACTTACAAAATCACTGGAAACTAACCAACAGCTCACTCAAATTAACTCAGAATTTAAAACTAAAAACGACATATTGTGTAAAGAGAACCGGTCACTGAATGAGTTGTTGACATTCTCCACGATGAATTAGAATATAACATTTATTTTGACGATACTTTTAGCGCTCTTTATTCTTAAACGTTAACTTCACTCTGCCTCGGTCACTTTTGCCACTGCTCCTGCCGAGGTAAGAACTAGGTACTATTTCACAATACTTTATATAAAATGTCTAACTTAACCTCTTATATATTTAATAACCAGGCCGTTGCTGTACTGTTTGACGGAGAAAATAATCCTTGGTTCAAAGCAAAAGATGTTGCTCAAATCCTAAACTATCAAGATACAAAGCATGCAATCCGTACCCATGTTAGAGAAAAACACCGCAAAACTATACTGAAAGTACAAGGGGGGCGTTATGGGTCCCAACTCAATTATCATGATTCTAAAGTAGTTTTTATATCAGAACCGGGTTTATACGAGTTGATTTTTTCCTCTAAACTACCAGTTGCTAAAACATTTAAATACTGGGTTTTTGAAGAAGTCCTGCCTTCCATTAGAAAGAATGGAATGTATAAAATTCAACAAGAAAATAATCAGTTGTTACAATCACTTACAAAATCACTGGAAACTAACCAACAGCTCACTCAAATTAACTCAGAATTTAAAACTAAAAACGACATATTGTGTAAAGAGAACCGGTCACTGAATGAGTTGTTGACTGAACGGGCACCGAGGGTTGCTGTGATGTCGGGCGGCGATGGACTAAATCATGTTTTATGTGTCCTTATTAAAGAAACTCTTCTGGAACTCTACGGGGTCTGCGAGTACAAATGTATTCGCATACAAAAAAGAAAATTTAACCAAGCTCTCAATAAAGCCAAAAATGAAGGTTTCGTACCTTGTTTCATCAAGTCTCCTGTTCCTAATGGGATTAATGTACTTAACAAAGCGAAAGAATTAATGAAGAGTAGTGGTATGCACTTTAACTCTGCATACAACAACATCCTAACTTCTCACAATTTTGTAAATATAGTTGAGCACGTCTTGGACAATGGAGGAACATAAGCGTAAACGTACTCGCCAATACTAGAAGGAGTTATCAAATATCCCAGAATTTGCGTTTCTCAAGTTTGATTTTTTGTAATTTACACATTTTTAAAATGTATGTCTTGATAATATAGCATCTGAAACAACTCATTACTTGTTATTATTTATCCTAAACCAAATTAAAATAAAAAACAAATGTTAAAAAAACGAATATTTGGTTTGATTTGTTTTAAAAATTATCGTTTGAACGAATTAATACAGATAACTTTTGCAAATCATATTAAAGGAAATTGCCCAATTTGTTTAGAGTATAACATCTTAACTCATATACAGTGTGGACACATTATATGCCACAAGTGTTCCAAATTAATTGGTGTAAAATGCGGGCTGTGTAGAGAGAGTGGATTAGTTTATTTATGAGAGTGAAGTTGTATCACCACCGTGTTGGTTTTCAAAAGGTGAGTACTGGGACCATTCTACAAAATTTTCATAATACTTTCACGCTGGCATTCTGGTTTGACTGAGTTATCAAGTTGCGGGTTACCGATTTGGGATCACGCGATTGTTAACTTTGAGATCTGTTTTAAATCTTACCGCACCAAAGGTTTACAATTATATACAATTTTAATTTAAATACAATTTGATTATTTTCACTCCAGAGTGGGTATCACCCGATATCCACTGATATCACCTTAATCTGATTCGTCACCCCTTTGCCTTTTTGGTGGTGATTTAGTTGGTGGTGATTCTACGCGGACCCGTTTAACCCGCGGGAGTGTGATCCCTACTCGTTTAGTAGTTACAGCCTCATTATAATCTACTAATAATTTATTATATTTTTCTTCTAAACTATTGTGATCATTGTGTAACTCATTAAACTGTGTTTTTAATTTTTCAATCTCTGTTGCGCGATCTGTGTCACTAATTTCAAAGTCATATAATTTATTTTTAAGTTTGTCGTTTGTTTCTAATAACGACTCGT
This sequence comes from Allygus modestus, assembly GCA_963675035.1. Taxonomy (NCBI): domain Eukaryota; kingdom Metazoa; phylum Arthropoda; class Insecta; order Hemiptera; family Cicadellidae; genus Allygus; species Allygus modestus. The sequence goes on along the minus strand of OY776117.1, from coordinate 72,351,579 downwards.
TAGTTTTTTTAAGAGTTTCAATTTCCCGCGAATAATTCAACCCCCGTTCTTCGCACTCATTCAGTTCTTGTGTTATTGAAGAATTGGTTTCTTTAAGAGTTTCAACCTGCGACTTAAGAGTACTGTAATTTTTAATTTTGTCCAAAATATTTTGCATCGATGTCTCATTTAGTTGCCCGCTGTTTTTTGAGATTTCAATTAAAAAATTTACCAAATTATCAAAAGAAATATTAGGACATAAGCTATTTAGCTTGGTCATTAAATGCTCATTGAGGAATTTTATTTTTTCATTGAAAGTGTCGCCATATACAAATTCTAAATTTGCTTGAACTTCTTTTAGTGAGGTAATTAGTGTCGTTATATCATTTAGTGAGAATTTTCCATCAAACGATTCAATATAAGCGCGGCTTAACGTATCAATCTGGCTTTGAAAATCTTGAAAATTTGTCACGCCGGTAAAGTCATATATTCGTTTTAAAAATCCGGAAACTTGATTTAATGAATTTACTCCAAACATATTGACTAGGGATTCCGCCTCTTCAAACACGTTAATCACAGTGTTGTTGAAACGTTCGTTGTATATTGATAGCTTACTGTTTAAAACTGTTATGCTTGATTCACCAAAATTGTTGTATAACGTTTTAAGCTGCCGTGACGCCTGCACAATATTTAATGAACCAAAATCTGCTAAGTGTTGGGTCAGGATTCCTAAATCCTCTGCTCCAATCAAGGTTAGAGTGTCCACTTTAAACTGTATTAATTCTGTATTGTTTTGTTGAGAATCAATATAATTTTGAATCGACTGAAAACAAGTCCATTCGTTGTATACGTCTATTGATCCGGGAAGTTTTAAATGTGATGTAAAATATATTCGGGAATATAATTGAATATATTGTTCTGCCGACAGATTACCAACTTCGGTAATTTTGTTACTGGAAAGTAGTTGTTTGAATATTACCACGATTTGAAAATCCTGTTCAAGAAGTATTAGGTCACCTAGTTGTTTTATTCTTAACGTTTCATAAACCCGTTTTGTTATCAACGTTAGTTCACTAAACGAAGTTATTCCCACTAAATTAAATATCGATTCAATCTTAGATTTTATCTGTTCCAAATGCTGCCTCAAATCATCTTGACGGCTTGTTGAAAAATATGATCCAATTTCGTTTAAAACTACCAAGCTATCGTTAAACCTAGTGGCAAATTCTTTAAAGTCGTCCAGGCTCGAATCAACGTTTAGATGTGTAAAAGATTTTAATGCTTCTAATTTATTTTGACAGTCTTCGTCTTGTGTGAAATCGATTTCCATGTTTTGCGGATGGAGCAGATTTAATAATTGTTGTACAATTTTAAATAACAGTTTCTCGTTCGAATGTCTAGTCATTATAGGCGATGTGTCATGATAACCACTTATAGTGGTGACCATACTCTTTAGCCTGTTGGGAAACTTTATATCATTTAAACATTCTTGCAATTCTGTAGTGTAGGACGTCCATGTAAAGTAGCTATTTTGATTTGTCAACATGTAGAATATTGCATCGGTTATTATTGTAAACAAATCAATTTGGGGTACCTTCTTCGGTTCAATTAAGTAGAGGTTGTTGTATACATCTTTTAACAATTTACTAAACAAAGACTTGGCCTTTTTATTTTGTTTATCAAGAACGGCTTTTAATATAAGAGACTCGACCGTTTCACGCATTTTTATTTATGATTTTATGCGTTGATGGTAATATTGCTAGCGGCAAGTCTACTTTTACTGAAAGTCTTTGTGATTTATTAACAACACGAGGCTATAATGTTAAACTATTTACAGAACCTCTAGACAAGTGGCGGAATGTGGGGGGTTTAAATTTGTTGGAATTATTTTACAACGACTCCAAAAGATGGGCTCTAACATTTCAAATTAACGCCCTGTTAAGTGTTGCAGATATTGAAAAAAGTGCGGTAATACATTCTTTAAACAATTCAATTGTTATCATGGAGCGATCTTCGTTTAGCATTTTTGAAATATTTTGCAAGTACTTGAGGGAAAACGTGTTTAATTCAGCAGAATCTGCTATAATTGAGGATTTTAAAACTAAATATTCAAGTATAATAGATTATTATAATAAAATCCTCTACATTTACATCAGAACAACTTCTGATATTTGTTACAAGAGGTTAAAAGAAAGGGCGAGACCCGAAGAGATTGATTCAGTTGACCAATCGTATTTACAGTCTCTTGAAGATTTGTATGAAAAAAGTGTTACCACTCTTCGAGTGCCGTTAATTACAGTCAATGGAGAATACGATAAGAATTCGATTGAAGATGCCAAGAATATGTTTGATAACCAAAACACGGTAAATGAGATTTTAAATTACATCAGGCTGTACGGTTATTAAGATTTAGCTTTATATACAAAAATATAAACATTACAAGAAATATAATAAGGACAAGAGTTAGTGAAATATTTACTAATGGAATTACTATTATCAAAGTAATAAACACATATTTAATTATTTCTGGGCTTCGATCCGCAGTTTTAATGTGGGAAAATATCTTATTATAAGAAATGTCGATTTTTTCGGTTGATAAATCTTCCATATAACATTTTATTATATCAAGAAGGTTTTTTATGCCCCCATATTTCAAATCATATGCATTAGAAACTTTCTTTTTTAATTTTAACTTCATTACTTCCAAATTTAAAATTGTTTCGGGAGTGATAGTCTGTACTTTGATTTTATCATTAAAAGTTGTATCAAACTTATTCATCAAAGTATTAAACTCTAGGGAAGTCAGTGCTTTGTTTAACTTTAACGTATCCACAATATCTAATACCGTACCTAAAAAATATATTATAAACAATTCCCAGTTTCCAGCTACTCTTGCACATACAGTGAGAACTTTCAAAGTATTTAGTATTAACAAATCGGTGACTATATTGTTTATTTCTAGTAAAATTATACTTTTAGATATGTGCTGATTTAGGTTATTCGTAAACTTGTAAAGGTATTGAATAGACAGGTTACTAACATAAAGGGAGATTTCTGGCGTTGAACCCACTATAAAGTCTTTTGTAAATTCGACAAGTTTCCTTTCAACTTTGGAAATATTGTATTCCGAACTTTTTTTATTACAAGAGTACGGAGATATGACGTGATCAGTTATTTCATGATTGAATATCAAACTTGGGTGTAATAGTGAACGTATCAAAGTTTTACCAAACATATATTTTTCGAAAAAACCTTGCACGCTGGGAAGAAAACATTCGTTATTTTGAGCGTTAAATGATAAACCAAAATATTGACAGTACTCTGGCGACATAAAACATTTATTCAAATTCTGATCCCAAAGCAGGGGGGGTATAGATTTATCATCACTGGGCTTTAAACAAAATATTTTCTTAGGTAAGTTGATTAACCTACAACATTTTAAGTTCTTATCAAAATACACGTCCAGTGGCTCATTCGCTTTAAAACAATTATCTTGACAAAAGTCCACTTGAACCCTTTCGTTAAAATTTGATTTACATATTAAATTACCATCCAAATGGGGAAACTGGCAATGGGATCTTACAACCCCTTCCACACAAAACGCTGCGATATTTTTGCATCCATTTTCATCAAATGAAAGCGTATAATCGTTTGGATAATGTTTCAAGAAACTCTTTGTAGGAGGTCCACCATATTCTATATAATTCCATGGCTTTTTTGTAACTATCACGTTTTTAAAATAAAAATGATTTGCATTTTTTAAATTTATAATTTGATTACATATTGCTGTTCTTTGACAGTATTTAACAACCTTTTCCATTTTTTATATATTTACATAGTTTTGCATATATATGTGAGCAATTCCTACGTTAACTTCATAATAATGTCTTCCACCAGTCTTGAATACCAGGAATTGTTGGCCAATGACGTTTCCGGGCGCTTATTCAAATTTAATAACCGCCCATCGGCAAATGTAAAAAACGGATTGATATTCGGTTTTCAGCGATTTAACAGCAATACTATAAACGGTATTTATGTTGAAAATATGTCTTTTTTCGAAAGGAATTACGGGACAGATAGTTCCAGCGTGGTGAAATGTAATTTTCGGGGCCATGCTGATATTCAGAATGACAATTTAAGAGACGTGCTTACTCAAAAAATTAAATCCAGCTTATATGAAACTTTAAAAAAGCACCTTTTCACAGAAGATTGTAGATTGGTCCTCAGATTTGGAGGAATAAGCACCTGTGCGGGAAATCAGGACGGCTCTAAATATCAAAGCATACATTTGAAGTGCTCTCAGGCCAAGAAACTGTTTGAAGATGTTTATTCTACTCAACTGTGTGTTAATAAGCCAAATTCACTCTTAGTCCCCTGTTTGTATAACAATTTTGTACACGATCACAAAGACTTTAACAAAATAAAATATTACTGTGACGAGACTGCGGGGAAATATACTATGTACAATCATGAGGAATCGAATGAACGAAAATTCACAATTAACCATTTTCCAAGAATCCACCCCGACGAGAACATCTACCTACTATACTCAAACAAGTTATCCGGTCTTGTAAACATCCTTATTACTGGCGTATACATCAAAGACGATTCTGTTCTGAGCGATACGATGAAATTGTGGTGCATTATCCAATCATCACACTTGCTGAGCAACGTTTCAGAAATATCAACCCCTTTTTCACTTGACCAGGAGGAAGACGCTGATGACATCTTAGATTAGTATTTTAATATAAATTGTTTTATGTCGTGACAAACATCCAATATGTCAAATAAATGTTTACTCCTCTCTGGTTTCCAAACAAATCTAACCCCAGTAATATGTTGAGGAATTTGATTAATGTTGTTTGTTAATGTTGAGATATAGTTTAAAAGGCGACTTTCATATTTAATCATACACTCTGTACTATTAAATATTAAAGTAACAATCCATAGTAAATATTCCAAGCCACCTCTTGTTTCATACGTGAAATGTTTGTTCTCAGTAAATTTTTCTGTAAGATGTTTTTTCAGTTTTGTCATATTTGAAAATATAGCAGTGAATATTTGCTGTAAGTTTTTATGAAATTGGCACCATAAAACCGTTGAGTAAATTAAATTTTGTAAAACTTCTGTTAACATTTTATCCAACATTTTTATTCATTTTTATTATGAAAACACGATACAGCTAGGCCCATAATATGGTAAGTGTTGTTCATAGATTTAACGGTTTCGTGTGTGCCGCTGAACACGTCTTTAAACTTCAAACCCACAGCAAAATGGTATATGAATAAAAATATTCAACATCCGTTGTGTTCTTTAAAAAATGGGTTTGCGTGCACCCATTACGGGTAAATGTTTAATTCTTTTGTAAAACTGTTTGCAAACATAATTATCTTGCACGGTAATCTTTTTAATATTACTTACACATAAATCAATTATTAACCTTTCATAGTATTTATAAAACAAAACCCAAATATGTTTATTAATCATATTTATTACAATTGTCTCATAAAAAGAACAGTCACCGGTACTTAGAGACAATGGATTTATGTTTATGTAAACAGTATTATCCTCGACGAGTTTTTTTTTACTGCCGATTATTATATTTATATCATTTAAAACATTTGAAACCGCGATGGATTCATCAAGTTTATAGTTAAGATTATTAAAACTATATTGGTACTTAATATTTTCAATAATTCTAGGAATCTCTTTGTTAAAGTCGTTATTAAATTGTTGTATATGTTTATATATCATGGCACTGTTAGTCATGGAGTGACAATTGGTTGGATAAAATCTCTTTTATAAGTTCGTTTTTTACAATACTAGATTTGTCAAAGGGATACACAATTGCGTTAATATTCTCAAGATATAGTGAGTTGACTCCTACGAGAACTAAATGCACTATGGAATCTGTTTTCTGTATCCCGATTTTTTGGAAATCCTCTTTTGACATAAAGTACGAGTATGCAAGTTTTTTCAGCCAAGTTTTTAATTCATATTGATTTGAACCAAAATAGTTATCTAAAGCTATAGATGGATTGGTTATTTTTGAAACTGTTTCCACAATTAATATTATCATATTAAAAATATTAAAAATGCAGTTAGCGATATTATTCTTATTATACTTTATAATTCACTTAATAATTCACTTAATAATAGTGGGTTTGTATGAATGTTGTGCTGCCAGAGTGCTTGTACTCTGTATTCTGACCGGAATGGAGTTGTTTATTTTATACAATCACATCAAGATTAACTATTATTTACTTAATAGAAAAACAAATTAACAATGCTTAGAGCCTTCGTAAAATCTCTCAGGGGGTCCTCTTCTCCAGAATTGAAAATATTAAGTCCAAATTTTCATGAAATTTTATCTAAAGAAAGTTTGAGTGAAAATAGCGTTAGACACTTTATTCTAGATCTTGAAAGTGGTAAAAGCTTTGATAGTGCTTTAAGAAAACTAATAACTGAAACAAACCTTTCAGATTCTGAAATTAAACTGTTTCAAAATGAGCTGACGAAATCTAAGGGCATCGCTGAAGTTATGGTTGTTCAAGATTATATAAATAAATCCGACATACTGGAGACTTTGAAACTGGACGTTTTACCCAAGGACGCTGATGAACTGAACGAATTAATAAAGACAAATGGCGATTTAAAAAATAAAATACAATCATTTATAAAATTAATAAATAAACATAAAATAAAGTTATCGTTAATTACCCTGACACTAGGTTCAGCAGGAAATTACTTATTCCAGGCGGCTAAAAATCTTTCCGGTTGTTATAGATATCAAATCACACCCTCTGGAAAATACAAATTGCTCTGTAAAGTCAACGATTGCGGTTTTAATATTGAAAAACATTCCTCAATTAATAAAGTATTCTGTGACGAACCTTGTCTACCGGATATTTGTGGTGAGAATTGTATGAAACGTACGACAGACAAATTTAAGTACGTCTGTGTTCAGTTACATTGGTATGACGTCGTCAGTGTTGTCACTAAACAATTTTCAAATACTTTAGGTAATTTTTTTATTCAGTCTTTAAAATATGTGTTTATATTCTTAATTGTGTTTAGTGTTTATACTTTCTCGGATAAATTGAGTTTATTTTACAGAATCGCTCTAGGATTAATAGTTTTATCAATTCTTGTTATAAAACTTATTTGATTTTTGAAATAATACGCGACTCACATCCGATAGTTTTTAATAGTTTTTTATAGTTGTTTAATAGTTGTTTATAGATATGATTTAACCGGGACATTGGGATAGTTAAAAGGTTTCATTAAAATTAAAAAAAAAAAACACGCGGGTTTAAATTTTAAAAAATCACTTTTCACCTCTATATAAAGCGACTAATCAAGCATTTTGTTAGTGTTTAAAACATGTCAGACGCGTGTCTTTTCTACGTAAAACTTAGTGAATCCGCTCGGAGTCCCTTTAAAGGTAGCCGAAATAGTGTAGGGTTTGATTTACACAGTCCAGCCAATTACGAACTACCACCGAAATCAATTATAACTATTCCTACAAATTTGGCATTTAAATTCCCACCATCAACGTATGGTAGACTGGCAATGAGGTCCAGTTTGGCGAAGTACGGCCTAGAAGTTCTAGGCGGGGTGATAGACCCAGACTTTAGGGGCAATGTTGTTGTCGTTTTGAAAAATTCAGGACCAAATCACATCATAATACGAGAGGGACAACGATTCGTTCAATTGATTTGTGAAAAGGTGGAATTTCCAGTTTTAAAACAGGCTTTGTCACTTGATTTCACCGAAAGAAACGAAAAAGGATTTGGATCGACTGGAAAATTTTAGGTTAATTTTAGGTTATTTTTGGTACATTTTTTGGTAAATTTTTTGGTACCTCAACGGGCTCTAAATAGGCTCTCAAAAAGGTAAATTTAGGTCATAAAGGCTCTCATTTAGGTCATTGGACCTATTTGGACCTATTTGGACCTATTTGGACCTATTCGGACCTATCTGGATCTATTTGATCGTATTGAAATTTTTGTTTTCAATTATCTAAATTTACTTTTAAAATAAATTGTGAAGTATGTTTGTTAATGGTATTAAAGAATATTTTAAATCTTAACACGTAAAAGTGCCATAATTGTTTTAAATATTCCAAATACCTAATAATTAATATAAATATATATCCCACGTTTGATAAAAATGTGAATCCATTAATGTTTTGCAAACACAAATTGTATATATGTTTATAAAATACATTAACTTCTTTTATTGTTGTTTCAATTGAATTTATATAATAATCAACCTCGAATAAATACAAGTTGTAAATTTTGTTTACATAATTTAATTCATCTACTATACTCTGAGGAGTTAAATATTTTAAATTTCTGCTAATTAGCTGTTCCAGACTTGAATTCATTGTTGTATTTTTAAATAAATCAAAACTTTATTTGAGTTGTGTGTTACAAGCTGTGTAATTATGTGTAATTAAAAATAAAGTTACAAACTGTATCCAAGTCTAACATATATAACCCATATAACGCCCGGTGTTTGTAACAATGTGTCGTAGAACCCGTCCTGCTGGAAGGTGTGGGTCGAAAAATACTCAAATTTAGAAACGCCGGAATCACTATGGATTTTGGTTTACGATGAGTAACGAACACCTAAACAGCACATCTTGACTTGCAAGTATTGCTGATTGACGACGTGAAGGTAACCCGAATATCGGGCAAAACGTTAAACTGATAAACAAGCGTTATACATGAAAGGTGCAGACACGTTATACGTCTGAGGTACCCGGGTCGGGTCTGATCTTTAAATATATCTGGCGAACACAACGTTACACATATAAGTTCAGGGGGTACTAACACACTTTAAGGACTGGCTGCATATGACTGTCTCGTCCACATATAACTGAACAATACTACTCAAATAACGATCTAGTTCTAAATGAGAACAAAACTGTACAGATTGACTTTTCCACCAAAAAACGCCTGTACTATTCTCCATGAATATTTAATAAAGAATATTGTCTATATTGGTTTTTTAGTTTAGACAATTACTGCGGGGGTATAGTCCTAGCATTTCAACGCTTCTAAGTATAATGTTAGCTTCAAACCCCAACGGTTTTATTCATCGTCCAGATTACTGTGGCTTGATATTATTTAGAGCGAAATTGAGTTTACTGATATCGTGTTGACTAAGCTTTATAATTTGTTTAAATAAGGGTACTAAAACGAATACCCTGGCGACGCGACACACGCATGATACATTTTCGACTTCCGAAATACTCAAATATTTACACATCAGTTATTGTATTCATTCTCGAGAATAACTTTTCTGGACGTGATAAAAATAAGAGCTAACTGTAGAGCTGCTGACTTTACCGAACATCCACAGCCTGGTGTAATTTCATTCTGTTCGATAAAAGAACAACCACATCTTGAACAATTGTATTTTTTGTTAATGCAATTTGAAGTCTTCTGAGATGACTCGAATCGAACCACTCGTTCATAGTTGTCAATATCAGCTACACTATTATTAAAACATCTACGACATATCTGAACGTCTTCTCGTTTGTAATAACAGATCAAGGAGCTCATACAATTTATACAATGTTCGTTGACAAGTTGTTCATATATTTCACAAGGGAGTTTATTTATAACTGCAACTAGTTCATTAAACTGTTGAAACTCCTCCAGAATAGTTTTTTTAGTTAATTCGTATAAGGACATCATGAGTGCATGCTCGTCTCTAAAACAAAAATAGGTTTATGTTATTTAAAAACGTATAAGAATACAAGGAGTTGTAACGTAGTAGGATACGTGTTTTAAAAATAACTCTAATGTTCTTTAGCAATGACATTAAAACTACATGATATAGTAGAGCATATCAGCAGCTTTATTGTTTCACACAATTTTGTATTAAAGAATTCGGTACTACCGACGAATCAGGTTATTACCCATACAGCACACCAGGTCTAAAACACGTTTAATAGTCGTTTAAAACAGCTAAAAATTATACGACTAATTATTAACCACATAAATGACGTTTTCGAAACGTGCCCGGTTATACGTCTTCGCTTCCACGTTTAGGAGATGACAAGACTTAAACCATTTTAAGACGAGCTCATATTAACCTTATAGAAGATGTTTTCAAGACATGCTCCATTGGGATTGTTAAATTTAAGTTCAAAAATGAGAACGTCTCAGTTTTTTCAATCACTACTAAAATACACTATTTATTTAATCCAGATTTCAAATATCACTTCATCTTCTTTATTTTAATTTTACAAGGGAAGTCTTCAAAACATCTCTAAAGGGTTTATTGTTTACCACAGTAATTCGTGTTAAAGACGTCTAAAATGCATAACCGATTTTGAAATAAAACGTCTGTGGCCGATTTAACATGGACTTGGACAAATATACTGTCAATATGGGGTTAAAGTCTTAAAATGAAATCGAATTAGATTTGTATTAATTCTAGCTTTCAAAAATAGTTCACTTAAGTCCAGAATTAATTTAAGTTTTTGTTTTATTTGCATTAATACTTATATTTACCGATAAATAAAACTTAAATCACTCATTATCACCTACTAAAACGTCTTAAAGGTAAGTAATACAAAAAAGCTAGTGGTTTAATTTGAATTGATGAGTAATTAATACAAAGTATTATTTGTCGATTATAAGATTAATAAAACACGTCCACAAAATGTTATCGAATCCAACGTAGGTGACGGATTGTAGATGTCAAGATTGCGTCTTAGGGCGGTCCTATACTTCTCGCTGAACAGGCCCAAACATTCAGCCTATACACAAAAGAATGCTCTGCGTCAATCACTATGTATTTGTATTTTAAATTCAGACGAATCATACATCTGATTGTAAGTGTACGTATGCCTTCAAGCGTCTCAGATAGATGCCAGACCAACAAATATTTGGAAAAGCATTCCTTTTAAAATGACTTTTAAATAATGTTAATGTGTGTGTTAATGTTATTTAAGAATTCATTGCGGACATTTTCTATAATTTCTTAAATAACATCAACTCCCCATCACTAACAACGATGTAAACAAATAAATGAAGTTAGTGTTTACGAAATACAATGTCCTTGGTTTATCAGCTGTGTAAAACAATGTTAAAAATGATCAAAACTGCTGATTAAATTTGAATAAAAGCCATTAAAATTTATAATAAACATTTATTTAAGGTCTATAGATAAGGCAGCGGGAGATATAAGTGAGAAAGCTCCTGCCACCTATCGGGAACAGTCGGAACTACCTCAGAGTTCAAGTGGTTCGACGATTCTCCGCTTGGTAGCGTTCGCGTCTACAATACCAACATTGTTTCTACTTATTGTTGTCAATACCGCGTGCCTTAGCCTAATCACGTGTTTGCCGCGTTTGTTGCCCCCACTCGCCACTCGACTGCTTGTGATGAGCATAGCCGGCGGTGAACTTTAAAATGGCAGAGGGGTCTAAAAGATTAGAAAAGTCCAGCTGGGAGGGGGACGCACTCGCTTCTGAAAACGTCACGACTCCTCCTCCGCTGAAAATCAAACAATCCCATGATCCAGGCATGCTAAGATAATAAGATAACTTACGGTCAGCGACACGCCCATTCGTAGGCCGACACTCTACCGCTTCACTCCTCACTGATGTCCCCAGAGGATGGACCCAGAAGATAGACTCGGTGGGATCTCGTCGACACCGGCCACCGGACCTAACTACAAGACGTCCCGGCATGCCGGGACGTGGGGTGTCACAGAGGTGTTTGTATTTTTTTAAAAAAATAATATACAATAGACTAATTATGTGAGAAGCTTAACAATATTTTCAAGGCAGGATCGAACCAGGTACATAAGTACATCAGTACATCGGATAATATATGACTTAATACCACACAAAGCCGCATACCAAGTTTCATAAAAATATATTCACAAATAAGCGATATATACAATTTTAATTATTCTCCATAAGAATAGCATTGGTGATGAGTACATAGGTTTGCTGAAACAAGGAACACAAACAATTGGTTTAAATATAAATATAATTTAACTGGGTGAAGCCACATACCAAGTTTCACAAAAATACATCCATAAATGATATATAGCATTTTATTTATTCTCTATAAGAATAACATTGGGGTTGAGGACGGGGGTTTGCTGCAACGAGGAAGATAATCATTTCAAAACACCCAATCTTGGTTTTGAACATTTTATAGAGCTTAAAAAAACAAATGATTTAGTATTTTAAATTATTAACCCAGGTTAAGTGGTTGCCGAGAAAATCCAAAACACCTGCTCATAAAATCTCTCATGTTAATCTTATGGGAAAGGGGGTTTTGGATTTTCCTCTCTTCATTTTAATGTAAACTTCACATTTGCTTTTACCAATCAATTCAGCTCTAAAAAACAATCATTGTGATTCTATGTCAAACCGTTGCAGAGATATTCAAAGTGCTAAACACAGTACATTGTCCAATGTTATCCCTATAGAGATAAATCTCTAAATCTCGATTATTTTTTAAACTTGGTATATGGCTTCATTTCGTTGTGGTCTATTGATAATTTTCCAAAAAAACCAATATTTTTCTCATGGTTCCCGTAGCAGCAAACCTGCATACTCAAAGCCCATGTTATTCTTATGGAGGATAAGAAAAATGTTATGCATCACTTAATCGTGAACATAAATTAATATAACTTGGTATGTAGCTTCATCTAGTCGAGTTACATTAATATTTGTATAAAAATCCATAATTTGTGTTCCTTGTTGCAGCAAAACTTCGTACTCAACCCCCCTTTATACTACACTATGTCCTGAAGGGTTTTTGAACATTTATAACTTTCTCTCCAGTAAACTGCATCTGACAGTAAATGAAACATTATGCACATTTACCTGTAACCATATACTTGATGAGATATCTGACTGGTGTCTCGATAGTAAGGAACAGTACCGGGGAGAACAATATGTAGGCTGGATATGTAGGCTGCAAAACATAGTCAGATCAGTATGATGCAAATCCAAAATCGTGATCCTTCTCTTATAATCTGGATACCTTTTTAACTATAAGAGAGCAAACGAAACCAAACTTTTGTTCATTTATATTTTTGTATAGCATTTTTGTTGATTCGTTATAAGAGAGTGATAAATAAAATTGTTCCAGAAAGTAATTGCAGAATTCCCGTAATTCTCGCCTGAAGGGTTGTTCAGCCTGTCACATATACTTGCAATATGTACGTGTTAAAATTTTTATGAACCCGGGGAAATTTGGGTAACAAATTTAACTCATGTTAAAATGTTTAAAATCTTAAAATCTACCCCATTACTGTAAAAAAATTGTAAAAGTGTTCACAAATCTTCATGTTATACACTTTACACTACCAAACATGATAAGTTATAATCTTTAAATTGAAACCAAAGAATTCTCGTTATAAATATAATTTATTTTACATTTTTAAAACATGTTTCAAAATGAACATTATAAAGCCTAGAGGTCTTTTACAACTTCCTTCTTGCAGCATCTTAATGACTTGTGACAGTCATAACAAGAATATTACTGTCAATAGTTTTTATAGATTATCAACAAAATAGGAGCATAATATGATACATTAAAGGCATACTAGAAAATTAAATTTGTTTCAAGCCTTGTTCTATCAGCAGTTATCCCAACTAATATATTTGTGGTCAGCACAGATCATGCATTCCAATGAAACCATTATTGAACTTGCCGATAAGAGTAACATGGACATAGCGTTTTCCTCCCATCTTAGGTAATAGGTACGTGGTAAACGATAACTGATTATCAACACAGTGCATGCTTCATATCACTAATTGAAACCATGTTTGGTGAATCGGGAGATATGATCATCATTAGAACCATTCTGCATTGAAAATTGTAGGACATGGTTAAGTCTATCCCCGCAGGCTTGCAACACATTGTCACTACATAATTGGACGAAATATGCTCCCTTCCCACATTAATGATGCCAAATATTCCTACCTCTAAAGTGCATTTCTCGCTGATCAGATCAGATCTAAGATACAACATCTCGATTTGCTACATAAATACTTTAAACAAGTTTTCGCAAACAATAGCTTTTGTAAGATGGGTAGGAATAAAACGTTGAAAACTGTATTTCTACAGTTATGTTGAACATGTACATAATCATTTGATAATAAACCTAATTTAGGGGATAATTTTAATAATCCTAGGCAAATAAAATAAGAGAATACAAACCAGATTCATTGATGAAGTTAGACTGATATTGGAAGTTAAAGGGGAGTGTATCGATACACCCCCCTTTAGAGAGTATATTTATAGCCTTACACTTGTCTTCTTCATCAACATTTATCAATTTCATTACATTCCAAATTAACTATGCCCACGGATTTCGGAAACATTTGCTGTGCTCCAATTATGTACTAGATAATTTTTATTGTTTACTAAAAAAACCTTTTACTAAAAAAAAACTTCTTAAAGATATATGATACTGAAATATTACCACATCTATTTCCCCCCTTTTATTAGTTTATTAACAAACACTTTTATGAAAAATTCACACTAAAGTTAAGACAAAAGCATTTTATTTTTAGTGAAAATACAAAAAAATAATAGAACTTCAACGTTATTAGTTACACTGAGAAAATTCATAGAGTGGGAGAAAAATTTGTGGAGGAAGTGATGAACTTACGGCTAGCACATGCTTACATGTTTAGATTTACAATCACTTGACCAAACCATATCTGCAAAATAAAAATTGGAACTTTTAATACCAATGAGAGAAATTGAGATTTTCCCGAATGTTGACAGATATATAAATCATAAAAACATTTTGGAGTTTTACCACGATACCACGATACCACTTTCAAATTTGGCACAGTGGGGTTCCCATATGATTCCAAAATCAGTGCTTTAAATACAGATTTATTTATTATATATTTTTAAAATTTGCAAATAACAAATTATTTAAAAATCTTGTTTTGGACTGTTTTCCTTAAGTGCTAACTCAAATTCTTAATAGAATATAACTTATAACTGAACACTACCCCAGCCCATTCTTGGTTTAAGGAGTATAACGATAACGAAAGTGACAATTTATAGTTTAAATATGCAATATACCTTTAGCCAAGGATCTCTGCCTATTGCTTTTTCCTATGGATCCCACGAAAGAGCTCTGAAACTATTGTAAATGCACTACTGTTCCAAAAAATATGTGTTTTATTTTAAAACAGACATATCACATTTTTCTAGACATTCAAATGAGGAGATATAGTTTTAGTGTCTAGTAACCATAGGCATTTACAAGAGGCAGTGATTTTTGGCTTTAGGGATACACTTATATTTTAAGGCCTGAAGCATATGGAGTCAAATGGGATAAAAAGCTAAAAAAAATTTTAAGGTGTTATCATATATAAAACCCCTACAATGTAGCTGATCAATTGTTCACAAAACATAACTCCAAATGAATGAAGAAATAAGGAATGTAGAGCAAGCTGTTCACTTACGGACACCCGTTACACTTTTTTAACAAAAGTTAGTATTACAAAATGAACAAACCCTTTTTAAAAATAGTTTTACTGTAAAAGTGAGATTATGGGTTTCCCTAATGCTCTGGTATTATTGTTTGAATTTTAGTTTTATAATTTAAGGAGTAATTTGTGTAACGGGGGTTACATAATTTAATGTAACGTGTGTTACAATCAACACAACCCACAACCATTCAGTTTTTGGTATATTTATATTAATTTTAACTAGAATTTAAATACATAGCTCTATTGAGAGTTTATTAATTTTGGTAATAACACCTAAAAAAGTTAACAATAATATGTTATCTCTACTATTATAGTACGCTTCTTTTTTCTATATTTTAGGCTAACCAACAAGGAACAAAAAATTGTTAATATCAAATATAATGTAGATTGATTGGTTCTTATTAGAGCCAGTTTAATAATTCAGATTCAATCATTCTTTTTGTATGTAATTTACAATTAAAGTGTCCAAAGTGTAACACCCGTTACAACGGAATCCCTGCATTGCTAGGTGGACAGTAAACAATACTACTCACCCCCTCTGCCGGGCCACTGGGGAGAGAGACCGGGAGCCGGTAGATGAACTAGACCCCTTCCTCTTGGGTGACCGAGACGAAGATCTGTGTTTACTCTTCTTCTTCTTCTTCTTTGATTGTGCACCAGCCTCTGGCACAACCCGGCCTTCCTTGGGGAGGGGGGGGACTGAAAACCAATCTTTCCATCAAACCGAGGAAGAGCAAGAGATAAAAATGTCCAAATGTGTTTTGGATAGTATTTACTGCTATCGGCCATTGCTAGTATTAACTATTATTATCTTCATTGTTTGTTGATTTTATCACAAAAGTATTTATTACATAAATATTCTTAAATGACATTAAAACACAATATCGTAGTTTTAAAATGTTAATAAACCTTTATTATACTTGTAATTTATTGCTTGTAATATTCATTCATGTAAACTGCTTCAAATTATTTTATTTTATTTATTTTTCAAAATTGATCTCATTCCAAATTCAATTTGATATAGTACAAGCGTTTAAAACAAGTGACGGTGTCTACAAGAACTTCAGAAACATATGGCTGTGACTGACATTATTGAGAACCGTGTGATACAATTTAAAAAATTTAGTTTTCCAAAATGCGGTGGCCAAGTGATAGCTTTTTTGTGGGCATCTACCCAGAATTAACATTTTCCCTATAAAAAAGTGTAGTGGAACAACTAATACACTCTTTTTGTTAGGTAAGAAGAGTCACTGGCTTAAAGCAATGAAATACGGGGTGAAGTTATAGCATTAAATTACAACACTCGAGATAATAATTCACGCTTACCAAGTTGCTGTTTGGGGGGTTCCATGTTGTTAAACACACTAGAGGCGTGTCGCTGCAGCTGGAACTGCTTTAATGTAATTCCTAGGAAAATAACCAAACAAATAAAAAATATTAAATTAATATTGATACAATAAAATAATTAGAACTTAAAAAAACAAATACTTTAGTATTTTGAATCATTTTAGTGGTTGTAGAGAAAAGTAAAAAACGCGTCCATAAAGTTGTCCATGTTAATCTTATGGGAAAGGGGTTTTGGATTTTCCTCGTGACATCACAATAATTATTACAGATAATATTCACTTTATATGACTGCCTATTGTTTATTTTTTATATTTCAAATGAAATAACAATAATTCAAAACATTTGACCCGAATCACTATAACCACCAAATTTTAATTAAATATGTTTCTGAAAAACGTTTACTTTGTGTTTTTTGCGGTTTTCGGGGGAATTGTCCTTGAAAATAAAAAATAAACAACTGGAGATAAGTTATCATAGATTAGTACCTATAGCAAACATTACTACTGCTTTATCTGTATTCAATTTAATAATAGCAGAAATGGTGAAATGCCTCAGTAGTTTCCTCTTTCAAGCAACTTAAAATGCCTCTGAATTTGGAGTGGCAATGTTAGCCTGGCTATAGTTTTCATTCTAAAAAATACCCGTCAACGAAAGTGCGAGCCAAAGTATGACTTACATTGTGTTGAGAAAATCCTATTTAAATGTTGTAAAACGTAAAAACACGAGGTAAGCAAATATTGAAGGTTCTTCGTTCTGGAGTCACGGTCAATCCCCATGAGCGCTATGACCAATGACTACATATACAATAAGACAGGCAAGCCATATGGAAATAACTCAGCGCCGGTTGAGAAGTCGGAGAGACTGCTTCAGCGACCCGCCGCCAGTTGGCGCTAGTGGCGACGGGCGTTGACTGTACTACTGATCTCTTGGCGCGGACTGTACGAGTACCCTCTCTCTCTCTCTCTCTATTTCGCCGTACCAGCGGCATGGCAGTGGGCAGTAAGCGTGTATGCATGAAATGGATACGGGCATTATTCAGGTGTATGTCAACAGGCAGATAACCTCCAATAAATATGAGTTCTGATGTTTACCTTCTGTGCCTAAGCTATCAAATCTGGCTATCCCTATAGAGTATAAGGATGGCGGGGTGGAAGTGTATATGTATATAACATAATTATTTTAGTTACAACAAAAGGTACCTAAATTAAATACAAATAATGACTAATTATAGATACATCATTTAAAATTTATTAGCTCAAATATTGCGTAAATTATTTATCCTCAGAATGTTGATTTGAATTATAAAGGAAAAAATAAGAATATTGTTTTAAATTAAATTTTGATTTAAAATAAACATTCAAATCTCCTAAAATACAAAAATCTAGACCCGGCACGGTCCTTTCGTGTAGTAGGCGTGGTATCGAGCTTATTGTACGTTTACAAATCCAGGATAATCTCCAATAGTTCCTATATAATGATGAAAACAGGGTTAAAATGTCCCATGCGGCACTTGGAATGGCTGTTATGAGGTATTAATTTAATCAGGAAAAACATTTCTTTAAAATATAAATAAATAATACACTATACTTGCATTAAAAATTTTGGACTTGGCCAGTTTACAACAGAAACCGAGTACCTATTTAATAAAAGTAAGCGACCAGATAAACCCATTCAGATAAACAACTATTAAAGTAATAAAACTGAAAATCATAAAAATGTTACATTTAAAGCCTACATGTACAGAATTGTATAAAAAGCAGAAAATTGATTACACCTGATTGACTTTAGTTGAATTGAACACACAAGCCACGTGGAACCACTACGAATCAGCTGTTTGGATTTCATCAGCTCAAACAAAAATGAATGTCCATAAGGAATACATGGGAGCTTTGAACCCCCGTGGGGCATAGCCCTATATGATTTTCACAACTTTTCACAACTTTTCATAACTTTAATGCCTATATCTTACTCAGGACTATCAAGTACCTCTCTGAAAATTTCAGCTCAATCGGTCCAGTAGTTTTCATGTGATGGAACAGAGTTACGCACAAACATCCATATTTTCACATTTAAAATATTAGTATGATTCAAGTTATATGGCTGTAACATCTGTTCGTGCTGTTTTACCAGTTACGTATTGACAACTATTATCCATACAGTAATTAAATTGATTTATATTCTTCCAAAACATATACAAAGAACCCTTCCAGGCACTTGAAAAACTTAAATTACAAGACGTTTAGACCTCGACTTGAATCAATCATTCAAGCAAGCAAAACAACACGAAAAACAATCCCATATGTTTTTTACGTTTCCCTTACGCACTTTCTATATAGTATTACATTTAATAATAAATAATAAAATACATGTTAATAGTAAATAATACTACATGTACATGTATTATATATTATAACATATGTACAAATCTTTGCTTAGTTCATTTTTTAATGTCTTAAAATACACTGAAGGAATTACAATGTGGAACAATTAATTAATCAAAAATCTAAATTCACCCGTCGAGTGGCAATAACGATTATAACAAACATATGATTACATCAGCACAACATTACATAAAGCTTTAACCCTTGGTGTTATAAGAAACAGAAAAGGTTTGGTCTAATGCAAGCTAGGGTAAGGTCGATTTAAGGGTAAGGGTAAGGGCTACTTAATAGGGGTTTGGGTCACCTAGAAATATAATAATAACGATAACAACCATTAAAGCAAATTTCATTTTTAGTTTATTTGAAATATAGTTTTTCTATTATAACTTTTTCATTACGATGAGGTTTTTATTTTGTACTCGGTGATTAAACTCATTTGGTGATGTAAATAATAAAACAGCATTTAATTTTCCTATTTACTTAACATGGAGTAAAAGTTTTGCTTTGCTTTATTCACATCCCCTTGGCTAACTAAAAAAAAGATACTTGTTAGAATTTAGTTTTATACTGTGTTCGAAAAATATACTAATCTGATTAATCCCATTTCCTTCTTAGTAATAAAAAAAACTCGTCTCAACAGTATACAAAACTGCTATCCAAAGTACCAGTCAATTAACCAGTCAACATATATAGAGAGATTTCGGTATTGCATAAAATTAATAAAATTAACGTATCTTGTTTTTTATACCCACTTCAAAGGCATTTTCAGGGAAAGCGGCCCAAATCCATATCATAAGATTAAGAATTTCAGTAATGTATAATTATGTAATGATACATGATATGACCCGTATAATTTGGAATTAATTATGTTTATTATGAGAGTCTATTGGTCTAACACAGTGGTTATGTTATGATATTAGAGATCGTCGTGTTGAGAATCAATACAAAATCAATACAAATGGGATAAGCACAAATTGAAGTTTGCTCTCATACGGTGGTCCTAATGCCAACAATGCTTCCTGGCCAAACCATTTTGACCCGTAATCATTATTTTAGTGCACAAACCATGCGAACGTTTGTTTTTAACTCATTAATTTTTCAATGTAATAAAGCTATTTAATTCTGATCATGAACCAAAGATAATAATGGTGTATTGAACTAATTCAATAGGCGATATTTTGTGGTTGTGGTTGTATGAAATTACAAAGTAATCAGTCTATATATACATGCCTTGTAGAGTAATAGAAGCTGTTGACATAACACAGTTAAATATAGTGGATTATTTATAGTGGATGTTGTACTGTAAAACGTTGCATTCATAAGCCACATTCTCTGCGTTGTGAATTTTCTTGTAGTGTTTATGTTTTATTCTGATGAAAAAGCACATTGTCACAGTTTTGCAAAAGTCGATTATTAAATGTTAAAGTCAATTTTTAAGTATCTAATTATCTTTCAATATGTTTTAGAATTAATTTACATGTTATTATTAAGTTTGGATTTGTTCCAGCCATTTTAGTTTTTGTAAAGCCCAATTCGATGAATAAGTTTCATTTGTAAATAGATCAGAGGTCAAGAATTATGTTTTTAGCAGATGGCATTCCTGCAAGCCAGTTCTCGGTAACGTGCTGCACTCAAGTGGCCAAACTTTTAACTATTACAACGCTCATCAAGCAACAGCACATTGTAACGCCCATTTGATTGTACGGAGAATTGATAATTTTGAAATGTATTTAGTTTAGGAATTGTAATTTGAATTTTTGTTGTATATAAATGTTTAAAATAAGTGAAATTTAAAAGGCACGCAAAGAAGGTTTTTATCACTTCGTATGTATAACATAAGATTGTGTAAGTAATGGGTTTCGAGTCAAACTGTATAGTTATCGTACCTTATTCAGACTAGGATTCGTCATATTTAAATTTGTTAATTTATTTAAACTATATTAAAAGGAGTCCCACTCTAGAATCATTCTCTCTGCAGCCCAAGATAAATGAGTCAATCCCAACACGGGTGCTGCTTACCTTGTCTCAACTCAATGTCTCTGGGATTGCATTCATCCGCGTCTCAACAGTGCACTACTTAAGACCAATCAGACCCGCGAGTCTTACGGGGGGCCATTGAAACAACTGAATTTTCTATAGTATCATAATTTTAACACGTTGGAGGGTCATCACTTACTTGACCAAGTGACAAATTTCATGGTGGTACTTTAACCGTCTCTAGGTCCCCGTAACGGTACCTCTGACAACAAGCACTTTCAAGGGGTTTTCAAAAATATATTTCGATTTCTCTACGAAGGGTTTTAAAAACTTTAGGTTTAAGTTTGTACGTACAAAATTTATTTTCCTTTCCCATAAATTAAAATGCAATTTTTAAAATAATGTATATTATTTAAATAAACTGCTCATCAGTACAAAGGTGTAAAAAGTATATACATTGTATGTATACACCTAACACCCAAAGCCTATCATTCCATGGATCAAAGTAAATAAAATGAGACCCTAAATCATGTTTTCATTTACAGTAATTAAATATTGCTGTGGTAAATACGTTTATTTGTTTAGTTACACGCATAATTTCTTAAGTAGCGTGACACGTTTTGTTACAACTAAGCGGGATACAATAAACTACATTCGATACACTTAAACTGAACACTGGGCTTATGGTCTCATGGTTTTTATTTGATTTATTTATATTTTCTATCATTACAACCACTTAAAACTTAGTTCACTGTAAATTTATACTTAGATAAAAATAACTCAAATGTGTATAAACTGTAAGCCACATAAATGAATTTAAAAAAATACTATTAAGAAAAAACAAAAGTTTTCTTGTTTAGAATTTTCTGAAGAACTTCTGGTTTAATTTTCATATACGTTAACAGTGGTTCACAATATACGGCAAGTTTTGTGAAAACGTATTACAGGTGGTCACATTAGGAACTTCTATGGTAGTCCCGGGATTAAGTTTCACCCTGCGGGTCATGCTAATAGGAAATCACCTTCCTTAGGAAATTCGCTGTTAATCTAGCGGAACTAGGAATTGCGTTGTACAAAGTCTAATTAAAAAGCGTTGTCCATAAACAAATTAAACATTCACGTCCCAATTGTAATTTATCCAAGCTCTTTGTTAAATTTAAATGCTTATGTATAATTTTTGGGAATTTAAGTTATTTATTCCCTGTGATATTATGAGCGAAGAATGAACAAAAGTCATGTCATAATGAGTTTATTTTGAACTACATTCAGTAACAGACTCATTTCTATAAACCGGCATTTTGATATCACTCCTTCCAAATTACGACTGTGGTCACAGGTCTTTCCAGAAGGGTATCTTTCCTCCACTCGCTCGAGAAAGTAGTTTCTTCCTTCCTTCCGGTTGAATTGGATTAGAAATTTACCGTATACAGGCACGCAATAGTCTAGCAATGTTCGAAGCAAGGTCCATACACATTGTACGGGTTACTGAGTCGATTCATTTAAGGTTTTCTAGTTAACCGGAATAGACCTCGTTAAAGCAGCTGTAAGGTCACGTGATCACCAATCCAGTCTGCAGTGTTGCTGGAAACATTTATCGTACGCGTACCATATTTTCTACATAAAATAAACATTGTTTAACTGCTTAAATTCTATGATCAGCTGAGATTTTATGATACTAATATATTGTTTTGATTTGTTTGTATTATTAGATTAATGGATTAAGGGTTTAATTTGTCTTTCTACATGTCTAGTGACAATTTAAAAAAGCTGTACCATTATTATACTCTTGGTATGTGGCTTCACCCAAGAGTTATATTGATATTTGCATAAAACCCCATGTTATTCTTATGGAGAATAATTAAAATGTTAGCGCTTACTTATGATTGAATATTGTTTAAACTTAGTATGTGGCTTCGCCTAGTTAAATTATATTTATATTTGCATAAAAATCAATTATTTGTGTTCCCCGTCTCAGCAAATCTACTCATCACCAATGCTATTCTTATGGAGAATAATTAAAATTGTATGTATCGCTTATATATGAATATATTTTTATGAAACTTGGTATGCGGCTTTATATGGTATTCAAATATTATGCATTTGAAATTCGCTGAGTACGCGGGTTTGCTGCGACGGGGGTATTTATGTTTCTGGAAAAGCGTTATTGTTTCCCATTGGTACATTAATGCAAAATATACACAAAATGGTAAACTTTACATCAACAAATCAGTTTAATTGAACTGTGTGCAGCCATTCAATTTAATTTACTTCAATGAGTTACATAATATTAAAATTAAAATTATAAGCAATCAGTTTACGTTATTTTAAAAGCTTACCGTAAATATTTAATGTAAAATGTGTTTTGAATCTTCACAGAATAAGCTTTAATAAATATTTTTAGCAAGCGGAAGGGTCTTTTTCGCCCCCATGTTATTCTTGTGGAGAATAAGTAAAATGTAATGACTCCCTTAATTATGAACATAAATTAATAATCTTGGTATGTGGCTTCACCCAAGAGTTATATTGATATTTGCATAAAACCCCGTGTTATTCTTATGGAGAATAATTAAAATGTTAGCGCTTACTTATGATTGAATATTGATTAAACTTGGTATGCGGCTTTGCCTAGTTAAATTCGATTTATATTTGCATAAAAATCCATTGTTTGTGTTCCTTGTTTCAGCAAACCTACTCATTACCAATGCTATTCTTGTGGAAAATAATTAAAATTGTATATATCGCTTATATGTGAATATATTTTTATGAAACTTGGTATGCGGCTTTATATGGTATTCAAATATTATGCATTAGAAATTCGCTGAGTACGCAGGTTTGCTGCGACGGGGGTATTTTTATTTATTTTTTTATTGAAAATACAAACACATTGCTGACATTTTGACGACAGGGCTTAATGTACTTAAATTATATCTAAGAAAAACTAATAATTTAAAAAAAAACACACAAGGGTACAACAAAAGAATTCAATTGTTGTACACTTCTTGTGAAAAAAACCTGAAAAAAATGCTGCAATGGTCAGGACTACGGCTGACTAGAGCATAACAAAGTCCCCTCAAATCCATCATTGGGGTGAATTTCCCCGACTTTCCCCGACTTTGGGCCTACTTCCCCGACTTTCCCCGACCAAAATTTGTTTCCCTGACTTTCCCTGACTTTCCCTGACATTCCCTGACTTTCCAGAATGTGGACGCCCCGTGTTTACTAACCATTGCTCTGCTGTATGTATCAAACTCTGTTTAACGATATAGAGACCGTGCATCAATTACGTCACGCTATACGTAGCACTTCTTGACCCCCTCTCCCCCCATTGTCACGCTCAGTCTCGCGCCTCCCCCTCTCCCCCCGTCACGACACACTAATTAGTTATCAACAGTTGGTACGGCATTTTATCACTCGTGTAACAGACAGTTTCGCAGGCTCTATGACGCGTAACGCAGCCATAACGCAGACTGTTCAAATTGCACTGATATTTATACAGGTTCAAAGAAAAATAATACGAGGAACATAGACGCGTTGGTTTGTGAATGACATAAATAATAACACTATAGAAACTACAAACTAAATTAATCCTTATTGAGAACAATTGTATCAACATTTTAACCTATAATGTATGTTTTATTTAATTTTCTTATTACCTTCTTAAAAATAAAAATAAAAGCTATAGAGCTCAAATATAGCCCAAATTAATGATTTAATGTAATTCAACCGATTTTACTAAAGCCCATCAGAAAGAATACAGTCGTTTTGTATAAGACTATAGCACAAACTGATTTCTTAAACACCCCCTTCCTCACACATTCTACACACATAATTCATATTTGCCTTAAAATACGCCCCAGATGCGTTGGCGTGGGGATTGGGAGAGATTAAGATTAAGCTTCAAGTAGTGAATAGAGTTTACAAACCAGAAACGGAAACAGTTAAATACAAATGCAATAATCATTTTATGGTGAAAACCTAAATTATTAAAAAATTAAGTAACCTTTCCAGTTTTGTTTTTGAAGTAGTCATTTTCTTTGGCTCCTTGAAAGTCAGCTTATTAAATGACTAATGGAAAATATTTTATAAGTGGTATATAAACCCTTCAAACCTAACTCCCTCCTGCCAGTTTCAGTAAAGGATTAGCGGATGCAAATGTGACATTTGGAGTATTTTGGTGTTAAAACTGGAAACCCAGGAAAGCACGTCACTGCTAATCATTAATAACGTATTCCACTTGTTTCGTTAATTTACAAATTTTCACCGGCCCTTGAACATGTTCTGTTGCTTGCAACCAACGGTTAAGTCATCTAACTGAAATATCTTACTCGTACTCGATTTATGAGTTCATGACAAACAGCTGGGAAAATTAAATTCTAGGTTTTATGTCGAAATAAATTCAGGATGTTGGTAGTCCTGAAGACTGCGGGCGAAAAATCTAGGGCAACTTAATATTGGTCTTATGCAAAATTTTGTAATCTGGACCTTGCAATGCAATAGTTACTCTCGATTGCAATAAAGAAGGTTTTATACGCCAGTAAAGAATAGTAAAGTTCGTCTTTACTTCTGGCCTAGGCCTGTTGTCGGAGTTTTAGGTCGCACTAGTGTCTCTAACACGATCTGTTGACTGGGACCAACGTCTTAACGTGTACGGTAGCAGTTTTGAGTTTCAACAATCAAATGAATGGCCAGTTACAACCAACTCAGCAGAATGTAAGGCGTGGGGGGTCATCACCATCTCCCCAGTCACCCAGCAGTGGAAAGTCCCCAGGAACCAATCTGTCCGCAACTCTCGCGGTTCTCATTTGCAAATTAAAAGCCGCTGAACCGGTCCTTGGAGGGCCAGCCGGGAGTCGGGCTAATTCGCGAACCGCGAACAAGAGAAAACAAGGAAACTAGATCACAACTGGTCCACGGTAATTGAATACAGCTGCAACCACGGCAGTGAAGGGAACAGTATTTGACCTTTTCATTTATTATTATCGAGACTCCATCGAGTATAATTAATCCACGTATAAAGATGGGAATTAGTGAGGCGAAAGTTTTAAGCCCCCTCTCGTCATCCTAGCATAAATATTTATTAAAGAAAATGTGTTTAGACTAAACACAGTACGTTGTCTTATGGGTTTTAGAAAAGTCTGCTACTCCTTTGTTAGAGTACTTTTATCATCCCCAGCAACCTCACGCCTACTTTAAAGCCCGACTGGACCTTCTTCTAACATTATAATGCCCAGCTTTGAAGGTAAATGAAACCAGGAGCATCAGAACAGCCAACAAATTCAGATTTCAATAAAAATTGGAATACAAGTATGTTTTTAGACTAATTTGGGGTTTTTAAATTTTTTATGTGGAAATTCACTTCCCTCACGTCAGCGTGCTGCGTGCGAACTCGTTTATTTATCAGATTGACATGTCTAATTACAAAAACAATTAATCCTGAAGTAATTTGCATTATACACTTAAAAGGCTTCACGTTTACAGATCAATATTGAACTGGTCATTAGTAGAGACCGGTTTAATTTATCACCGTTTGACCTTTTCAGTGAAACACTTTTTAGTTCCCAATTTTCGTTTTCTCGAGTTATTGAACAAATCAATTCATGATACTAAAATATATCATTCAAAATACCAGTCACGAAACAAAGCTAATAAGAAACTTAACTAATGATAATTATTGCCAAGGTATTCGCTTAAGGTTTGCAAGATTGTGACTTAGTAAAAAACTGACCCGCATGCCTAATGGTGGACAGTCGTACCAAAACTCGTACACAAAGAAACAGACACCCCGACATATGAATTTCATTCTTGGCAGCTATTAATCGAAAACCTTAATCATAGGATTAATAACACGCTGATGAAAAGAATTAGTTTTGACACGTGAATGCAAAATGAATACGTGGTGTACCTCTCGAGATAAAAATTGCCATTGATTAAAACGATTAGAAAAATAATTGCCACCCGAGTGAATCTGTGAAGTGCTTACAATGTGTCTGGGTTCACTCGTATATATATATAGAATGTGTATTTTCCTTATCCCCAAAAAGATTAAGTTTCAAGCTGAAATACTTGAGAAATGTACGCTACGTGGCTTCCCCTTGTTGAGTTATATTGATATTTGTATAAAACCCCATTTTTTTAGTTACTTGTAGCAGCAAACCTAGATACTCGGTCCCCGTGTTATTCTTATGGAGAATAATTAAAATGTTATATAGTGCTTACTTATGATTGAATATTGATTAAACTTGGTATGTGGCTTTGCCTAGTTAAATTCTATTTATATTTGCATAAAAACCAATTGTTTATGTTCCTCATTTCAGCAAATCTACTCATTACCAATGTTATTCTTATGGATAATAATTAAAATTGTATGTATCGCTTATATATGAATATATTTTTATGAAACTTGGTATGCGGCTTTATATGGTATTCAAATATTATGCATTAAAAATTCGCTGAGTACGCAGGTTTGCTGCTACGGGGGTATTTTATTTCCATTATGAGAGTTGACATTCAAGTAGGTTTTTTATTTATATAATGAACATATATTTATGCCTTTCGGTTATGTTAAGATATACTCCTAATATAAAACTATGATAATGTAATTTTTTAAATGCCACGTTTGGACAAATAGACTGTTTACAAAAATAGCTGTTTTATCGAAACATTATCTCTTATTAATTAAAAACAGAAAATGATAAACACATAGTATTTTGATCATTGCCCCACGTCAATTGGTTACTGAGATATTACAAGTGCTAAACACAGTACGTTGTCCAATGTTATTCTTATGGAGAAAACGACAAATTTTATATCTCGGTTATTTATGAACATAAACTGACGAAATTTATCGCTTCATCTGGTTGTGGTTTATTGCTGTTTGCACAACAAAAATGTTTCGCCCATGGTTCCTGTAGCAGCAAACCTGGGTTCTTGGTCCCCATGTTATTCTTATGGAAAATACTTAAAATGTTATATATCGCTTATTTATGAATGTATATGGATGAAACTTGGTATGTGGCTTCACCAAGATGAGTTCTAATGATATTTGCATAAAAACCCATTATTTTGTGTTCCTTGTTGCAGCAACAATACTCATCCCCAATGTTATTCTTATGGAGAATAACTAAAATCATATGTGGCTATATGATTGAATATTGATGAAACTTGGTATGTGGCTTCGCATGGTTTCTATTTATATTTGCATAAAAACCAATTGTTTATGTTCCTCATTTCAGCAACAATACTCATTACCAATGTTATTCTTATGGATAATAATTAAAATTGTATATATCGCTTATATGTGAATATATTTTTATGAAACTTGGTATGCGGCTTTATGTGGTATTCAAATATTATGCATTGGAAATTCGCTGAGTACGCAGGTTTGCTGCGACGGGGGTATTCCCGATTCCCCGGGATCAAGACCTTTAATTTGAGTCGTCTCCCACCATCCCACAATTTTGACTTAAAAATTTCGCTTATAGAATGATATATAAAGATTTTCTTTCTCGCAATTATTGTCTTGAAAACCTAAGTAAACAAATTACTACACACACTAATATACAAATTTATCCTATCCTTTAACACCTCGTAAAACGTTTTACCATCCAAAATTAATCATACGGTTCAAACCCCGTTACAAGCATGCAAAAGCATTTTACCCAACAGGCAGTTCAGATATACCACGACAAGTTTTAGTTTACTCTTGTAAAATGTTATTTTTGGCAAAGTATGTGTTCAAATATTAAGTTTATTTTTCGTTCATAAAAATAATAAACTCACGTTGGAAAAACGCGACTGCTCTTAAATGTTTACTCTTTTTTTCTATGGTATTTGAATTTTATTGAGAATCAATTTATTAAAACCATTGTTGATAAATCAATATAGCTTGCTCCATAAAGTTGAACCGGAGATTAATCTACGCTTCCCACCACCCGGTTGTGTACAGTCTGAGTGTACAATAATAGGCACTTTATTAGTTAACTGCTATGGCTGTACTCAGAGAGTAGGTTTTTATTCATAGGACTCTTATTAATCCATTGACCAAAAACATATTGGCTGAGTTATTTTGGTTGAAGTGATGACCTATAATAATTTAAGGTTTTCCAGATTTGTTTGAGCAAAATGTTTCCCAAGCGGAACTCGGAGAAGTGAAACGGAGCGGAACGTGGCTACATTTCCGTTAACGTGACCGCATTTCCGGTTTGACTTGCCTTCGTATCCTACATGAGACACACTTTCTCAAACCATTGGTTCGCCAGAGCATTTCAGATGGCAGCAAGAGAATTTTTGGTTGTATGCAGATTTGTTAAAATGCAAAAATGAAAAATCAATCTTTAAATTTTAATTATCTTAGTAATAATAATTTATGTCAAAGTGGGGAATATTCGTGCTACTCTGTGAGGAAATTTATTCTACATAAGGTTTCTTGCTAAGGTTTTTTTCACAGCATCATCGCTTATGAATCCTGTTAAGCGTTTTAATGTGTTATGTTATATATTCATTGGAAATTCGCTGAGTATGCAGGTTTGCTGTGACGGGGGTATTTTATTTGTTGTATTTGTGTTTTGGTACTACCCTCAACGGTTACATTCAGCTAAAAAGCCAAACTTGTGGGTTCTTAATCAATGGCGCGGGATGGATATGAATTTATATTTTTAGGAGATTTCAAATTTACACTCATCATAATTACTGAATATTAAATAAACAAATTGAAATGGGATTTGTTTAACGCTCCCGGATGAAACTTGGTGTGTGACTTCACTTAGATGAGTTCTATTGATATTTGCATAAAAACCCATTATTTTGTGTTCCTTGTTGCAGCAAACCTAGGTATTTGGTCCCACGTTATTCTTATGGAGAATAATAAGGGTGTTATATATCGCTTATTTATGAATGTATATGGATGAAACTTGGTATGTGACTTCACTTAGATGAGTTCTATTGATATTTGCATAAAAACCCATTATTTTGTGTTCCTTGTTGCAGCAAACCTGCGTAATCAGCCCATTCTTCTGGAGAATAATGAAATGCTATGTCCCCCCTAATTATGAACATAAATAAATAAAAACTGGTATACGACTTCAACTAGTTGAGTTATATTGATAGTAGCATAAAAACCCATTTATTGTGTTCCTTGTTGCAGCAACAATACTCAACCCCAATGTTATTCTTATTGAGAATAATTAAAATTGTATATATCGCTTATTTGTGAATACGTGTTTATGAAACTTGGTAATTGGCTTTATGTAGTACTAAGAAATTTATATCTCCATTGTAAATTCGCTGAGTATGCGGGTTTGCTGCGACGGGCGTATTTATTATTTTGAATCATCATCACAATTTGTACTCGGTTGCCGTCTGATGTTTGAATACAATATAAGTGTAAACCTATTTTTAAGTGTTGTAATACGTTTTTTATTACACCCGTGAGTAATGACAGCTACTATGCTAATGAAGAAGTTGTTTCTTGCTATAGTTTAATAGGTGTGGATGCCCCTTCTCAGAGAAATGCGGAGTGTCCAGATCATGAATGCATGCACAGGACTCGAACATAATCAGATACAGTCTGGAGACATGAGATATTCCAACTCATGAGTGCTATGTAGTCAGTAATCATGAGTGTTATAAGGACTGTTTAAGAAAGCCTACTTTTCAGATTATTTATTAATTATTCAGTCAAAAATAAATAATACTGTTTTTCAAACCATAAATTTGCGTTACAAATAGTTACTTTAAGAGTCTTCGGTAACACCGACTTATGAAACAGACCGGGTCTAGCATCTAATAATTTCGTATTTTAGCGGTGAAATCAACTTGAAAACGTACTATGCGTTTTATCTTAACAACGAACCAATGAACCAATTGCCAGCAGATTTTGTTCATACAAAAGATTGAATTAGATTTAGCTGAATGTAGTCGATTATACAGTTCCTGGTGTACTTGAGCTTCTGCACGAATGGACTCGTTTCTGCAAGACCCATCGACGTCTTATATTTGTAAAATTACCCTATCCTTTATTCCAAAACTCAGACAAACATTAAAGTTTGTTAAGAAGGGCAGTCCAATGTTGTTACTGTCAATTTACCTCGTTCCAAATAAGTTTAAGTAATACAGCTAAGCAACGGTTGTTACTCAAACTTGAGTCAAGCCGATATTTATGAGAAAGTAATTTATCTTATACAAGTTATGTAACAGTAACACATGTTAAGGATCAAGCTTGTTTGTTGAATGTAATGAGATATACTGTAACAACATTTACACGATCGGGCCCGGGGGTATTGTGACTGAACGACGCCATCTGACCCCGCGAGCAATGGCCGCCGCTCGGGCGAACCGGGTTGGCCCCGACAGATATAATTGTTTTCGGTCTGACGAATCACAAAACATCATTGGACAAAAGCTGGTTTTCTGTCCCGTATGAATGGGCGGGCCAGCCTCGTAAAAAGGGTCCGATCTTAATGAAATTTGGCTCAAATGTGTAAACTGACATTTATGACTTTAAGTTCGAAAACCAGAAAAATCGGACTATGGGAGGGGGGGTTTGTGGGGGTTTTGTACCCCAAAAATGGGTTTTTTGGATTTTTCTCATGTAATTATCATTTAAATCAAATTTTAATTTATACCGTTGCATTCAGCTTTAACAAAACAAACAATTTGGTATCTTGATCATTGCTCTACGTCAATTGGTTACTGAGATATTGAAAGTGCTAAACACGTTGTCCAATGTTATTCTTACGGAGAAAAAGAAAAATTTTATATCTCGGTTGTTTATGAACATAAACTGACGAAATTTATGGCTTCATCTGGTTGTGTTTGGTTGTGGTTTATTGCTGTTTGCACACAAAAAATTTCACCTATGGTTCCCGTAGCAGCAAACCTAGGTATTTGGTCCCCATGTTATTTTTGTGGAGAATAATAAAGATGTTATATATTGCTTATTTATGAATGTATATGGATGAAACTTGGTATGTGACTTCACTAAGCTGATATTACCATAAAAACCCATTATTTTGTGTGCCTTGTTGCAGCAAATCTACTCATGCCCTGGAGAATAATTAATATTTTAAATATCGCTTGTTTGTGAATACATTTCTTGTGAATCCCGTTAAGTGGAATCGTGTTATATATTCATTGGAAATTCGCTGAGTATGCAGGTTTGCTGCGACGGGGGTATTTTTATTTTAGAATTTATTCTCCTTGTGAGACCGTAATCAACCGCCTATTGTTGTGAAACTTACTACGGCTAGTACTGAAACTGGGACTGTTTTCGATATTACCAAATATACTGCTCCAGCCTGACGTGGCAAATCTCATCAGAGCTAGGAACTCATCTCAAATCAAAGTAGTTTAATTCCAGTACAAATAATCCAGAACTGTACCAACGATTAATTATTCCTTGCTTGCTATTTTAAAGGGTTCATTGTTTAGCCGTTGAGTAAAAGCTTCGCTATCCCTTCGAAATAAAAATTAATTCCTGATCATAAATCCTGAATGTCTAGTAGAATTTCACACACGATCTGTAATCAGTCCTCTTCTTGTCAGTCTCCATAATGGAAGCACTAACAGCGTCAGCAGTCGCGGATCAGCACAGAGCGCAGAGGTCACGCACACGTCTGACCGTTGACCCCTGTGGCACAACCTTGGCACAACCTTGGCACAGCTGGTAGTGACGGTAGTGACGATGGCGGGAGTCGCCCGGGGCGTTTAAAGAACCGGATATTAAAACATTGGTAAGCCAGTACACTCAGAATGTAATTTACCAGTGACCCGTAAGATGCCACGTGGAGGGAGAATCACCAGTACAAATCAAGTACAAATCAAGTACAAATCAAGTACAAATCAAGTACAAATCAAGGAGAGGAAGTTACTATATATTTCCAATACACTGCACAATAGAAAACCATCATTTGTAAGACCGAAAACTATACAATGCCTAAACCGGAATAATAGAACTCGAGAAACAATTGTTGTTTTGTGTCACCCAGGATAATAACAGTTTTAGTATAAAATCAGCCTAATAAACATACGATACTATCAATAAAACAACTTTAATTACATCATGTCTCCCATCTATAAAAACGGCTTTCAGCTTGTTAAACTGTATTGATACTGTACAACTACTCATTTGAAATCAAACAATAGTCAATGCCAGAAGGTTTTGGTGTTATGTATATAACAATTGAAGTTATGATTATAATAGTATAATAGAGGTATCTCAAACTTTAAACTCGCATCATAATGTTATATCTATAGGGATATTAATATAATAATTGCAAATTTACATATTACGTAGTAAAAAAAACTCAAATAAAACGCACGAACATACAACTCTTGAGTAATTATAAACGTTTAGCACGGATGAAACTTGGTATGTGACTTCACTAAGATGAGTTATATTGATATTTGCATAAAAACCCATTATTTTCTGTTCCTTGTTGCAGCAAACCTGCATACTCGTGCCCCATGTTATTCTGTAAACTGCCTCTTGTTATTCTGCGTTACGACGCCCAACAGGAGATTAACTAATAATACTATGACGTAACGGACCTTCCAGCCTTATTACTTACTAAGACTGATTCTTTAGCCATGACATTTCTAAATATTTCTAAATATTTCTAAATATTGACTTCCTCCCCTTAATAGTATATTTCTCTTATCAAAATATCTGAATAAATAACCCCAGTAACTCAAAAATGAATTATACTTCTAGATGTAAGGCAAAATGAATCACATACCAAAAAAGCTCTGGGCGTCTGGGCGCGCGTCGCAATCTCGTCAGTCAGTCTGGGCGCGGCCGTTGCTTGGTGTCCTCAGACGATCGGCTACTAACTAACTAGCGACGCGTCCGGCTTTTAAACCCCCGCTCGGAAACGGCCCCCCCCCCGCCGCTATTACTGTAGGTCTCGCGGTAAGACTTAAGCCCGAGACCACGATAACCGTTTTAGGGTCCCGGGATGCCAAAAGCGGCATTTGTTCAAATTTATATATATGTGTGTGTCCGTTACCGCGATAACTTTTGAAAGAAGCGCCCGATTTTGATACAATTTGGCACAAGTGTTGAGAGTAACATTTATGACTTTGAGTTCAAAAACCAGATCGTTCACAGAGGAGAATGATTGGTTAATCCAAGTTTTAATCCAAGTTTTTTTATAAGTTAGTTCAACCAATTTCAGAGGTTGGACAACTATTTGTATGAGTTCAATTAACTAAGCTCAGAGAGTTAAAAAATATATGTTGGAACAAACAATTTTATAAGTTAAGTTAACCAATAAATTCATTGGTTAAAATAACTAATTTGTTTCAAAGTAGTTGGATTAATCACAAATGTAGTTGTTAAAACCTATATTGTCTAAGTTGACCAAACGGCTTGACTGGTTAAATTAACCAAATCCTCAATTTTCAAAGTAGTTTGTTACAACCCATATTCATTTAGTTGTTAGGCTCAATGCTTAACCCAGACAGTCCTAGAACCCCAGGCTTAACTTAGCTCTTGGAAGAATAGGCAAAGTTGCTGGGTTCTACGTTCCGTCTAGATCAAGGATTATGCATTCATGAGAAAGGGGGGCCTAACAGTTTTATGAGGACGAAATGAATGATTCAAAAGAAATTTTTTACAAAGACCTCCATGTACTAGGATTGTAAATTAATTAATTGTTTGGATCAAATAACTTTAATCATAAAAGGAAGCTGGTAATTATATGATAACTTACCTTCAAAACGTGGTATTAAATCGTCCAACCCCCAACTTATTAGAGTAGTTTACAACTAAGTTGACTCGAATAATTTTAAAATATTCATACAAGCGGTGGACTCATTTATATACTTTTAGGAGTAATATATTGCTGTCATGTCTATGCACACGTACCTCTCGGGTTAAAATAAATATATCTAACCTATATCAATTTCTGTGTCAGCTTACAATTATTAAGTTCTAAACAGAGTTTTTAATATTTCAATGATTAGCTATTAACATTTAAAATACGGCTGAAACATAATATGCTTATACCTTAATTTTAAAAACAGTATAACAGTATTATAACAGTATTATAACAGTATACCAGTATTTGGAAAAATAACAGTATACCTGCATACTCAGCCGCCATGTTATTCTTATGGAGAATAATTAAAATGTCATATTTTGTTTATTTGTGAATGTATATTGATGAAACTTGGTAGGTGGCCGTAACAGGCCACAGTAACTTTAATGAATAATTTGCAAACTAATTACTTTAATACTAAAAACATATTTAAGGTTTAATATGACGAATTAAAGTTGTGTCAGTTAAAAGCGTTTCCCCAATGCGATACTACATAGTATAATATATAAAAAATATATACAAAATTATAATTTTAGCGAATTTCCCCTATAGGGAAGAAGCTATTACCGTAGTCGGCATTGTAAGACCCGGGACCATGATAACTTTTCGTTTTGAGGTCCCCAGACCCCAAAAACACCAGTCGTTCGAAACTGTGTGTATAATATATATATGTGTGTCCGTTAGCACGATAACTCTCGTGAAAATGATCCGAGTTTTATGAAATTTGGTATAAACGTGTAAAGCAACATTTATGATTTTAAGTTCGAAAACCAGCCAGATCGCTCTATCCAAAGGGGTATTTTGGGGGGGTTTTGTACCCCAACAATGGGTATTTTGAATTTTTGACATATCATTTTTGAAGTAGTCAAATATTAGTTTTCCCCATTCGATTCAGCTTAAAAAAACACACAATTTGGTATTTCGATCATTCCTCTACGTCAAT
Organism: Allygus modestus; assembly: GCA_963675035.1. Classification (NCBI taxonomy): domain Eukaryota; kingdom Metazoa; phylum Arthropoda; class Insecta; order Hemiptera; family Cicadellidae; genus Allygus; species Allygus modestus. The sequence continues at coordinate 72,315,633 of OY776117.1, read as the reverse complement.
TGGTTACCGAGATATTTAAAGTGCTAAACACAGTACGTTGTCTAATGTTATTCTTATGGAGGAAAAGAAAATTTTTATATCTCGCTTATTTATGAACGTATACTGACGAAACTTGGTATACGGCTTAATCTGGTTGTGGACCATTGATATTTCCTCAAAAAAAATTTTTTTGACAAAGGCTCCCGTAGCAGCAAACCTGCGTACTCAGCCCATTCTTATGGAGAATAATTAAATGCTATGTCTCCCTTAATTATGAACATAAATGAATAAAAACTGGTATACGACTTTACCTAGTTAATTTCTATTGATATTAGCATAGAAATCCATTTTTTCTATTCCTTGTTGCAGCAAACCTGCGTACTCAGCCCATTCTTATGGAGAATAATTAAATGCTATGTCTCCCTTAATTATGAACATAAACGAATAAAAACTGGTATACGACTTTACCTAGTTAAGTTCTATTGATATTAGCATAGAAATCCATTTTTTCTATTCCTTGTTGCAGCAAACCTGCGTACTCAGCCCATTCTTATGGAGAATAATTAAATGCTATGTCTCCCTTAATTATGAACATAAATGAATAAAAACTGGTATGCAGCAAACCTGCGTACTCAGCCCCATGTTATTCTTATGGCGGACAAGTAACGTGTTATCTCCCTTAATTATGAAAATAAAGCAATGAAATTTGGTATGTGGCTTTGCCTAGTTGTTATATTGATATTTGTATAAAACCCCAATTTTTGTGTCCCTTCCTTCAGCAAACCCGCATAATCGGTCGCCATGTTATTCTAATGGAGAATAATTAAAATGTCATGTTTTGTTTATGAATGTATATTGATGAAACTTGGTATGTGGCTTTATTTGGTATTAAGATACATTTATATGCATTGGAAATTCCCTGAGTACGCGGGTTTGCTGCTGTATACTGTATTCGATTTTATTTAAACCCCGGTATAGTATAAATGTATAATGATACTGTATTACAAACTTAAGAAAACTAAGCAAATTAGATAAATACTTAAATTTGAGAATTAATAACTAATTGTCCACGTTTTCAAAATATATAGTCTTGTAATACACGTACTGTATTTACTATTGCATTCACAGACACACACACACACATATATATATAAACCCCCAATATTATTTTGTAAAAATATACAATCTTGAACGAATAATATGTTTGACTCCAGGATCTCCAAACGAGGCGTCTGGTTGTTATAAAACCACTTTCAAACAAGTTTTAATGCCAAAGTGACCCGCAGGTTTCGCGAAACCCAACACAAACCAAACCCGCCACCTGCCACCTGCCGTCACCCGCGGGTTTCGCTTGGTGTTGAATCCAAGGTAGCCCACAAGTTAGAAATTCAACTGCTATCGGCCGTTTCAAAAACGTTGACCCCAAAAACATCATACAAACGGATACAAACGGATACAAACGGATACAAACGGATACAATAAGGGGTTCACAGCCCATATAAAACTATTTTATACACATTAAAATATATAGATTATCACCTAGATGTTATATTGGCAAATATAAATGAACAATGAGTGTATACACGTTAGAATAATGTGAACTGTCCATTATCCTCCACAATATCTAGTGAATTTGTTCATTATATACCACCAAGTAACCATTACCATAACCTTGTCATATTCATATTCCACCATTAGCCAATGTAAACCTTAATAACAACCTTTACACCCACCCATTCAATAACTAACCCCCCAACCACAGTGACTCGTTCACTGAATAGTTCAAACACCCATACCAGCCACCAGTTCACTAAGAGACGAAATTTCAATCACAAATATATTTTAACATAAATGTCAAAGAACCATGAAACCTTACACTTACATAACTACTTCCATATACTATGTATAAGGGGAGAAAGTAAAATGTATCTTTAAAATAAAATTACCGTTTATCAACACATGTCATTGAATAAACAAAATGAATTTTTAAGGGTATTCTAGTAGTTTTATTAAACAAATAATAAAACGATAGTAGTAATCTTTATCGAGTTTAACTAAAAAAATTGGTCTTTCGACACGCGGAAGTAACGCGTTTTTAGATTTTAGATTTTAGATTTTTAATTTAGTTTCACTGCTTACCAAATGTCTACAAACAAGTATTTTGTAAGCTCCTTCACTGTCCCTATTCTTAAAAATTACACTCTGATCACTATGAGTTGGCACTAATAAAGACAAAAGATCGACAACATCATCATCAATGTCATCATAAAGCATCAAAGCCTCGAGGGCTTTCCTCTTCCTATCCATACTCATCACTAGTTTTGACACAACTGAATTTCCGCACCGTTATTTACGGAGTCACAAGAACCACCTCTCCGGATTTTAAAACTTCGCCTTCCTGCCGTAAATTCCGCAGTCTGTGGAACCATAGCTTCAGAAGGGAACTATTAGTCGGAAATGTAGTAGGTATAATATTGAATAAAAATAATCGGTGTCGCATAGCTGACTAAACGTGTCACCAATTAAGTTTAATTGAGTTACAGACGTCTCATACAGTCGTCCTTGATGCCATGAAAAATCATGAACCAAGCTCAGATGAAAACAAGAATTATGATTTAATCTTTGGGGATTTTAGAATGTAACGAAAAACTCGGACGATGAGAATTTATAAAACAGTTGTAGTATTATGAATTGGAATGACCGAACGGACTTAAAAGTAGTCTTTTTTAATGGTGTGCCTGTTCCCGGCAGACTGGAACAAGTTAACTCGACGGAAATAATTGTTTAAGATTCCAGAAAATAAAATAAAATTCACAACGTAACAGTATGAAGATACTATTGAAACGTATTTAATATCGAAATGAAAAACTAAATTAACCAAAAGGCTAATTTAATTACGTACATCAAAACGTAAATTGTCGACTCGAAATAGCTATAGCGTAACGTACGTCGAAGCGTGGGAACAGTTCGGAGCAGAATGTCCCCACGAAGTTTTCAATTCCCTTCTTCACTTTCATTCCCCCTCCCGCGATCATCTGGTTACAAACGTAACTTAGTTACTTCCGGCGTTTGTGAAAATCTGCCCAAAAAAAACACAAGGAGTTGTTGAAATGGTAATAGATTGTCCGTATGTTTTTTTTGTTGAATAACTCTTCTGCTCCACTTAAACATACTAACGCTAGTAGTAGAAAACTTGCGGGTAGGGGCACATTTTACCCCATTTTCCCCATAAGAATAACATGGGGATCAGTTTTTGCACACATGCCCGATCCTTCCCTACACAAATTACCTTGATGGCCTATACTAGTACACGACCCTTGCCTATATTAAATACATTTTTCCAATCCCCATCCCTCCTCTATATTTTTAAAAATTAATTCTCTAAAAAACAAGCTAACAAACTAACTTTGGTGTTTATGGTCTATTTGTCTGCAATTTGGATATGTTATTGTTCTAAGCTAATGCATTAATAAATTCCACCAACATTTCCCAAATTCACTATTACGATCAAATTAACAAATATTTGTTGAAAAATACTATAGTGCCAATAGGTAACAAAACCACACCACCTTGCGTCGATATTTTGTCTTTTTGTTTGTTTATTTTGCTGTAATCCCAAAAAATAACTTTGTTGTTTATTGTCCGATTTGCCTGTACTTTGGATATTGTCCTAAGTTAATGCATAAGTAAATACCACCTAACATTCCCAAATGCAATATTACTGTCAATTTAAAAAAAATATTTAGACAAATATATTACGAATTGCCAACGTTATGATTTATTGTCCGATTTGATTTATTTTTGGATATTTTGTTGCCCCCAACTAATACATATAAAATTACCATATATTATTTCCACTAACCGTATAATACAATCGATGTGTTGTTTTTTTTTGCCTCAATCAACCTAAAAACTAACTGTGGTATTTGTGGTCCGATCTGTTTGCAACTTAAATATATTACTGGCTTAGGCTAGTACATAAGTAGATACAACCTACAATTTCGAAATTTAATAAAAACGATATTTTGTAAATTACTGCCTGTTGCCAACTCCTTTATTTATTGTTCGACTTGTTATAGCCTCCCTTATATCTAAAATTACCGTATATTATTTCCCCTTTAATTCAGTTTTGTCGGATATTATATATCCACAAAATGTTTATGGTCTGAACTGTCTACAATTTGGATACGTTCTAAGCTAATGCATAAGTAAACACCACCTATAATTTCCAAATCAATATTTTGCAAATTAGACTTCTTTACCAAAGGACTGGATATGTTGTAGCGTACTCCTAATTCTTAAATTATAGCACCAATTATCTTTGCGATGTTGTAGCAAAAAATAAATTTTTAAAACCCAAAACAACTACACACAAAACACCAACCTTTCTTTGTGCTTGTTCGGAGTAGTCTTTATTTTATCCAACTTAATTTTAATTTTGTAGTTAAAATCAAACTACCCACATTCTAGCTCCCTTTCCAGCCAATGGTTGGAGACATAAAGATTACGAATATTTTCGAATTGTACAATATACCTTTTTCCACCACTTGATTGATAGCGGACTTGTTTAATAGCGCTTATTGATAATTACACACCATCTTCCAAATCCTCCAGTCTACTACATTCTTTAAATTTAATATTACCTTTAATATCTAGCATTAACATCTCTATGTATTCTTGCCCAACAACGCCATTCCACACATCGCTATAGAAACTTAAGTTTTCTATTTTTGGAAAGGAATTAACAAAAAATGTTTCGGTTCAATTAGTGTTAAAGCTTGCAAGTGGCTCGTTGGTATGTAGGTAAATAATGACCAAATCACCAGTGTATGGAAATACGCTATAACCTTCCCTATTATTATTTATCTCTATAAACACAGTTTTACAGACACCATTAACATAGTGTACACCCCTCTGTCAATCCTTTTCTACCAACACCCCCACAAACTTGTTTTAGCGAATTTCCCCTACAGGGAAGAAGCTATTACCGTAGGTGGCATGGTAAGACTTAAGCCCGAGAACATGATAACTTTTCGTTTTGAGGTCCCCAGATGCCAAAAACACTATTCGTTCAAATTTATATATGTGTCCGTTACCGCGATAACTTTTGAAATAAACACCCGATTTTGATTAAATTTGGCACAAATGTGGAAAGTAGCATTTATGACTTTAAGGTTGAAAACCAGATCGATCGCACTATGGGAAGGGTGTTTTATGGGGATTTACAATTTTCCAAAAATCTGTTTTTTTGCTAATATGACCCCAAAATGTTAAAAACACTCAATTTTGGTTATAGCCATTTTATAGAGCTTAATAAAACAAATAATTTAGTATTTTTAATCATTAACCTAGGTTAAGTGGTTTCGGAGAAAATCCCAAAAACTTCTCCCATGTTAATCTTATGGAAAAAAGGTTTTTAGATTTTTCGCAGATAGTTTGACGAAAAACTTCACATTTCTATTTATTAATGTGGTTAGCTCAACAAAACAAATATTTTGGTGTTTTAATCGTTGTTCTACGTCCAACCGTTGCATAGATATTCAAAGTGCTAAACACAGTACGTTGTCCAATGTTATCTTTATGGAGAATAAATAAAATTCTATATCTCATTATTTCTGAATGTATATTGATGAAACTTGGGATGTGGCTTCAACTAGTTGTGGTATATTTATATTAGCACAAAAAACAAGTTTTTTTTATAGTCCCCGTAGCAGCAAACCTGCATACTCGGCCCCATGTTATTCATATGGAGAATAAGTAAAGTTGTATATCTCCCTTAATTATGAACCTACATTAAGAGAACTTGGTATGTAGCTTCACCTGGTTCAGTTGTATTGATAATTGCAAAAAAACACATTACTTATCTTCCTCGTTGCAGCAAACCTGCGTCCTCAACCCTAAAGTTATTCTTATGGAGAATCAATAAAATGCTATACATCACTTATTTATGGATGTATTTTTGTGAAACTTGGTAAATAGGTCTATCTAGTAGTGAGTCACATATATATGCATTGGAAATTCGCTGAGTACGCAGGTTTGCTGCGACGGGGGTATTTATTGTTTACTATAAACGCATATACTATATAATGGCCTTAATGCTCTAGATCCTCCCAACGTCGCAGAAAGTAAACTCTTAATTTACCCTTTTCCCCTTGAGCCAACTGTGCTTTGTATTCCTCTGCAACAGTATTTGCCACATATTCCAATTTACGTTTATTACTGTCGATGTCTTCTAATTCCAATTTCCTCTTTTTGGAACACCTCTCTAAGAAAGGCCCTATCTCTTTAATAGTGTATGGGTACAGTTTATTTGTCCAGCTTCTTAAAATGCAGGGAGTAAGGTTAGGACTTTCCACTAAGCCTAATTCTTCTATGTTGAATAGTGGAGAAAGGTGTACTTGATTTTATAAAGTATGTGCCACCAGATTTTATGTAACACTTACGCTTTACACTTTACGCTTTAGCATCAGGAAACTCCTCTATTACTTCCACACAGTTAGTTGGTAATCAGTTAAAGCCCCCAGAGGACCCCAGAGGACCTCTCCAAGGAGAATGGTAGTTTGGCCACAACACCATGTCGAGCTAAAGAGAACTTTTTAAATATTCCTCGTAAGTAGCTATTAAACGAGCCACATATTTCCTTCTTAATTTTAAATTTATTCCGAACGTCCCCATCACAATTCGTAACATTGGTTATCTTAACTAACATTATATTATCACAAAACGCATCCTGTTATGGATATTAAGTTATTTAATTTTGGTTCACCCTCACAATATTTTATATTACCTATGCCCGTAAGAAGGTTATTATTACGGAGATTTTCTAATAAAAACCACATACCAAATCTTTCGTTCGTAGGTTTAATTCTATTTCCCAATAAATGGCTAACAGAGTACACTTATTTTTTATAGAAAAAAGTAGCGGAATCGTGTAAACAGGACAGATATAATTACACTATAATATAGGCATATAGAGGTTTCCTACATACTCGATGTACAGGAGTTGTAGAATAAATATATGGATATTGTATATAAACAAAGACATAGGCGAGTGGTAAGTATAACATTTAAGTGAACACCTAGACAGTTCCGTCCCATATGTGTGCATATATGTTATACAGTGATGAAATACCCATAGAAACTATTAATATAATTCTAAATTCGACTAAATAAGTCTACTGCTATAGTCTCAATATAATTAACATATTATATACTAACGGTGCCAACCCGCATTTGTACCTAAAATGTCCAAATTCTATAATATTTTACTGTCTATTCTTCCTTAGTCCTTGTATACTTAGTATCGGGGTTTGTACTATTAAACCCTAAATTCTTATACGTATCCTGTGCTATAGAGTAATTTATGCAAGTATTATAATATAAAATGTTATACATAGTGCTAATATACAAGTCTTATAATTAACTGGACAACTTCTACAGATACGTCCATGCTATTCTATAACACACATAATCTGTTCTACCAGAGTTGGCAAAATATGTTATTGTTATGATAAATGTGTTGTAACCAATCCTACATCTTATAGCACACTTACACCTTTATGTTATTTAATACAGATACGCATATTCTACAATACCTTACCACAGATCTGTTGTATAAGCAGTAAAATAGGCGTCTAACCCACTGTCTGTTAAATGTATTCTGTAAAGTAAAATATAAATGCAAATTGTGCTAAGACTATGTTGGATACAACTGTTACATAATTTATAAATGGCACAAAATAAAGAGATGGCCAGATATTACATAGTCAGGAAATGTGATGGAAGTGTAGTATAAGCCAAATATTAAGATAAACACCACATGGTGCAGCATGTAAGCAATCTAAATCCATTACTATATGACTCTTTTAAAATATATGTTACCTTTCTAATAAGTCTTTTATCAATTAATACAAACGTATAAGGTCAGTATTGGTACAACATCCGATATATTAGCCATTAATTTTTATAGTACACAGTCAAACTTAGTTAATAAACAGTAAAAAATAAATAGTATAGTAACAGGAATAGTAAGAGTATAAGGACATAGTAATATTTAAAGTTTATAAAACAACACAAATGCAGAGACACAAAAAGTAACACACTCCAATGCATTACGACACGGGCACAGATACTGGTTTACAGCCATTTTATACAACTTTTACAGGTTATGTCAAGTGACACAAAAATGGTTTGTAAATTGTGTAATAAATATATGTAATATAAACAAATTTAACACAATCAAATATAACATTTGGAGGACACAATGTTTTGACTGTGTGTTTGGCTAATATATCGGATGTTGTACCAATGTTGTACCTTATACGTTATTATTATTAATTGATAAAAGACTTATTAAATTAAATAAACTTTTATTTTTTATGTACAAACAATTGTTTTGATTGTAAAGCCATTTTCATTTAATTATATCTTTTGCCACACAGTGATAACATAATTTTAACAGTTACATCTCATTTTTAAGGCATAAAAATATTGTTTTAATGCATCTTTACATGTATAACATGGCATCCTAATCCACATAATTAGCAGGCTCTCATAACAGTCGAGTCACTCAAAGGTTGTTTTGCTTTTACAAGAACCTTTACAACAAAGAAAACACTGGGTAAAAGGTTCTACATTAGTGACAATGAGATTGGGATGTCTTTTGCTTGTCACCCGGTTAAATAAGCGCTACTTGTGAGTTTATGTGTGGTGATTTATAAAATGCACTGTCTAAAAAATAATATTAAAAACAGCAAGTTAAAACCTAGGTTTATTGGTGAGATTTTTACTCCAATCAGTTTAGTATTATTGTGCGATAAAAATATAATAAAACTTTGTAATTGGTCAATGGAGTTTATTGATACCTATTTTATGTTCTGTTTTTACCTTTTACTGTATCGCATTATAAGAATATTGTAGATTTAATAGAAAATATTAAAATTTTAAATTATGATCGACACCATAATCATAACTATTGTATAACTCAATATAACAGTTATGACAGCTCAAAATATAATGCAATTTTAAATTTCACTTCAAAGATTTTCAAGGGAAAGCTACTTTCGAATTTATGAAAGGTTGAATAAACCGAATGAATAGGAATAAGTGGCAGAAACTATAAACTTATGACTGTTTAAACTAATTTTGCAGTTCCTCTTCAATGTTTAAATTTTTAGATTTATAATTTGATTTTTTGTTATTTTTATTAGAATTCATGTTTTTATACTTACAAGAACACATAATTCCTGTTGTTGTCCGTGGTTATACTTATAATAGACTCTGTTGGATCTTTTATGTCAGAAGGTTTTTAATTTAAACTGTTGCTGTATTATGCCTTAATTTAAAAACGATATAATTATGTTTGAGTCTGTTATTAATAGTTTGTAATAGTGCAAATTTAAATTAGAACATTTTTTATTATAATTTGAAATCAACAATCAAGTACAGTAGTAGTGAGTAATTAAACGAGTTCGCACGCAGCACGCTGACGTGAGGGAAGTGAATTTCCACATAACAAACTATAAAACTCAAAATCAGTTAAAAAATACAATTGTTCCAATTTTTTTCAAATCTGAAATTATTGATTTTTTTGGCTGTTCTGATACTCCTGGTTCTAATTACCTGCGATGCTGGGAATACAATTTTGCACATTATAAGGTTAGGAGAAGGTCCAGTCAGGCTTTAAAGTAGGCGAGAGGTTGTTGGGGATGATAAATGTACACCAAAAAATGAATAACAGGCTTTTCTAATGTAAAACCCCCATAAGACAACGTACTGTGTTTGGTCAATACACATTTTCTTCTATAACTTGGTAAACAGTTATGCTAGAATGACGGGAGAGGGCTTAAAAGTTTAGCCTCACTAATTCCTATCTTTATACTTGGATTAATTTTACATCTGGGGCTTTTATGACCCTTTTTGGGCCCAAAAACTCAAAATTTGAAAGATTAATCCCCAAAAAGGAGTTTAGAGTTTTCCGATTGTTTTTACAAACGAACATGTCCAACTGATTACAGAAAGGAACGTCCCTACCAAATTTGAAGTAAATCGGACAAAAAATGCGACTGCTAGAGTGCAAACACACATATATATATATATATATATATACATATATATATATAACATTTTGAAAGAACCCCCAAAACGTGTTCAGGGGGTCACGTTAGGAACTTCTATGGTGGTCCCGAGCTTAAGTTTCACCGTGCGGGTCATGCTAATAGTTCACTTTCCATAGGAAATTCACTAATGATCATCTGAAAGTATGATTGAGTGTGTTTCCCACGGTAAAATATAAATATTATAGCAAACCAATCATTGAATACAATTCAACAGGATAAAAAAACTACGTCTCACAACACTACAAAATATATTTACACTGATACTGTACTTTCCATACAGGACGGTAAACATACAAAAAAGGTTGTTACAAGGTGATCGATTTCCACCAATCACAACGGTCATCGTTAGGCCCAATAATAGAATGCTAAATAGGTGGAAAACATCTGAAAGACATGCTGTGTCTCCAACATTGAAGTCATGTGTAAACTTCGTTGATTAAAAATAATTTAGACAAAATTTCTTGAATGTACATTTTTCATTGTGATACATAACAATTGGTTGTGGGGCTCCACTTACACAACTTACAGATTCTGTATATATAGGCCATTTGTTTAAAAACGTTTAGTTGTATTCCAACAGTAACATTTGTTGATTGGGATTTTCTTTCTGAACATTTAAGTGCAATTGTATGCCAAGGTGACATTTTTTTATGTTTATCTACATTAACATTTTAAACTATGCTTTGTAAGTACGAACAGGTTTATGAAGATGTTATTCAGTGTTTTCCCAAAATTGTGTTTTTGCTCCGGGGATAAGGTCCAGGTATAAATGTATCAGAGAATTTTCCCTATAGGAAAGAAGCTATTGCCGTAGGTCTCATAGTAAGACTTAAGCCCGAGACCATTATAAATTTTTGTTTGATGTCCCCAGGCGGCAAAACAACAAATCGTAAAAATGTATACGTGTGTGTGTATGTGTGTGTGTGTGTGTGTGTGTGTGTGTGTGTGTGTGTGTGTGTGTGTGTGTGTGTGTGTGTGTGTGTGTGTGTGTGTGTGTGTGTGTGTGTGTGTGTGTGTGTGTGTGTGTGTGTGTGTGTGTGTGTGTGTGTGTGTGTGTGTGTGTGTGTGTGTGTGTGTGTGTGTGTGTGTGTGTGTGTGTGTGTGTGTGTGTGTGTGTGTGTGTGTGTGTGTGTGTGTGTGTGTGTGTGTGTGTGTGTGTGTGTGTGTGTGTGTGTGAGTCCGTTAACTCGATATCTTTTGAACAAATACATCGGATTTTGATTAAATTTGGCACAAACGTGCAAAGCAACATTCATGATTTTAAGTTAGAAAACGAGAAAGATTGGACCATGGGAAATAATAAACACAATCCGAAGGGTAATAATGCACGGTTAAAGGTAATATCATAAATATTTTTATAGGGGTTCTCAATTTTCCAAAAATCAGTTTTTTTACCATAAAATTGTTTAAAACACTCAAATTTGGTTTTGACCATTGTATAGATCTTAAAAAACAAATAATATTATGGTAATATGGATCATTAACCTAGGTTAAGTAGTTGCGGAGAAAATCCAAAAAAACTTGTTCATAAAATTTCTCAAGTTAATCATATGGGAAAAATGTTTTTAGCTTTGCCTCAGTTAATTTAAGTGAAAACTTCACATTTGTTTTTACCAATAAGTCCAGCTCTACAAAACAATCATTTTGGTGTTTAAATTGTGATTCTACATCTAACCGTTGCAGAGATATTCAAAATGCCAAACACAGTACGTTGTCCAATGTTATCCTTATGGACAATAAATAAAATTTGATATATCGATTATTTATGAATGTATTTTGATGAAACATGGTATGTGGCTTCAACTAGTACTGGTATATTGATATTTGCACAAACAATTATTTTGTGTTGGTTGTCCCCTAAGCCGCAACCCTGAATTCTCAGCCCTAATTTTATTCTTTTGGACAATAAGTAACGTTTTATAACTCCCTTAATCATGTACATAAATTATTAAAACTTTCTATGTAGCTACACCTAGTTGAGTTATATCGATAATTGCATAAAACACATTTATTATATTTCTTGTTGCAACAAACCTGCATACTCAACCCTAATATGTTATTCTTGTGGAAAATAAATAAATTGCTATATATGTACATAATTTATTTATAAATTTATTTAATGTATTTTTATGAAAATTGGTAAGTGGCTTTATGTTGTAATGAGAAACATACACAATACATGCATTGGAAATTTTCTGAGTATACAGGTTTGCTGCGACGGGGGTATTTTTTTTATTGCTGCGGGGTTTCTCGCTGTTATTCATGAAAGCACTGCCTGACACCATCGTTCTTTCTTCAATTTCTATAATGGTATAAATTCTTAGCTAGCCAACCAAATAATTTGTAAGCCTTCAGAAGTTTATTCCGTATAGTCGGTAAAACATTCCCAAATCAGTCTGCAATTGTTGTCTTCATTAAACACAGACAAAGGATTTTAAATATTCGTACAGATTCGTTTATCTCTGATCAAACTAGTGGTTCGGTCGAGAGTCTGACTACAAACCAAACCCAATCAAAACCCCGTTAATGACAAGTTTGTGTCAGAATGAGAGCCTCTAGAGATCCTATGTTTTGTAATGATTTCAATAACAAATTGAACTCGTCATTTTAATGTGATTCGAAAAGGATTTTTTACATTTATAATAATTGTATTAATTTACAATTTTCTGCCATGCCATGGACAATTTCGAGGACAATTGTATCCCATTTATTGTCAGTAATGAAGACTGATTTACTTGATATGAACCGTATTTTACTGAATTACTTGAATTACCTGATTTTATTTATTAAGTACAATACGTGTTATTAAATACGACATAATTAAGCCTTGATTACCTAATCACATAACAGTTAAAAATACACCAGTTTATGTAAAAGTGCGCTGTAATTGTCATAATAAATTTACATCAATAGTTTAAATTCGTATGTAACGAAACCCGAATAATAATATGGGGCAATAAGTTGTATCACATGAAACATTAGTCACTTCCCAAAGTTAATTTGTGTACAAATAACATATACAGAATTGACTATAAAGTGTCTCAAAAAACTATTTAGCCGAAAAGGTTATGAAAACCAGTTTACGTCAAGTTTCAGTTGTTTTAAGACAGACTATTTCAAATAAAACGTAATAAATATAATGGATGATTGGAAATCTACGTTATTAGTATAATATGAGCTACAGTTTTGGATTACCTTATGTTGTAAAGCCCTTAAGACACAAACTGCCAAACCGGATGCTGTTCTGTATCCGAACAATATCCTGAACCTCATTAATATGTAAAGGTCAATTACTTTGCACCGATGCGGTCTGTAAAATACCGAGTGCATGGTAATCTATTGTGGGCCTGTCTTCTTATGTCCAGTGGAACATAAAAATGACAGTTTAACAAGGTAAAGATAAAGATGAACCTAATTAATAGAATATGTTTAGTAAATGTCTACGCATTGTTAATTTTCGTCAAGGAATGTACCATTATTATTAATGCTAATAGTTTGCTAATTTTACTTAATGTCTCATCAGACTTTAAAACCTATCGGTACTAGCTGTCCCCGCAGGTTTCGCCCCGCAAATAATTTATAAAAACTATGACAGTTGTGTGTGCTGCATTCTGTGGTTAGCCCGTGAAACTACTACGAGTCAAGATCAGCTGTTTGTATTTTCATTAGCTCAAACAAAACTGAATGCCCATAAGAAATACATGGGAACTTTGTCGGGATCTCTGGCGGAGCCCTAAGGTCAGATCAGGATGAAAACCACTTAGTTTCCTATTTTATTCCTAAAACATCAGTGTACAAAGTTTCAGCTCTCTACCTACATGGGAAGGTGGAGAATTAGTGAGAGTGAGTCAGTCAGTCAGCCAGAGATTTGCCTGTTATAGATATAGAAGATAATACAGTTAAAACGACGACACTTAATATAATGTGTTTGTTATCAATTTTAGTTTACATAACATTTATTTTAGTGTCATAGTACACCATTTTTTGTCTGAATTTCCATAAACTTATTGGAATATCATGAAGACCATCATCAATTCACGTCACATGAGTATTGAGCTGGGTTTTTACTGATAGACGTCATACATACTAACAATGTTGCTCACGAGACTAGAACTGTTAGATCGATATTGAACCTTGGTGGGAATAAGATGTGGGGTGATAAAAGTGATTTATAAGACATAATATTAAGAGAACAAAACTGTTGGAACCGTGCGTGTTCTTCTAAACTTATGAGTGAAATGTCGTCTAAGCTTTAAACTAAAAACATAAACATGCAAGGAAGGGGTACAATATGAAAGCGTGGATGAAACCAGTACACGCAAGCAAATACAATGTTACATGCACAAACTTGGTCTATGCCACATATCCAAATTAAGCTACAGTCCTTTGATTACACTCCTCCTCATAAATATCTAATTTTCTTTAGGGAATTGTAGTCTATATGAAAGGATTTTAAATCCTTATAAAACTAGTTATCCTCTACTAATTCAGCACCTTAATATACTGAAATTCTTTCATAAATCTTTGAATTTGATATAATTTTTAAATTATTTATTTATTAGCAAGATACGTGTTGTTACAACTAAACAGGATGAGAATTTTCTCTGATTGGGCCTGGTGATGACCAGTGTTACTGGTCGAAATCGATCGCCTTGTAACATCTTTTGTGCATATTTTACCGTCTTGTATGTAAGTACAGTATAAGTGTACTTTATTACTTTATACTTTATAGTGTTGTAAGACTATTTTATCCACCGTGTATACAATTTTTAAAATATAAATGTTTAATACTATACAAGACTGTCTGTATGATATTTAAAAAAATAACAAACTCGCGAACATCCACCATGAACCATGTAGTTTACCTGAACTACGTCCCACAACACTACAAAATATATTTACGCGTATACCATCCTTTTACCTTAGCCTTGCACCATCCTTTATTTATATTTACCGTCTTGTGTGTAAATATAGTATATGTGTAAATGTATTTCTTAGTGTTTAGGGACATGAACCATTAACAACCACCATGAACCATGTTGTTTACCTGAACTACGTCCCACAACACTACAAAATATATTTACGCGTGTACCATCCTTTTACCTTAGCCTTGCACCTTCCTTTATTTATATTTACCGTCTTGTGTGTAAATGTAGTATAAGTTTAAATGTATTTCTTAGTGTTTAGGGACATGAACCATTAACAACCACCATGAACCATTTACTTTACCTGAACTACGTCCCACAACACTACAAAATATATTTACGCGTATACCATCCTTTTACCTTAGCCTTGCACCTTAGCCTTATCCTTTATTTATATTTACCGTCTTGTGTGTAAATATAGTATAAGTTTAAATGTATTTCTTAGTGTTTAGGGACATAGTTTACTTTATTTTGTTTAGATGACTCGCAACGTGATTAAAACTTGATGTTTCTATTAGAGAATGTGTAATAAGATAACATATGAACATAATATTCTCATAACACATTTAATAATGTCTTTTTTTATGTTGGATTTTTTTTGTCACCTATATTAAGTTACAAATCATGATTATTTTTCAAAATAATTTAAAGGAGTTTTATATTAACTGGCCATCTGTGATAAATTACTTTTTTGAGTTGGTTTGTTTCAAATGTAACTTACTTTTGACTTTTGATTTTAAGTGGTATGAAGATGGTATTCTGGTAAGATTTATTATTACACGTACAAAATAGAATACCTTTTGTGGTTAGCCCCACTAAGAAGTTTTAAACTTTATAAAGCTTCCACAGAAGCTTCACGAATACTTTGTGCTTGCATCAAAGGATTTAGTGTGTGAAACACTTCTTCATTGTAGTCATCTTTAAAATAAAATTATGCTTATCGCGGTCTTTGTCCATTTTATAACAGCTGTTTAGTTTAACTTTAGGTGTTTTTTTTTTTAGAATAATTCGTTTGTCAGCTTATCGGCAAGAGTACTTATGTAATTTTTCACATACGACTTACATTTTGGAAATCGAATACCCAGATTCTAAATAAAATATATGTTACTAGTGGCGTACTGGGGCTAAAGCCCCTAACATATGGTTTTTCTGTAAGTGAATAATCACAGCTGATCATTAGTTCATATTGCTTATTAATAAAACACTGTAGTGATATTTCCATTAGAAAATCTTTGGATCTTTGAAGTCTAGTGGGGCGTAAGTCCACGTAATTGTTGACATTTCCTTGGCCCTCAAGCTTTAAAATGAATCGTCATAACCTAACTTAACTTTTTCTAGCTAGAGATATTTCGTGGGGACCGATTCACTTATGGAATTAAATATACAGATTACAATCTACAACAGCTCTACATTGAACTTACTGGAGGCGGTAATTTCATGAAATGTTAAACGTTTATTAGTAAAATTCCAGTTTACACCGAAAGTTTGTTTACATATTCATCCATTAATCCAACAGTCCTGATTAATAAAAAACTTTAAAACCTATCTAGGTTTCAATCAGATGTCTTTCAAGAGTGCAGTCCTTAAAAGGAATTGTCCACACAATTATTGTTGTGTATTTATTTAAAGCTCCTGTTAGAAATATTAACACTGTACTCAATTTTAAGTTTGTAAAACTCATTACTTGTTAAACGCCTTATATCTTATGTTATTTTTCATGTAAAATAACTTTAATTTGACCTGCCGTTCTTCTATTGGGCCTCATGATGATCAATATTGCCGCTAACTATTTATAAGCTGTACCATCTATAGCATATTTACTTTGTTATGTAATTATTTTATGCGTTTAAATAAATGTTAAGTGGTTTAAGATGATTTAATTACGCTTTGTCATTATTTACTTACAGAAAGTTGGTTTTAAAATAAATAATTTTGAGAGTTCATAATTTTGTCCCCATACAATTTAAATCTGAGTTTTGTTTCCACCTGTCAATTAGCTTTACAGTAGGGTACAAATAATGTTTATGTATTAACACTTTAAGTGTCCTTCAGTTTTTGGAATTACCGTGTTTGTTTTTTTATAGGATTAAAGAATCTTATCATGCACCTTAACCATGATAAATCATTTTATTGGTAATAATTTTGTTCCATAACCTTTGAAACTTATTAACTTTTATCGTTTATTACGTAATATTTGACTACTGCGTAGCATACTATTCATTCACGGTTTGTAAAGAACTTTTAGTGTGCATTCTTGAGCAATTTAACAATAGGAAACTAGCGATTTAAGGCGCAGTTAAATAACTCAATTTTAAATCCCCTGAAACACCTTTAATTGTTTTAGTGAGTAAATGGGCAATAAAGTTAAGTGGAATAATATATTGCTACTGTGGAACAAAATATATTGTAGCATTTTATCTCCCTGTTACTATGCCCAGTCAGCACTGTCCAGGAATTAAATTATTGACTCTGTACAATAAATGTGCACATTTTAGTTACGCTATTTAATATTTTGTAACTTTCCAAAATTCACAGAATGATTCGTTTTGATATGTTTGTCACAATTATTTTACTTGTTTAAAAATTATTTACAAATAATCGTGATTATTATCAACGCAAAAAAGTATTTCCTTGTTGAGTAATGTTTATGTAGTTGAATTTGTTCTCAATACTCACTTACTTTATTATATTTAGAAGATCATCAACAGTTAAGTTTCTTTCAATAATTTAATATTAAGTGAACTAAAATTTACAATAGTACTTAATCATGATCTATAATTTAAATAAATAACAACAATAAATAGCCTATATTAAAAATAATAAAATAGATATACTACGTTCTAATAAAATACTAGGCCTAGTCACCTATAAAATTTACGTTATATACTTCACACTGAAAATTAGCCTCATGTAAATCCAAGTAATATAAAAAGATTTGGACTGAAATTAAAAGAAAGATATGATAATTATGTTACGATAAGCCCACAATAGCAATACAATAAATTAGATAGTCTATTTTTAATATATGTAAAGCCTCTTGTAAAGAAATACATGTTTCAGACTAACATTTAAAAAGTATTTGCTTATTAAGTTATAAGAGATCATTATCATAATATATTTAAAACAATGTAACATTGATGTTATTTTATAGATGCATATTAAAGTTTTTGTTTGATTATGCATATTTGGATTTTTATGAATAAATATAAAAAAACATATTTATTTATCAGTCAGTAAAAATGTACTCTTATCCTAAATAATTTCTGCCCAATAACAGAACCGTTTATCGTCCGATTTGTATATAATACTGATGTTATATATTATTGGTACAATCTATATCTATAAAAGAGGAAGTATGTATGTAGCCTATGGACTCCGAAACTGCTCGACACATTGTAATGAAACTTTCAGGCATTATTAAGCATTATTCAAGGATGGTTTGTGTGAAGTTTGGTGCAAATCTGTCCAAAGGGTTCCGACCCAGAGGGCATACAAGGGTGCAGTGTCAGGTTTTAGAAATTTAGTGTTTACAAAATTAACAACTGTAATTAATTAACAGCTGTAATTTAAAAAATTCAAAGTTTTGGGCGCAGCAACGCGCACCAGGTGTCAAATAAAATAATATGTTTTACTGTTAAATAATTAAAATAATGTAATACTATTGTTAGTAAGAATATTTTTCTAATTTACAATTTAAATGGGGTTGACAAAAATATTGTTACTGTGATTACTGAAGGGAATCTTTTAATATAGGGAAATCCCTTCTCACCCCAAGACATACAGCTCAAAATATTTTCCGGACCACCTAGTCATGGGGTCTCTAGTACGCAATTAACTACCGGTTTGGACCTGATATCCACAAAGTTGTTCCTATAACACCATTAGATCGCCATAATCTATTTAAAAATTGTTTTGTAGTGATCAAATCTAAGATATTTGTAATTAAGTGGTGAAAAATATATTAATACGCATTAGAAATTACAGTACAAGAAACCGTTGTACAGATTATTTAATCTTATCAAACACTGAATATTAACTCGATTTTTATGTTTTATACCTTAACATTTTTAAGAAGAAGTAATTCAAATAAAAATCTCTGTATATATATATATATATATATATATATATCTCATGTCAATTTAATTGTTATCGAACTGATTTTATTTAACCACAACTAGATACTTAAACCTAGATAAAATAAACGGTATCAGGAAACTGGTACATACTTTCTCTCTTTTAGCCCATTTTAGTGAATAAATTATTATTTATTTACTACATATATAATATAAAATACGGTAGAATGTACAGGAAATCATCTATAAAATGTTTTCCGAAATGTCCGCCAAAATCCCATTTTTTGGGGCACTACAGAATCCTCTGCAACATACAGTGGTTTTAAGAGGGCAAATGCCCCCTCCTCCCCCCCAGGGTTAAGGGGCAACGTAGTTCAAATATCCTCTGTTGGACAATGCTAACTTGACCTGGATATAATTTTTTAACGAAATTTATCAGTAAATAAAAGAGAAATGGTAATTTTTGTATTCCCCATAAGAATAACATTTTACAGCTTACTGCGTTTACCGCTAAATGAAAATTTAATTTTTTTCCTTAACCAGCAATCGTAGAGTATTAATTCAAAGCATTGAATTATTTAGTATTTTTAAGATCCTTTTAATGGCAATAATTAATCTTTTTTAACATTTATGGTTTTTTGTGAAATTCAAAAAACTGAATTTTTGATGTTTTAAGTCTTGTAATTTCTGAACCCGAACTGTGGGTGGTGTCATTTTGTTTATCACCTAAAGCTAGACAAACTACTCAAGTTTAATTAAAATCGTTAGAGCCGTTTTTGAGAAATTTGGATTTTTAATGTTTTTTAGCGGTTTTGAGGGGATAATTACCCTTAAAAATAAAAATGAATCAAAAAAACGCCTGGAGATATCGTGGATTATTATATACATACCAAATTTCATCAAAATCGTTCCACTGGTGTCGTCTCTAGCTCTGTACACATCCATACAGACACACAGACGTCACGTAAAAATCACTTTTTTGATTTAGGGAGCAGAAAACGAATATTTCCACTAACAACTCAAATTCAACAACTCTGACTAAAACAATACTTTCTCCATATACTAGTGGGGAGAAAGTAAAATTCAAATATTTGCCAAATGTAAATAAAACAAGTAATTAACTCAACGCTTTGGCGAATGGTCCAACAATTAGAGGCGGTCATGAATAACAACATTAGTGGTACAAAAACACCGAGTCCATCACATTATTTTAGTTTATTTAGTGTTTACATTTTACACAGAGCTTTACATACAACTGGCATATAACCCCTACGGGACACCCAGTAAGTTATGTTACAAAAGTATCAAATATCGAATCAATTTTTTGACTAAGATTCACATCCTCGTCTCCTAACATTAGCCTCTGGTAAAAACATCAATACTTTTGTTGTGCTGATGCAGCTGGAACTGTACATTTTAGTAGGTGACTACATTAGTTATTAAGAATGTTGTGTGTACGCTGCTACAATACATTTATTTATCGTAGCAATTGCGCCTCATGAATTTATATATATACAGTGTGTAAAAAAAGTCCGTCCCCCCTTTAATTTTTTTGTTTGTAAAAACAAACAATTCACCTTTGGGGAACGATACTAATTTAACCCAAAGTATCTTTTGACGTTATCGAAAATTTTGAGTGTACCCCAAAAATGGGGGATTTTGGGGGCAACTCAAAATTTTCGAATGTAAACCTCTTTTGAGTGATCCCTCATTTTAAAGAGCTTTAAAAAATAGACGAATGGTGGAGGTTGGAGGTCTGAAACGTGTTTCTATCCAAAATGGCAGCTTGTCAAAGTTTTGAATACTACTCATTCTTGAAACCTTGCGTCTTAGACTTTTTGAGTTTTAATTTCACCTTTAGTGACTTAAAACTGGAACAACTCTTGTAGAAATGCTATTAAATGAAGAAGTGGTCTCTTTTGGTGATATTTAGAATTTGAGTGTCCCGCAAAAATGGGGGATTTTGGGGGCAACTCAAAATGTTCTGATGTAAACCCCTTTTGAATGACCACTAATTTTAAAGAGCTTTTTAAACTTAGGTGAAGGGTGACAGGTAAATTAAATTTAACCCCTTCAAAAGGAGTTTACATTAGGAAATTTTGAGTTGCCCCCAAAATCCCCATTTTTGCGGGTTCTCCAAATTTTTAATATTACCAAAAGAGACCAGTTCTTCATTTAATAGCATTTCTTCAAGAGTCGTTTCCGTTTTAAGTCACCAAAGGTGAAATTAAAACTCCAAAATTCTTAGACGCCAGGTTTTAAGAATGAGTTGTATTCAAAACTTTGACAAGCTGCCATTTTAGATAGAAACACGTTACAGACCTCCAACCTCCACCATTCGCCTATTTTTTTAGCTCTTTAAAATGAGGGGTCACTCAAAAGGGGTTTATATTTGAAAATTTTGAGTTGCCCCCAAAATCCCCCATTTTTGGGGGACACTCAAAATTTCCGATAACGTCAAAAGATACTTGGGGTTAAGTTATAATCGTTCCCCAAAGGTGAATTGTTTGTTTTAAGAAACAAAAAATTAAAGGGGGGGACGGACTTTTTTACACACTGTATATATATATATAATAATCTCTTATTAGTTTGTATGTGTTAAAGAAATCTAATAGTTATAGAAAATTATTTTGCATGATAATTCTTCCCAGTGAGGTTCTTCAAAGATAGTGTACATGAAATATGACCGTGGTACAAATAATAGAAAGGGAATAGAGTATAAATAGTGCTAAAATTGTAGCACTATTAATTACTCTATCCCCTTTCTATTATACCCTGAATCGTTTAATAAAGTACCTTCTTCTGGCTTTTAAATTAAATTATATTTAAGTACTACGTTATTATGCTAAAACTATCGCGATATAATTTTTCCAAGCCCTATTTTGTATTTATTTATTTAGTCAATTTAAATATCTTATTATATAATCACCAGGATTTTTTGTCCGATGTCCGGATCAAAATTTCTCAGTAACCAGATGTGCCCCAATTACAAGATTTAAAACTTAAATAGTATGTAGGTCGCAGTGGTGCAGAAGTATATCTAAAGGTTCATTATCCAAGGCCCCGTAGGGTAAAATATTAATTAAAGTTTGAAATTTTGCCATTTAGAACAACAAGAAACATATGTTTTTAATGTCAAATTCGTTAGTTGGTTGTAATAAACAAATACATCTATCTATATTTACGAATATATTATTTTCAGTTCAAAGGAAACAGCTGATTTGTGTAATGAAAATTTTATCGCAGTAATTTGCATCAACCATATAGTTTTCAATTTTTTTAATGGCCAGTATATTATAATTTCAAATGTATATATGTTTTGTGATGATTCAGTAATATTGAAGAGTATTTAAAACAACGGCTTCAATCAGTTGATTGATATAAGTAAACAGTAGATTATTTATATCAGTTTACGATTGAAACTGCTGTTTAAAACAACTTCAAATAAATGTCAACGTAAATTTAGTTTTAAGAGAGGGAACTAAATAACTGTAGTCTATTTAAACTCAAGCAATTGAGATGACACACGTTATTTGTTTTTACTTTTTTTTAATGCTCAATAATTGGCGATATGTTAAATTGCTATTGAAATGTGAGTTTTAACATGCCTATTAACCAGCGAAAATAATATGACAAAGAGTTATTTAATCTATGACAATGTAAAAAACTAATAATTTAATGATTTTATTAAACAGTAGCATAGGTGTAGTATTATCATCGTTGGTAGAAAGGTCGCAAACACTGAGCTCTAACTAAATATTGGACATAACACGTACGTATCAAGGAAACTGTGTGCCGGCCGCCAATTTCTGGTGAGGATAATGAACATGTTGGCCAAGTCGTACGAGTCGTCAAACTCAAAATAATAAATAATTATTATTTTACATAACATAAAGATACATTAATTTTTCGTCAGTATTTTATTATATTGTATAGGAATAATAATTGCACAGATATAACGAATAAAATAAATTAGTTTGAGCTTTAGTCCGTTTAGTGTTATATATTCAATTAGATTCAATAATCTTACTACTGAAACAGAAATAGAAGTAATTATCACTGGAGGACCAGCCTGACAGCCAACGGCCCGGCATTCTAAAGTAAATCATTCTGAAGTTTTGCCGGGTTGCATTCAGTATTTAGTTAAATCTCAGTGGTTGCAAAGAAATAAATATTAAGTAAACAAATTATTTACTTTTTTTGTAGAATTAGTCAGCTGATCAGAGCAATAACATGGGAATTAATCAACCATGGTTTTAGCGATACATTAAGATCCTTCTTTATATTTTTGAAGTTTTTTCTAAAGAACCTAGAGGTTGCGGTGCTTAAATCATGATAACTCTTTTGCATTTGTAATTTACCAATTTGGCCATATAACTGGTGACATTGTTCTAGAAGAAAATAGTTATTTCCTGCCTGTTTGAAATTGCAAGTAATCTTCGGTAGTCTTTCGCTGTTTGGTGTTTTTGCCTTTAAATTCTAATCGAACGTGTATATAGTGTGAGTAAAATGGTAGCTTCAAATACATATGGTACCTTACCTATTAAAGGTCATGTAAAGACTTCTATAACCAATGTAAATTGCACTTCTTTTACGGAACAATTTGGAAGAAGACACTACCCAGATCATCAGTTAGGTCTAACAAGTATTTATAAAACTGCCGTTCAAAATCGGGGCTGCATCTGTGAGAAAGAGTATTTCCAAAATCTACGATTTTAAGCTCTACCAAATATAAACTATACTGCTAAATCAGGGCTTTATTTGGACCTATTAACCCATTTTAAAAACTTGGATTAAGATTTTCAATTTTAGAATGGACATTATTATTATTTCAGGGAGCCTATATGTTATCTTATTTAAGGTTTGTCGTTATCTAGATCTAGTGAAATAATAACCCCTCGCTTCCAAACTCGAATGTTTTATTATTATAGAAGGAAATAAAAATTTTCCTTAAGGACTCATGTGAGATTACAACATTGTAAAAATCAAGATCTTCACATTTGTTTCGACTGTGTTCAACTGGAAATTATCAGTCACACCTAAATTAAAACAAATATTCATACATTAACAGGCAACGCCTGGGATCATTTTTCAGAAAGGTCGAAATCAGAACAATTTCCGTTGATTTTTCAATGGGTGTTACGCTAGTATAAATCAATAAAAATGAAATATTATTTTTTTTATTTTTACAATAAACGAAACTATTATATTATAAATGCCTCTTTTGATTACTGGACGGATAACAAATGTTGTGATGGAGGCGATACAACATTACATGAGCGATTACTGGCGCTACTGCGTAATGTTTTTGTCGTAAATTTTTAACTATAGTTTGAAGACCGTAATACCGTAAAATCTTACGGTAGCGTTCGTTTGATGTAATTCTTGATAGATATATATTTCTGAATAGTTGCCTTGCTATTGTACAAAGATTACTTAAAATAATTAGAGAGCTTGACAATTGCAAAGGCACTGCAAGTGTTAACTAAATAGGAAGCAAACTTCATGCTCTCCAAATATGTTTATATAGAAAATGAGTTTATTAAAACATACCTTAATACTATTTTCATAATTAAGTGAACAATATTTTAATTTCCTGTAGAACATTTTCTTTGACTACATTAATTTTTTGACCTGGTCAAACAGTAAATATTTATATTTAACTTTTTATTTACTTTACAATACAGTATTATGCAATGGATCAAACTATATGCTCATACCGTTTCCCAGTTCCTAGAAATTTAAACATCTAAAATGTTCGTCAGCAAAATTTGTTGTTTACCTTGCATAGTAAATCCCTTGGATTTCTGTACCCTTAAGAAATGAATTCCTAGAATAAAGGTGATATCCGATATATTTGCCATGTACCTCTTGTGCTTATGTATTTTGGTATGCAGAGTAATAAAAACAAACAGCTATTCGTTTGAGTTTATTTATTTATCTCTATTAGAAAGCTTAACAAAATTATAATATAATTTTCTAAATAATCCCACCATACCAAAGGTTTTATACTAGATGGTGCAAGTTTTTATTTTAATTGCTACCACTTTTTCCATTTCAAACAGTAGGGCTTTAATTAAATTGACAATCCATTGTTGTTGAATAGCCTACATCACTATATTATTTTTTATTCGTCCAGTAATCAAAATGAGGCATTTATAATATAATAGTTTCATTTATTGTAAAAACGTTTAAAAATAATATTTCATTTTTATTAATTTACATATTTCAATAAATTTAAATCATCGACTAAATAAATAAATACAGAATAGGGTTGGGTAAAATTATATTACGATAGTTTTAGCATAATAATGTAACACTTAAATTTAATTTAATTTAAAAGCCAAAAGTAGGTACTTTACTAAACGATTCAGGGTATAATTAAGAAAGAACAAATACAGACTCAAAAATGCCCAAATTAAAAAAACTAACAACAACAGTAACAACGGCTAAACAGTGTGAGAAACTACAAATTTAAATAATATAAAACTCATAACCCAAACGGACATAAACCCCGTTATCATTTGATCCATATCGATGATAAGAAACACATACAAGTTTATGAACTTTCTTTACTGGACCCAGCTGCCATTGATCAATGTGCTGTTATTAGTTATCATATTAACACAATTTCAATACATGAGCGTTTCGCTAGCCTAACGGTTAACGTGTTGGACTTCAGTTCAAGGGGCCACGGGTTCAAATTCCGGGATGTCCACACAAATTTGAGAGGTTTGGACCACTTTCCCTAAAAGTGTTTGTGTGATGTCGTAACAAAAATGCCATTGGCGTTGAAAAAAATACATTTGCTAACAGTTAGAGCACATAAAACACTAACCTTTGTTTAAAAATGTTTACCTTATTTTTCCAAAACATTTTACAGTTTAAAACGATTGGGCACCCATTAAAATTTTATTTACATTGCAGTTGCAGTTTTTTTCTAACTTTAAACATAAAGAAAGTCTAAGGTGCAGCGTCATCGTGGACTGCTTTAGTGCCTATGAGGTGGAATGTGGTGCGATATTCGTTACGCATTTAAGTTTGCATCTGGAGCTGAATAATCATTTGATAAGTCCCAGATTGTCACCTCTGACGTCACAGTGGGATCGTAGATTTTTTAGGTAGAGGAGAAAAAAAGAATTTATGCACACAGGTAGCCAACCTGTAGTGTGGGAAACAACTAAAAACCCAATCTAATCTTTAGGACTCTAACCTGGGATCGTTTGTCACATTACTTCAGGCTAGGCCTAAATTTGGCTTAAGCCCAAATAGTGTTATCTTTGTAGTTGTTATTGATATCAGCATTGGATAAACAATTATTTAAAATCTTTTTACAAGTGATACCAAAGTTAATAAATAATGTAGTTTTTTAATTGATATTAGTTTACCTCTGAACACAATAAAACCACACCAACGTGACATACATGTTTTGCTATTGTCTAATTAATCTTCATTCGATTACATTATTTAAATTTAAATTAGCTCACTGTTTCAATTGCTTTCTGTATATCTTTCCACCAGTGAACTGTGAGTTACAATGTGAATAACACAGTGAGATAAATTCCCACAGTAAACGTAATTGCCTAATTTTTTCAAAAGCCCTACAAGTACAGATCATAAAATGTCTTTATTAAAAATATATTATTTTGCCATACTAGATTACAATATGTCAGGTTTTTATTGTACCTAAAATAAAACAGCCAAAAGTACCAAGCCTCGCCAATTATGTTGGTAGTATATGCCCATGCAAGGGGCTAATGGTATTGAATTGTAATATTATACTAGCGATCGGCCAGAGGTCAAAATTTGCCCACAAATAATTGTACGTGAACCCAAAGTGGCACGTACGAATAATGACTGTTTGCGTGAATTTTTTACACATCCTGCATGAGCATTTAAATAAAATTCATTTAAACTAGTGTCCTTATGCTGAACTTCACAAATATCTTAACTTCTCTCCTATTTTCCCTCCACCATCACCGCCCTCTCCTCAAACCCAGGTTTTTTAAAATAAGGAGTTAACACGGAGAAAAAGAATTTGTTACCATTCCAGTCAGTAGTATTTTTTGTTTACATTAGTCCTAAAACATTTGTTCTTGGTGTTGGCTGTGATTTTGTATCATACCCAAAAACACAAAGTGTTGACGGGTTGCCAAGTCCTAAAATTATTTGATATCAAAATGTATTCCAAGTCAAAGATAGCACCTTTGATCTGACATTGTTTATCATCACAAATTACTTAAATATGTTAAAATAACAATGCTCGAAAGATTGTTGGTTATTTTCTATCTGTTCTTGGCCAGCAGATAATAAATTTTTATAATATTCAATTATAATTTTTAACTATACTGTATTTAGATTTTTAAATTTCAAAATAAAGATTTTGCATCAGTGAAGCTGCTGGCCAAGAACAGATAAAAAATAACCAACAATCTTTCGAGCATTGTTATTTTAACATATTTAAGTAATTTGTGATGATAAACAATGTCAGATCAAAGGTGCTATCTTTGACTTGGAATACATTTTATGCGTATAAATTTATCCTCCGATGCTCAGACTCTGAGAAAAAGAAGGGACAGTTTTGGGCTTGCCGATTAAACTGATGATAGTAAGCATTATATAATATTGCAGTGTTGGTAGTTTATATACAAAATCCTCACTTACGATTCTGTTAGCTGCAGCTACACGTCATTTACGTTTTTCTTAGTAGTAGGGAATAAAGGTGATTTATTAGTTTAGTAATTATAATTAAACAAATAGTGAACTGAAATACGTAGACTATTTGTTTAATTGCTTGGTCCTAACTTTTCAGCCGTCTGCAATTATTTTCACATCATTTTAGCGAATTTCCCCTATAGGGAAGAAGCTATTACCGTAGTCGGCATGGTAAGACCTAGGCCCGGGACCATGATAACTTTTCGTTTTGAGGTCCCCAGACCCCAAAAACACCATTCGTTCGATACTGTATATATATATATATATATATATATATATATATATATATATATATATATATATATATATATATATATATATATGTGTGTGTGTGTGTGTCCGTGAGCACGATAACTCTCGTAAAAATTATCCGATTTTGACGAAATTTGGTATAAACATGTAAAGCAGCATTTATGACTTTAAGTTCGAAAACCAGACAGATCGACCTATCCGAAGGGGTATTTTGGGGGGGTTTTATACCCCAAAAATGGGTTTTTTGAATTTTTTACACATAATTTTTGAAAAAGTCAAATTTTAGTTTTAACCATTCGATTCAGCTTAAAAAAACACACAATTTGGTATTTCGATCATTCGTCTACGTCAATTGGTTACCGATATATTGAAAGTGCTAAACACAGTACGTTGTCTAATGTTATTCTTATGGATAAAAAAAAATTATTTATCTTGCTTATTTATGAACGTATACTGACGAAACTTGGTATACAGCTTCATCTCGTTGAGGTCTATTGATATTTGCTCCAAAAAATTGTTTTTGCATAATTCTCCCGTAGCAGCAAACCTGCGTACTCAGGCCCCATGTTATTCTTATGGATAATAATTAAATGCTCTGTCCCCCTTAATTATGATCATAAATTAATAAAAACTGGTATACGACTTCACCTAGTTGAGTTATATTGATATTAGCATAAAAACCAATTTGTTGTGTTCCTTGTTGCAGCAAACCTGCGTACTCAGCCCCAATGTTATTCTTATGGAGAATAATTAAAATTGTATATAACGCTTATTTGTGAATATATTTTTATGAAACTTGGTAAGTGGCTTTATGTAGTATTAAGACATTTATATCTCCATTGGAAATTCGCTGAGTATGCAGGTTTGCTGCGACGGGGGTATTATATATCTGCAAGCGTTTAGTAAAAGCGTGTATTTGTGCGTGTATTTAGTGTGTTTTGGTGTGTTTGTATTTACAGAACAAAATTTCCTTTGTTATTGCATATCATAAAGAGACTTGACATACACGCGATAGAGCCAAGAGATTTGCCCGTTGCCAATCTGCCCGAGTGGAAACAGTTACTCATGCACGTAACGGGACTATACCACATCAAGCGCGACAGACTGAATTGTGAAATGGCTCAGTTTATTCTCTACCGAGCAGTTCCATTTGGCATGTGCCGTATACAAATGTGGACAATATTATAATTTGGTAGGTACTTTATGAAACGCTCTTTTATAGGGAACCTTCCAGTCAATTTGTAACTAAATTATACTTTCCGTCAAACGAAACTTATTTCGAAACCCGTAATTAACTTTAAACTAAGATAGAGAGGAGCTACACTCATTTCATCTTTTAGAAAGGGTTGGATGATAAAAATAAGCCAAAAAAGTCAATTGTTTTTCTTAATCTCCTGTAAAGAAAAAAATATGTTTTATAAGAATTTTGAACTGAATATTTATTGATCTCAGATTTAATGATACGGATACAAAACTTTTCATTTCATTCTTTTAGGCTGTGTTTACAGTATGTTTTAAGTAGATTAATAACGAAATTCAATATAAAATAACGTAATGGTCTAATAAATACAATCTTTCCAAATTCTCTTAAGGTTGCAAAAGTGATTCATATTTTCAAAAAGGGAGACTCACAACAACCAAGCAACTATAGGCCTATTTCAATCTTGCCAGTGCTTAGCAAAGTTTTTGAAAAATTCTTCATGCGCAGGATGTTAAATTTTTTTATGAATTAAAAGTTTTGTCAAATAACCAATTTGGTTTTCGAAAGGGAAAGTTAACTGTTGATGCAATCATCTGCTTAGTGGAAATGATTGTGAGTAACTTGGATAAGCGCAATATGACATTAAGTATCTTTCTAGACTCATCCAAGACCTTTGGTTGTGGGGAACACAGCATCCTCCTTGATAGATTGTGGAACTGTGGAGTTCGTGGCTTTCCTCATAGGTGGTTAATGTCATACCTCTCGCGAAGGACACAACTAGTTTAAGTCAATTGAGTGAGTTCACCTACAGCCAATAATTAGATATGGGATCAATTCCCTCACAGCCTCAGGGATCAATTCTCGACCCCCTATTATTCTTGGTGTAAGTGAACGATTTGAATTCTGTCATTCTAAAAGAAAAAATTGTACAGTACGCGGATGACACGACTCTCTGTTTCAGTTCAAACAAAATTGAACACATTAAAATTCTTTCTTTTCAAGAAATTAATTCCTGCATTCAGTACTTTGAAAACAAAAATCTCAAAGTAAATCCGTCAAAATCTAACTGTATGATATTTTGAGACAGCACCGCTCTGAATACATGCAGTCCGACTGCAATGATATATGACACTGTGATGGAAAACGTCGGCTACACTAAATTCCTCGGAATGCTCGTTGACGATGAGCTGACGTGGACTGATCATATTGACAGTGTTTGTAAGGAGGTTACTTCAGCAATATACCTTCTCCGAAGACTTTCAAAACACTGTCCCACTGAGTTATTGTTTATGGCTACTACGGTAAAATTTAATATCATCTGTCATATGGAATTCCTTTGTGGGGTGGTTGCTCACAGAAAAAATTTCAACCGTCTCTTTGTTCTTCGGAAAAAGGCCATTAGAACCATAGCAAAACTCATATTTAGAGAGTCGTGCCGAGATGCCTTTCCGGGGACTAGGATTGCTAACTCTTGCTGAGCTGTACATTCTAGAAACTGCGCTTTTCTGCAAATTCAAAAGCAACCCGATTCAGGGCAGAGATGTATATAGTTGCAATACGAGATCTAGAAATGTGTACAGATCAGTGCAGCACAGGTTGGCTTCTATGGCTCGCCTGCCCTTTTAGGCGGGTGTTTCCATTCTGAATAGGATCCGAGAGGGCATCAGATTCGAAAATTGTGAATCAAAATTTAAATCAAAATTGAGACGCTTTTTAGTGTCTAACGTGTTTTACTCGGTGGACGAGTTCATGGATTACACATCGGGCGAAGCATCAGCTTGAGGCTTCAACAACTTTGTTGTTGTTGAGGGAATATTTTTGCTTTTTATCAGACTGTTGCTTTATTTCTGTTTTGTTTTGCAACTTAAGACATTAACTTGTGCATTCTTCATTTTATTTATACTTAACTCTGTATATCACTGACACATGCTATGCAATATATGCATTGTCCTACAGCAATAAAGAAGTTTATTATTTATTATTATTATTAATGCATTAATATAATAAACTGGAACAACAGCAAAATACGTCATTAGAATGGCGTCACACTAATAAACATGAAACATGATAATGTAAAATATAAAAATATTATAACTGTTCATTTAGGGTTTCTCCTTGTCTAGAATTGAAGATGAATATTGTATCAGTTGCATGCAAACAAATCAGACCGTATAACAAATCAGTTACAACAGTATTACCAGAAAACCGAGCCAAGTTCGGTGATATTTGATGTTTTGTTTTTTTTTGCGAAAAGACGCAATAGATAAATTAAGAGTAGTTTTTGGATTAACGTATAGATTCCTTAAACATAAAAAATTATAAAATTAACTAAAAAATCCTTTCGCCTAATTTAGTCAAAATTTGCAAACAAATAAAATTTGTTGATTTTTGGGTCAAGTTCGTTAACTGATCTATCCACTTACACACCCTGCCCTCGTTGTGACCCTTTGAAATCGTTGAACGTTTTAACTCCTTTACCATCAGTCGAATAGAAAATCTATCTACCTACACCATCTGTTTTTTCCATAATTTTACACACAAAATAACAACGTACCACTTTCATATCCCTGTTTCACCACCAACCATAAAACTTTAAGGCCTAATGTGCACAGTACGTCAAAAATCATTGTTTATGATGCCAATTGGATGCTTTTCCAATAAAATTTGTAAATTATGCATAAACTACCACATAATTATACTTAAATTAGTTTCCGCTCTTAGGAAGTATTAGAAGACATCAGGGTTGTTGGATCTTAACTAACCAAAAATCAAAAAAAGGCAAGGTAACATAAACATAAACATGACCATTGAAATACTTCCTACAAGACAAATACAGTTAATGTGTGAAGTAGTTTGCGGATTTTTGAAAAACAAGAACAATTTACTTTAAGTCCTTTCAAATACGAATAGATTGTTTATATTAGTAAAATTTTCGTTCTCATATTGTTAGTTTACAAAATATCGAAATATATAATTATTTATAAAATATTCACGGTCTATGGTACATTTAAAACTTGAACTATGACATTAATTTATATTAAATAAATTATAGAAATATTGTTATTAGAATTTATATTTTTTAGTTTCATAGTTAAAAACTCAAATTATTTCCAATAATTAGCTCCTATAGTACAGTATGTATGATATTTTATCTAAATATATTTCTTTGTTTTATCATAACTTCCGTATACAAGCATATTTATTTGTAAAGGCTCTAACACTATTTATTTAGCAATATTTTTATATTTTTGACAAATTTATATGCTTTATATTTCTGTACAGATGTAAAACTATTATAAACTAGATGACCCGACAGACGTTGTCCTGTCTTTAATGTGAATATTAAATGTGAAATGGAATAAATAACAATAAATATATAAACAAAAAAACTCGTTTATTGTAATGCTTTTTTGAAAGTATATAAAAAGATTCTGGTTCACATTATAGCACAGTTAAATTATAAGATTCCAGCTTTCATTATAGCACTTTTTTACCTTGGTTATTAAATTAATTATAACAAAACAGTTTTTTTTGTCATTGTGGTTAAAAACGACTGTACACAACAAATATTTACAAAACTAAAACTTGAAAGTTATATAAAGATTCTGGTTCACATTATAGCACAGTTAAATGAAAAGATTCCAGCTCAAATTATAACACTTTTTACCTTGGTTATTAAAAAAGCTTTAAACTAAGTACAATTTCTAAATCCTTGACAAAATAAAAACCAAAATGTAAACAAATAAACACATGTTTTTTTAACTAATTCAAATCTTAGTATTGATTACATATGATCAAACCAAATATCATTAGCAATATTTTTATATTTTTGACAAATTTATATGCTTTATATTTCTGTACAGATGTAAAACTATTATAAATATCAAGTGGTACCCTAAATAAAACAAATCCATCTACGATAAAAAATATACGACCATCAATAATTTCAATAAAACCCAAACATTTTATTTCAGAAATATTTAAGTGAAATATATACTCGTAAAACCCAAATACACCAAAACAATGTTATGGGTTACAATGATGTAGCTAATAAACAGTTGCCAGTCTCTAACCTAATTACTAATTACTAAAGCATAGTATCAGTCAAAAAAAATACTTCCGCAGTTAGTTTGCAAATGGTTTTTACAGTTGTCCACATAGACCTACTTTAAAGGAATGTGCAAATGATTTATTATTCGCAGACAATTCGCAGACTATTCTAATCACAGACTGTTTAGTTTAATAATTAAAAAATAAAGAACAATTAGGATATGGATTAACGATATCTAGGTAGAACTAATCCTTCTTGCGTGATTTTGCTTCTTCGTCTCTCGTCTCCGACGAACAATATCAGTGCAGGTTATTCACGCTATATTTCCGTCCCCATTCTCAACTTCGTTCAACCTTGTAACTGAGATTTAGAAAATGTAAAATACAAATTTTCCAAATAATCTTTTTACACAATTTTGTTATCGTCAATTATATCGGAATTATCGCAGATATTTACTGTATTTAAAGTTATTAATAAATAACACAATACAAGTTTGAACTGTTTTAAAATGTATTGTGTGATAGGTTTATTTTAGTAACTTTTACTATTTCCCACGCTAGTACCTAAATGAACCACGATATTACAAAAAGAAGAGCATACTATGGGTACTTGAATACGAAACTTATAATAATCAGGTGACTTATAAGCTGTAAAACATCATCTAGTATGCCTGCTCAGTAAATCGTAGGAAATATTGTAATGGTGTTACTGACCATTCTCCACAAGCAGCGAACCCTTTCCACAACAGGAAACCTATTTTCGTATACATTTTTCAGCCCAGAGCCACCCCTTGAGAAAGGAATAAATAAAGGCGAAAGTCCCTTATGTAAGCTTTGGAAAAAACTACCTCTGTTTAGTTTATTATTGTAGTTTCAAAATTCAATATATGCTCTGTTAGTTCAACCCTGATAAATTCTAAAATGACATATAACTGATAAATATACTTGTAAGACATAAAATTAATTAACACAAAAATAAATTAGTAAAACCTAATGATAACATTTTTTTCAAATCGTATGCTGTTTTAGTATACTTTATAGGTTCACTTTTGAATTATATTCATCTTAATTTACTTAAGTTTATTTATTATTCATTTCAAAAGAAAATGTAGCATATTACTTCCTCGTTTTCTATTTATTAACATAGAGTAATTGGTCAGTTCAATATTTAGAGCTCAAAACCGCTTTCGCTGAAAAGTCTGTGCTTGTTTTAAACTGAATAACATTTAAGCGGCAAAAACTTCTTTGTCTTTAGTTTTTGGTATAACTTCAAAAACTAAAGACAAATTGTTAACAATTTTCTTAACAAAAGATTTCCGTAAGCTACACTGAACTTAAGAATCGCTCAATTTATCCTGCATTGTTTCCCCAAGTGCCCCGTAACGCCATTATACCGCTGCTGCGGTTTGTCTGTCCTTAATAGCTTTTCCGAGCTAGTCAGAACGGAAAAGCAATCAAGGAAGGACCTGTTTTTCTTTATATGTTCTCAAACTAAATACTTACATCTTACTACTACTTAGTTTCTTAAACTAAGTTGTTTGTTAAAAAAAGATCAATTAATTACATTAAACTGTAGTTTAGTCACACTATATTTTTATAGATGTAAATCACAATATTTTCGAATTTACTTAGTCTTCTAAATTAGTTCCTAATTGTTTTTATTAGTATTAATATTAACACAACCACAATTGTATTTAGGGGTAACCACTATATACCTATATATCACTAGCCTATGGTTATAGTCATAATGGTCTTCGGTTTAAGGGATCATAAGTTCCATTTGTATCCACAGAGATTTGAGGGTACTGGACCGCTTTTCCTCAAATTTTTGTGAGGTCTCCTACAGAAAGTCGTTGGCGTTTAAATAACAATACAAACTGCCTATTTCATCCGCAGTGGGAGACTGTCCAGCAATATAACGCCAACTAAATCCTACAAATTTAAATGATAACTCTGTGGGAAGAAAATGTTTGTAAATAAATAAGAGAAGTCCACCATCAAATAGTCAGTCAAATAGTATAAAATTTCGGAGAAAAGCCAATATTGAGACAAACTTTTCAAGTACCTCGCCAAGTTCAGTTGACTTTGTTGAGTGATGATGTACTAATAATACAATGAGCGTTTAGTTAATTAAGAAAAATACGCAATAGCAAACTGCCCTTCTGTTTATGATGAATTATTAATTATACCGCCGGGATAAGTTAATATACCGTAGACTAAGGCGTCAACTAGTTAAAATTTCTTCAGACAAGTTTGGAATAAACTGTATAAAAAAACTTACACATACTACCCTTCTTTTCGCCCTATTTTAACCAATACATTCCTGTAAGTTTACAAATATAGAATATTAGTTACTGTAAAATGTTTATAAAATCTTCTAGTAACATTTGTTCAGCTATTTCCCTCCAAATCCGTTTATTGAAGGCAACACACAGTCATTTGCTATACTCAGTGGTTTTGAGCTGTTAAATCCCTCTTCCTCCTCCCCTCGAGTTACAGGAGGCCACATATTCCAAATATCCTCTATTGTTATAACTTAATCTGCATACCAAGTTTTGAAGAAACTAATCAGTAAATAAAAGATAAATAATAATATTTTTATTCACCATAAGAATATTATTAGTCAACATACTGAGTTTACCGTCAAATTTCAATTTCAATTTCAATTTCCCCACAACGGGTAGTCCAAGAGTAATAATTCAAGATTATAGTTTATTTAGTTTTATGAGCTTTTTAGTGGTAATAAGTAACCTACTATTTATTCCAAACTTATGGTCTTATGAAATAAAAAACAGAATTGGGCTTTTAAGCCCAATAGTTTCTGAACCCAAATTTTCCAAGAAATGAAGATGGTGTCAATTTATTAGTGGCAAAAAGCATTACAAACTACATATTTCTTATTCAATTAGTTTTTGACCAATTTGTTTTTTTTTCATGCTTTATTGCGGTATAATCTAATTACACATTAAAATATGCTGGATATACGTTTTGGCCTGATATATTCCTACAAACAAAATTTTACCAATATTGGGCCATTGGTGGGGTCTCTAAGTCTGTAATCACCTATATAATGTATGAATAGATGTATGTATGGACGGACGTAACTTCAAAATCCATTTTTCCATTTCCATCCATTTTTTGGTTAATGAGCGCTAGAACAAAAGTTTTCACTGATATCTGAAACTTGAAAATGTTGACAAAATCAATGATTTCTAATTTGTGGTAAATATGTAGTAAGTAGTAAGTAGTTTTCCGAGGGGAAGGAAAGTAAAAATACCTCCGTCGCAGCAAACCTGCGTACTCAGCGAATTTCCAATGCTGTTTCCAATATGTTTCTCACTCCTACATAAAGCCACTTACCAAGTTTCACAAAAATAGATTTATAAATAAGTGATTTATAACATTTTATTTATTCTCCATTAGAATAACATTAGAACTGAGTACACAGGTTTGCTGCAACGAGGAAGATAAGAAATGAGTTTTTATGCAATTATCAATATAACTGAACCAGGTGAAGCTACATTACCAAGTTTTATTAATTTATGTTCATAATTAAGGGAGATATAAAACTTTACATATTCTCAATAAGAATAACATTAGGGCTGAGTATGCAGGTTAGCTGCTACGGGAACAATCAACAACAAATTTATGTTTTGTGCAAATATCAATATACCAGTACAACATGAAGCCACATTCCAAGTTTCATCAATATACATACATAAATAATCAATATATCGAATTTTGTTTATTCTCCATAAGGATAACATTGGACAACGTACTGTGTTTAGCACTTTGAATATCTCTGCAACGGTTGGGTGTAGAATCACAATTTAAAAACAAAAATGATTGTTTTGTGGAGCTGAAGTGATTCGTAAAAGCAAATGTTAAGATTAAAGTAAAATTAACTGAGGAAAAGCCAAAAACCTTTTTCCCATAGGATTAACATGGGAGTTTTATGAGCAGGTTTTTTGGATTTTTTCCGCAACCACTTAACCTAGGTTAATAATTCAAAATACTATATTATTTGTTTATTAAGCTCTATAACATGGTCAAAACAAAAATTAAGTGTTTTAACAATTTTAGGGTGAAAAATGCAAAAAACTAATTTTTGGAAACTTTAAAACCCCATAAACCCCCTTTCTCATGGTCCGATTTTTCTGGTTTTTGAACTTAAAGTCATAAATGTCACTTTACACAATTGAGGCAAATTTCATCGAAATCGGACGTTCTTTACTCAAGTTATCGCATTCACGGACACATATATATATTCATATATATAAATTTGAACGAATAGTGTTTTTGGCTTCTGGGGACCTCAAAACAAAAAGTTATCTTGGTCTCAGGCTTAAGTCTCACCATGAGACCTACGGTAATAGCTATACGGCAATACGGTAATACGGTAATACGGCTATACGGTAATAGCTACGGTAATTTACTTTATTAAAGACAAAGAGCTAAATTACGCTGGATAGATTACTTTTAACGGCAACAATTACGCCAAAGGATTCACCTATAGATTTATTTTCATATATTTATTTCATAATTACATGACCGCTAACACTTTCACGCAAGAACATTAATTTCAGAACATTACTTACAAGAATAACTATGGAATGTTTAATGATAAGCTGAAGTTGTATTTTTAGGGTTTAAAAATTTATACAACGGGTTATGAATATAATACCCCCCGTCGCAGCAAACCTGCGTACTCAGCGAATTTCCAATGCATTTATATGTTTCTCACTAGTACATAAAGCCACTCGCCAAGTTTGACAAAAATACATTCATAAATAAGTGATTTATTACATTTTATTTATTCCCCATAAGAATAACATTAGGACTGAGTACGCAGGTTTGCTGCAACGAGGAAGATAAGAAATCGAGTTTTTATGCAATTATCAATGTAACTGAACCAGGTGAAGCTACTTACCATGTTTTATTAATTTATGTTCATAATTAAGGGAGATATAAAACTTTACTTATTCTCCATAAGAATAACATTAGGGCTGAGTATGCAGGTTAGCTGCTACGGGGACGATCAACAAAACATTTATTTTTTGTGCAATTATCAATATACCAGTACAACATGAAGCCACATACCAAATTTCATCAATATACATTCATAAATAATCAAGATATCAAATTTTATTTATTCTCCATAAGGATAACATTGGACAACGTACTGTGTTTAGCACTTTGAATATCTCTGCAACGGTTTGACGTAGAATCACAATTTAAACACCAAAATGATTGTTTTGTGGAGCTGGAGTGATTGGTAAAAGAAAATGTGAAGTTTAAAGTAAAATTAACTGAGGAAAAGCCAAAAACCTTTTTCCCATAAGATTAACATGGGAGATTTTTTATGAGCATGTTTTTTGGATTTTTTCCGCAACCACTTAACCTAGGTTAATAATTCAAAATACCATTTTATTTGTTTTTTTAAGCTCTATAACATGGTCTAAACCTAAATTAAGTGTTTTAAAAATTTTAAGGTAAAAAATGCAAAAAACTGATTTTTGGAAAATTTAAAACCCCCATAAACCCCCCTTCCCATAGTCCGATTTTTCTGGTTTTCGAACTTAAAGTCATAAATGTCAGTTTACACATTTGAGCCAAATTTCATCAAAATCGGACGTTTTTTACTCAAGTTATCGCATTCACGGACACATATATAGATATATATATATATATAGATATATATATATATATAGATATATATATATATATAGATATATATATACATATATATAAATTTGAACGAATAGTGTTTTGGACATCTGGGGACCTCAAAACAAAAAGTTATCATGGTCTCGGGCTTAAGTCTTACCATGAGACCTACGGTAATAGCTTCTTCCCTATAGGGGAAATTCGCTAAAAAGGACCAAAAAGGGATAGAAGGACTTGACAGCTAAAACAATGGTTCGCAAAAAGGTTTGTCAAAATTTGTAAGTTGACAACATTTTCGTGAGTCAACACTTCTTCAATTTATTTTAATATTAAACTGGATACTAAAATCGCATTAACATTACAATGATTTGTAATTGCGACAAATTTATGGAATGTCTTGCATGGTTTTGATACTACAAGATTGACCGTGAAGAAAGGAATCTCCTAAAATGATCCAAATCTTTCTGTGATAAAGTAACTTGTAGTTGGTTTATGTTGTAGCGGATCACACTCCCCAATCTTCTTTATAACTCAGAATGTATTGAGAATCTGTATTGTTAAATATAGGCCTAATATATTATCATGTTGTGATAACACTTCTTACTACAGCTTAGTAAGAAATGAAGTAGTTCTTAAGGAGTATTAACAATCAGACTGAGAATTTCCCATACAACAATAAAATATCTATATGACGGAACAATATTTTGGTAAAAAATTTATCGGAATTAAAACTCATACATAATTTACTCCTTTTGTTAAATTTTTAAAAAGCTCTATGTTATATAAATATGTGTAATCTGCATTATTTAAGGAAACAAACTTAATCATAATTTCGTCTACGCTTCTTTTAGGAAAATTTTTTAATTTGGATTGGATAACAAGCAAAAACAATTACATATACATTTACCGTTGAAATTGTACAGTTGTATTTGTAAAAAGGGTTACTGGAGTAAAACTTTTTAATTTGTTTATTTAATTCATAAATGTAATAACGATGAAACACTATTATAACAAACTTAGAAATAATATTCCCTCAACTAACTCGATTGCAGTTACTTACTTAGAGTACAAGTAAAAAAGCTGAGGAGTGATTAGGTAAAAAGGTAAAGTTATGGTCGACCAGCTTACGTAAGATGTCAGTGATGTAACGACTATTATATTAGCAATAAACCGTCTTACCACACGCAACCCCGTCTGACAACAAATATAACAATATGCATTTTGTATATTCTTATCAAGGTAGAAAAGTAATTACACTTCATAACTAATCATTTAAAACTCTAACAAAATCTATAGTACGTTATTAAAATATACTATGTATTTATTATTATTATGTGTTTCACGTAGTTATGTGAACAATTTAAGTAAATCTACTAATTGTTGTTTCACATCAATAGGCGTATAAATTATTGTATTGATTTCATAAACAAAAAACTTCTGAAACAAAAAAATAGTATCATAAATAATTATTAGTGCGCAAGGAAAAGTTTAAGTGGCTTAGTAACTTATAATACCCCCGTCGCAGCAAACCTGCGTACTCAGCAAATTTCCAATGCGTATATATGGGTCTCACTACTACCTTACCAAGTTTCACAAAAATACATTCATTAATAAGTGATATATAGCATTTTATTTATTTTCCATAAGAATAACATTAGAATTGAGTAAGCAAGGTTGTTGCAAGGAGGAAGATAAGAAATGTGTTTTTTCCAACTATCAATATAACTCAACTAAGAGAAGCTATATAGCAGGTTTTATTAATTTAGGTTCAAAACTTAAGGAGATATAAAACTTTACTTATTCTCTTCTATAATTATGAATAACATGGGGGCCGAGTGCAGGTTTGCTGCTACCGGGAAAAATCAACAAAAACCATTGTTTTGTGCAAATATCAATATACTACAAAAATTTTTAATATACCACATATCAATTTTCATCAATATACATACTTTAATAATGGAGATATAAAATTTTATTTATTCTCCGTAAGGATAACATTGGACAACGTACTGTGTTTAGAACTTTGAATATCACTGCAACGGTTGGACGTTGCAGTGATATTCAAAATCAAGTATAACCAAAATCAAGTTTTTTGAACTGACTTTTGGAAAATTTTAAACCCCCATAAAACCCCCTTCCCATAGACCAATCGAACTGGTTTTGACCTTAAAGTAATAAATGTTGGCATATGTGTGCCAAATTTCATCAAAATCGGGCGTTTCAAAAGTTATCGTGGTAACGAACACACACACACACACACACACACACACACACACACACACACACACACACACATATATATATATATATATATATATATTTATAAATTTGATCGAATAGTGTTTTTGGCATCTGGGGACCTCAAAACAAAAAGTTATCATGGTCTCGGGCTTAAGTCTTACCATGCCACCTACGGTAATAGCTTCTTCCCTAAAGGTTTTAGAAAACGTGGTTATAAAAAACTTATTAACTTGTTTTTCTACCTATATTCACGACTTTTTATACCAAATGTTCTTTAATACAATTTATAAGTTATTTGATGTATCGGCATGTTAGTATGTCAGGCGATCTACATGTTGTGATATGTCACAAAGGTACAATGTACTTAGTATTTCTTAGTCGTTAGCAATTATAAATTTATGGAATTTGCTATTCACTAAGAAATATGATGTATGTATGGGCAAGGTAAAGTTGACCGCCACGAAGAGTACTTAAGTTGTGAACATAAGTAGAATAAGCAACTGGCTAGTCAACTTATGCTGTTGAGCGAACCGTGGCAATGAAGGAAAAAACATTATATACGTAGTAAAGACATGCAACTCGTTCGAAATAATCAGTCTAAAAACACACCAACAATATGCTTCTATAATAAGTTATGCAAATAACCTGTTTTAGGAAACTAAACAACTAATTTGAATGTAAAACACTAATCCCACATAATTATACGTTGTCAAAGTTTAGCAAATTGCTCTCTTGTTTTGCTCTTTTTAAATATTTCTATTTTAATTAAGGTTGCATTTTAGGGTTTCTTAGGTGTGCCGAAAATGGAACATTATTATAATACATGTTATTTACAATAGGCAAGTGAAAATAGGTTTTTATAAGGAAAATAATTGCAACGGAGATATTTTTTATGTAAAATGTGCACTAAGGTCTTCTTATTCAAATATAAAATTTTCCACTTCGGGTCATGTGAGCCTTCGCCGCCATACTGGAAAATGGTAAACATGATGTTTGATAGTTTTGTGCCGAAAAATGTTAATCTTGATTCCAGCTTTGCTTAAGTTTGGAATAAACATGTAAATCTTAACTTGCTTAACAAACATTTTAATTTTTTTTTGGGGTTATTGTTTGCGGTTTACCTTAAAATATGCTAGTTTGAAGTTTTTCCAACAGGTTTATTACCGAACTATATTTCTCATAATACATAATTTTGTAGACCATTAAAATCTAACAATTTTGTGTTTTTATCCATAGTGGTTATGGAGAAAAGCCAGACAACCCAGACGATATTATGATTTTATCTGCAAATAGTTTACTTAGAATGATTTTTTGAAGCCAAATTCGAATTTTTTAAGCTACGTTCAATGAAAAGGTTTATTTAAGTAATCTAATAAAAATAATAAACGGTATCAGGAAACTGACACATACTTTCTCCCTTTTAGCCCAACTTTAATGAATAAATTACTTTTTATTTACTAAATATAGAATACAAAGCACGGTCGAATGTATAGAAAATCTTGTAAACAAGTTGTTTTAAAAACATCCACCCGAATCCCTGCTTTGGAGGCACTTCAGAATTTATTGCTACACACGTGGTTTTAAGAGGGGAAATGCCCCCTATTTCCCCTCCCCAGGGTTATTAAGGGGCAACATATTTCGAATTTCCTCTGTTGGTCAATGCTAACTTGACAAGCATATCAAGTTTGAATGAAATTTATCAGTAAATAAGAGAGAAATAGTAATTTTTGTATTCCCCATAAGAATAACATTGGACAACGTACTGCGTTTACCGCAAAATGAAAATTCCAATTTTCTCCGCAACCAGCAATCGTAGAAGAGTAATTTAAAATACTAAATTATTTAGTTTTTTGAGCTCTTTTTAATGGTGAATAGTAATTTTTTATATTTATGTTTTTTATGTAAAATCCAAAAAAAAACTAAATTTTTGATGTTTTAAGTCCTGTAATTTCTGAACCCGAATTTTTACAGACATGCGTGTGGTGTCATTTTGTTGTAAAACTAAAGTTCTACAAACGACTAAAGTTTAATCAAAATCGTTAGAGCCGGTTTTGAGAAATTTTGATTTTTCATGATTTTTGGCGGTTTTTGGGGTATAATTACCCTTAAAAATAAAAAATTAAAAAATGAAAAACACCTGTAGGTATCGTGGATTAGTACCTACATACCAAATTTCATAAAAATCGGACCATTGGTTTGGGCTCTAGCTCTGTACACATCCATACAGACAGACAGGCAGACAGACAGACACACATACATCACGTAAAAATCACTTTTTTGGGTTCAGGGAGCACCAAAACGAATATTTCCACCAACAACTCAAATTCGAAAATTTTGACGAAAACAATACTTTATCCATATACTATGGATAGGGGGAGAAAGTAAAAATATACTATTGAAAGAATATCTATTTTGAATAATAACTCCTGAAACTTTGAGTCGGTTAAATAAACTGGGTTCTTTACAAGAAAATAAAACTTTCACATACTTTCAAAATTAGTTAAATATTGTACAATTTATGACCCATTTTAATATAATAACTTATAAATGAAGGAAAATACAATATGACGGTATAAGCTCATTTTTCTCAAAGTACAAAAAGAGCTGTTTTTGAAACAGGATGGCTGAGGTAAACTTTTCCGGCAAAAAAATATGTCAACTTGCAGTATTTTAAGATTTGCTAAATTTTTAAATAAGCATATTTTTACCGACATATACCAGCTGTGGTTCATGGAACGAAAATCGTTAAGTTCATAATATAATTTTAAGTCATAACACTTCGTATAAACAAACCCTACTACTCAATAAAGGCGGTCCCACACTTCGTGTGAACAGGCCTGAACATTCGGATGAAAATTCTCCCGAATGTTCACTGAACATTCCGTCCCGTATGTTCCCGTATTTATTCAAAAGTTCGTGCAGCTCCCACACTTCTCGCGAATATTCCGGAAATTCGGAGTTCGGCCGAATGTTCGGGCGTGTTCGCGAGAAGTGTGGGACCGCCTTAACTCATGAGACAACCCATTTTAACTCCATTGCCAAATAAACATTCTAGATTGTTTTTAATACTCATGTATTAATGCTTTAATGTTTTAAACTAAATTGCCTTTTACTGACACTTATCCCCCAGACAATCTATCTGTGATGATAATGCAATTAT
Source organism: Allygus modestus (assembly GCA_963675035.1). Taxonomy (NCBI): domain Eukaryota; kingdom Metazoa; phylum Arthropoda; class Insecta; order Hemiptera; family Cicadellidae; genus Allygus; species Allygus modestus. The sequence continues at coordinate 72,271,252 of OY776117.1, read as the reverse complement.
CTATGGACAAAGCAATTTTCCGTGTTGTTGTCCATGTATATATGTTCGTATATATGTATATAGTTTCGTATATATGTTTGGAACAATAGAGAGATGATCTATGGGGAAGGATCAATTTTGAGAGATGTCAAAAGGTAAGTGGTTGTACTGGGTTTAAAGGTTCCAGACAGTCACTGATCAGAGCTGTTAAAGACAGTTGGCTCGTTGCCACTTGAGTCGGCTTTTCATTCCTACCTCTAGGAGTCTAAGCTTACTTTAAATATATCTAACAGTCTTCAGTCTCTGTGAATTCAACCAAAAGTTAGGTTCTGAACACGTAAGAAATTCCACAGACACAGTTTTATATTGTTAATAGTATAACAATACATAGTGACATTACAACATATTACATGTCGTATTACATAGTGACATATTACTACTATTACATTTAAATACTTAAACTGGTTAAAATCGTATAAATGTTTTGCTAAATCTACAAAGGACCTGAGATTCGGTTAACACTTTGAAAACGGAGAAAACCTACAGTACCTGTCATAGTTTTAGTGGTTTTTAAGTGACTTATCTTGTTATCTTATTTTTAATCGTTTTATCTTGTTTATATCTCAACTGCAATTGATTAGTTAAGTTTCAACAACTGTTTATTCGTGGCGTGATACACACTAAGCTAAGACACTTGATTATCACTTCTGTGGAAGCTCTGTTAATCAAATATCACGATCCCCTATCATCCACATCTTGTAGTTGATTTTTATTGTTAAAGTTCTTACAAACGTTTCGAAAAACCTCTTAGTCACGTTCCAAGTACGGTATGACATGGGCCGGAGCTTATATGTTTCCCGTCATACAATAAAAAATAAATATCTCAGGCTCTTGTCTTCTCTTATACTCAGGCTCTTATGGTAATATATATACAAATAATGCATATGTAGCATAGACTTTATAAAATACTAGATTTTAATAATCATAACAGTGAAATTTTTGTCTTACATAAAATACACAATAGTAACAAGATTGTCATCGAGTTACAAAAACAATTAAGAATTGGTTGTATCATATAAAAGGGTGCAATAACGGGTTAGTAAAGTATAAATGTTACAAAATCGATCTTTTTATACTCTAATTACAATATTTTCAAATAAACATGTTATTTATCATTGAAACATGATCTGCCTAATAGTGTAACTACTAAGGCTCGAGATATATTTTTACTGCTCATTTGTGTACTGGATGTTTTGTTTAACCAAGACCTTTAACACACAGCATCGGACGATTATTGTTCCAAATTAAAAGAATCTGGGTTACTACCCACTCCCCCTACCCAATGAGGTAAATCATGAAAAACATCCTCCATGTGCTTCCAGCTCTCTTACCTGAGAAGGTTACCACAACATAGTTAACTGCGTGAGGGTAGTATTTACTTTTCAGCTCCCCCTATATATTGTGATTCTTTGAATTATTTTACCTCAAAAACTGAAGGTAAACTTGTTTAGGAAAATCTTTGCCCTTTAAAACAAGATTAGATAGTCGAGTGACGTATCACAGGGTCGCGTGAGGTTCTAAACCTAGTTAATCATTCAGTGGCTTAACCCTTCTTTGATACTTCTTTTGTTTAAGTTGCCTTGCGTTTTATAAAATGTAACTACTCTAAACAATGTATTCCAAATTAAACTTAGTAATCCTTTTTTACGAAGATCAAGGTAAATGTAAATACCTACTAGGACGCGGAGCGTACACATCGTTGGTTTCACATTACATCAGGATAGGCCTAAATGTTACCTAGGCACAGCGGGCTCGCACCTTTCCCAGCCGTCAAGAATTAAAAGTACCGTTTCTCGCTAATCAACCGTAGACTATATAATATGTAAATTAATAATAACAACATAATACAATACTTCAACGGATAATGCATTTTACACTGAGTTTTTTGAACCTAGTTTATTTGAGAGTACTTCTAGCGTAAATAATTATAGGCTGAGTTATTACTAATATTTATTTTGCATTTAACATTATTGGGCAATTCTATGTGTGTCTTTATAAATTATATTGTTTTTCAGAGTTCATTATTTAGTTATCTCCATATTCGTTGTAAACTTACTTTTTGTAAATATAACACGTCAGCTATACAAAGGAAGAATATTAAATATTTCTGAGTATAAATTTGGTGTATTAACTATTAGATGTTGACTATTCATCAGTAAGGCGGTATGGTGTTAACTATCTGGGTTATTGGTAAAGTTTAAACGTGTTTAGTTTCAATTAGGACGGTTATACGGTTGATTAAAACAATTCCTAGTTCTGAAAATGATTACGGTACTAGAATAAAATAAAATTTACATTTATAAAATAAATTTATAATAAACAATAATTAAATGTTCCGCATTATTTAAAATCGATTGGTATGTCATTTTGTTTCTTTTAAAGTATTAATTACTTTGACTATTGAAAATGGGTATTAAATTTTGTAAATATATTCTAAGGAACAAATGCAATTCAACCTAGTTCTAGTTTACAAGTATTTTTAATATTTACTTTCGTATTTTTCACTGTATATTTTTTTACATCAGGTTCTCCATCATATTCTTCAGGTTTCACCCATCATGTTTCTATACATCTTTTCTAAATATGATTTCACCAAAATTGTAGTAACAATCTTAACAGTTGTCTCATAACTAAATGTTGGATCTATAAAAAAAGTTTCTGTCTTTATCTACCAAGGGCAGCCTAGTGGGTCAAAGTGCACTTCCATTGAAATCCGTCAATACATGTTTTATACAAGAGATTCACCTCTTGTTAAGCATTTTCCATAGAGATAGAGGATATAAAAGCAGAATTTTATACATATGAAAATAGTTTTAACATATCAACGAAATCGTCGTAAAACTGTGTAAGCAATGTTTGAATTATACATTGATTCCTGGCAAAAGTTTGTCTATTAGTCTGATTAGTCTGCCAGTGCGGTTACTTTGATTCCATAACTAATATTATTTTTGTATATTCTGATTATTTTCTTGTTGAAATTAAGCTAGTAAAATTTATGATTAACGGTTACTAACGGAATACTGGCATATACTTTCTCAATTTGAGCCGTATTTTGATCAGTAAATCTCATTAAACTTGCTAAATATAATAAAATCGATGGATTTCTTATTTTAGAAATCTTAGGATTTTATTTTTAGCAGTTTTGGGAGATAATTATCCTTCAATATTAAATATTCAAACACATTTTAAAAAACATACCATTGACTAAATAAATACAAAACTGTATAAAGACACCACCTGAAGTTGGGGTGATTTTTAGGTCCATACAATTTCGTAGAGACAGGAACCCCTCATTTGCCACTTTCTTGGGTTCAGGTAACTAGGTAGCAACAAAACTCCTACCCAGGTCCATCTATAACTCAAATTAAATGTTGTTTACGTAAACAATAATTTCATTCATACACTATGTATAGGAGGAGAAAGCAAACAATTGTATCGCAAAGTATTGTATTACAAATACCTTTAATCTAATTATCTGATAAGCGTTTGAAGAATATCGCCAAATGTGTGTTTAACTCTGGTAATTGTTTCGTTTCGCTCATTGATCTGAAAGTCTAGGTACTTAAGAACCGTCATCAGATTATTGACACTCATGATTGTGCCACATTGAATCAATGTCCTTGTAAGTTTACTGGGCACCCGAGGTTATTAGATGAACCATACGTTTCAATGCAATGCATTTAAATTGTTACAACAATACAATAGTTGATTATAAATTTGTACAGTAAGGTGCTAAATTTTATAGTTTTGAAAATAGGCACCTCATTACCTTTTACAACAAATCTATATGTGTATAACACATAGTAATGTGCAATCGTTATATCAGGCAGATTACAGGTAGAACCGTCGTTTCTGTCGTTCGGATAGAAGGACTCGCTGGTGCAGAGCGCAAGGCTGGTGTTACCTTGAGAACACTAACATAACCAACCTTACACCTGATTGGACAACGTTATCATCGAAGGCTACATCTTTTTTAAGTAGTTATAAGAAGAAACTGACGGGTCCCATGCCTCTATGGCCAACGGGACGGACAACAGATGTAACAGGTAACATGTAACGTCCATGTAGAAAATAATTAGGCCTGTGAAACTACTAACCAGTAGAGCCCAAAATACGAATAGATTTAATAACAATTCTATTTCTTTGAGATTGCTTTGTACCCCTGTCCAACGTTCCCCTTCCCTGTAGGCTTCCGATTGATACACAGTACTCTGAAAGGAATATATATATATATATATATATATATATATATATATATATATATATACCTAGCCAATGCAAATTACTGCCTCCTAATCCGTTTAATATATAATTAAACGGTTAGTAACGTACCAATAAGTCTGTTGTTGTTGGCTACATTAATCACAATGGGTAACGAACCCCGGACGACAAACCAAACCCAATCAGAATCTTGTTAAGGGCATGTTTGTGCGGGTGCCTCTGGCGAACAGGCTTGTGTCAACAAGCTTTCTTATACCATAAATGTATATTTTGATTGAATTCCCATTGTGGTTTATTGATCAATGCGTAAGATAGAATCGTGTGTAAGATATTTAACTTAAAGTGGACTACTTCTTAGGACATATTCCCTAAGCATATTCATATCTTTTTCGGCTTTGACTAAATATATGTTTAATGTTAGTGTTATTTATGAAACCACCAATAGAAAATTCACATCTAATTGTGTTTTTCATAGGGATATAATCAATTAAATCCCTAATTGAAAACTAGTAAAAACATATAGGTAATAACGATCAATGCGTCCGGTCTCTCTGTAACTGACAGCAGTAATAGCACATTGGGCACACGTTTTGTATATATTTGAAACCTCTAAACTATACAGATGAAGAAATCTATTTAATATTAGTGGCTTGTAGGGCCTTCTATTTGGTTTTTGTGTACGTGAATATTATATTTACTGTTTACATTACAAGGGAAATAAGTCAGTTTAAAAGTACGAACACATATTAATTCGTAAAGAATGCAGAAGCTTAAATATGCATTATAAGTAATTTCAACTGATCTTTAGTTAATTTCAAATTGTTGAAGTTATTTTTTTTACTTAAAGGCTAAATTAAATAAAAATAAGAGCAAAATATCAAAATTGGGTTGAATACAGATCTTTCCAATCAAATTATCTATGAATGTTGAAATTTTTAGACTTCTAGGGCCACTGTGGCTTCAGAAACTTTCAAAAAGACATACATTTACCATTTGTAAAATGTTGTTACCTTACGCAATCACATATATCGTATTAAGATTCGTTTATGTGAAAAAAATAAGACATTAGGTATTATGAAAGTAATAGTAAACTACCTAATCTTACATAAGATTATTTTTCGAAAGTCGTAGCCATTAAAACATACGTTAGTTGATATATCTTTGTATACAATTCTGTAAGCAAAATCTTTAAGTCAAAATTGTGGGAGTTTGGCAGATTTCAGGATGATGGGAGATGGCTCAAATTAAAGGTCTTAATCCCTTTTACTGGGGAAAAATAACATTTCCAAAGAGTTGCCAGCTAACGAGAAAAAACGAAAAATCCCCCTTAAGATAAGCATGGGGATTTAAAAATGTCTGCTTTGTTTACATTAAAACATGTTATTAAGAGTCTACTGTTTACGAACTGATATGCGGTTGGGAGGGTAAGGGGCAAGAAAGCTTGTTGACACAAGCCTGTTCGCCAGAGGCACCCGCACAAACTTGCCCTTAACAAGATTCTGATTGGGTTTGGTTTGTCGTCCGGGGTTCGTTACCCATTGTGATTAATGTAGCCAACAACAACAGACTTATTGGTACGTTACTAACCGTTTTATATATTAAACAGATTATGAGGCAGTAATTTGCATTGGCTAGGTATATATATATATATATATATATATATATATATATATATATATATATATATATTCCTTTCAGAGGACTGTGTATCAATCGGAAGCAATCTTCAGGGATGGGGAACGTTGGATAGGTGTACAAAACAATCTCAAAGAAATATAATTGTTATTAAATCTATTCCTATTTTGGGCTCTACTGGTTAGTAGTTTCACAGGCCTAATTATTTTCTACATGGACGTTACATGTTACCTGTTACATCTGTTGTCCGTCCCGTTGGCCATAGAGGCATGGGACCCGTCAGTTTCTTCTTATAACTACTTAAAAAAGATGTAGCCTTCGATGATAACGTTGTCCAATCAGGTGTAAGGTTGGTTATGTTAGCGTTCCCAAGCCACCACCAGCCTTGCGCCTTGCACCAGCGAGTCCTTCTATCAGAACGACAGAAACGACGGTTCTACCTGTAATCTGCCTGATATAACGATTGCACATTAATATGCATTATATACATATAGATTTGTTGTGCAAGGTAATAGATTATGAGGTGCCTATTTTCAAAACTATAAAATTTAGCACCTTACTGTACAAATTTATAATCAACTATTGTATTGTTGTAACAATTTAAATGCATTGCATTGAAACGTATGGTTCATCTAATAACCTCGGGTGCCCAGTAAACTTACAAGGACATTGACTCAATGGGGCAAAATCATGAGTGTCAATAGTCTGATGACGGTTCTTAAGTACCTAGACTTTCAGATCAATGAGCGAAACGAAACAATTACCAGAGTTAAACACACATTTGCCGATATTATTAATACGCTTATCTGCTAATTAGTATAAAGGTATTTGTAATTCAATACTACAGACACAATTGTTTGCTTTCTCCTCCTATACATAGTGTATGAAGAAAAGAATTGTTTACGTAAACAACATTCAAGCCACTAATCTTTATATATAATTCTGTAAGTGAAATGTTTAAGTCAAAATTGTGGGCGTTTGGCGAATCGCAGAATGATGTGAGACGTCTCAAATTTAAGGTCATGATCCCAGGGACTCGGGAAACATAGCATTATTTCTAAAAAATTATCAGCAAACGATAAATAACGTAAAACATCCCCAATCAGAGAAGTATGGGGATTCATAAACATCTACTATTTTTACATTAAAACATGTGATCAATTATCTCCTTTGTTTACGAACTGACAATAAAAAACTAGATAAGGCAGAGTATTGGAGCAAGGTTTAGGGGCTATGGCCCCTTCAAGCTACTAGTTATTAACTAATACAAAAAGTTATAAAATGACATCAGTAAAATGATAATCACGAAATGAGATGAGTTTTCCTCTTCTTGTATCTACATTTGCACATCACGAATAGTCAGTTGCGTGAAATATATGTCGCCACCTCTGTAATATACAAAGGTCTTTTAATTCGTAATCAGGATGACAAAATAGGCAAGAGGGAAATTGTATTTAAGTTTCTCAGATACGTTTATAGTTACTTTGAAAACAATAATTATTTCACCAAAATTTCTTCTTATAAAATACATTTTACTATGTTGTTACCAAAGTTTCAATCGGTCCATACAAATAAATAGTTAATCATTCTTCCATTTACAATTACTTGTAAAGAAAAATGCATAAATGCCCTATAAGACCTTACAAAATCGAAAGCTTTAGGTCGATCACTCAAAACCGTTAAGTTATTAAGCTGTTTTTAGTATTGAAAAATCATGACAGGGAGAAGTGTATGAGGTTTGTTGTTCAATAAATACTACATCATCATCATGTAACCTTAACTATGAGATCTTTTACACATTATAATGCTGAGTTAAAAATACTCAGCGAATTTTCAATGCATGTATATGTCTTAATAGCGCATAAAGCCACTTACCATGTTTATTTAATACACATTCATAAATAAGCAATATATAATTTTAATTATTCTCCTTAAGAATAACATGGGGCTGAGTATACAGGTTTTGCTGCAATACTGAACACAAAATAAGTGTTTTATGCAAATATCAATTTAACTCAACTAGGTGAGGCCACATACCATGTTTCATCAATATAAATTTTGAAATAAGCGATTTTAGTAATTTTAATTATTCTCCATAATAATAACAACATGTGAGCTGAGTACGCAGGTTAGCTGCAACAGCGAACACAAAAACTGTTTTCGTATGCAAATATCAATGGCACTCACCTATGTGAAGCTACATACCAAGTTTTATTAATTTATGTTCATAATTAAGGTAGATATGATATTTTACTTTTTCTCCCTAAGAATAACATGGGGACTGAGTATATAGGTTTGCTGGTACAGGAATCATCAGTAAAAACTTGATTTTTGTGCTAATTACAATACACCACAACCAGATGAAGCCATATGTTTCGTGGTTATACGTTCATAAATAAGCGAGATATAAAATTGTTCTTATTCTCCATAAGAATAACATTGGACAACGTACTGTGTTTAATAGTTTCCATCTCTGGAACCAATTGACGTAGAGCAATGATCAAAATACGAAATTTGTTGTTTTTTTTAAGTTAAATTCAATGGTGAAAATTAAAATTTAATTTTATAAAAGATTAAATATGAAAAATTAAAAAAAATAGGGAACAAAACCCCCCTAAAATACCCTTTTGGATTGGTCGATCTGTCTGGTTTTCGATCTTAAAGTCATAAATGTTCCTTAACATGTTAGTACCAAATTTCATCAACATCTGATTATTTTATATTTGAGTTTTCGTGCTCACGGACACACATATCTATAAAAATAGAAGCTTTTAAATTTACTACAAGCTTTTAAATCGAATAACAAAACAACGATGACATCTAACATTGCAGAACACTTGATGAAGTCGAAACACAAATACACAGATCTAAAAGAACATCTAACAGTTTTAGAGTTTGAACGTAAAGAGTGAAGTTAATTGGCAAAGAAATGAATATTTATTTTAATTTAAAAAATACCCTAAAAACATACAAAATACAATATTACCTAAACAATCAAAGCCGATGTTTGATAAAATTAACAAAATAAGAATAAGGATGTGTTAAAATCATTTAATATATTATTCAAAGAAAATAACAGAAGAAAATAAAATATATTATGGGTTATGAAAAACAATTCATATGCAGCTTTAAAATACTTAATTTTAACATATGACTAATATTTATTTTATTTTAAATGTGAGGTTATAGTATTTGTAATGACTTTGATAATGGCCTAAGCCCACGAAACATGTCAGTCTGAAACGAGTTCGCACGCAGCACGCTGACGTGAGGGAAGTGAATTTCCACATAAAAACTTGTAAAACTCAAAATCAGTGTAAAAACAACCATTTGTCCAATTTTTATTGAAATCTGAAAACATTGTTTTTTTGGCTGTTCTGATACTCCTGGTTTCATTTACTTGCAAAGCTGTGAATACAATTTTACGCATTATAAGGTTAGGAGAAGGTCCAGACAGGCTTGAAAGTAGGCGTGAGGTTGCTGGGGATAATTAAAGTACTCTAACAACGGAATAACAGGCTTTTCTAGTGTAAAACCCCCATAAGACAACGTACTGTGTTTACCCGATACACATTTTCTTTAATAACTCGGTATATATTTATGCTAGAATGACGGGAGAGGGCTTAAAACTTTCGCCTTTCTAATTCCCATCTTTTAACATGCATTAATTTTACATCTGGGGCTTTTCTGACCCTTTTTGGGCCCAAAAACTCAAAATTTGAAAGATTAATCCCCAAAAAATGGGTTTAGACTTTTCCGATTGTTTTGCCCAACAAACTTGTCCAACAGGTTATAGAAAGGAACGTCCCTACCAAATTTGAAGTAAATCGGACAAAAAATGCGATCGCTAGAGTGCATACACATATATATATATATATATATATATATGTCTATATATATATATATATACATATATATATATATATATATATAAAATTTTGAACGACCCCCCAAAACGTGTTCAGGGGGTCACGTTAGGAACTTCTATGGTGGTCCCGGGCTTAAGTTTCACCGTGCAGGTCATGCTAATAGTTCACTTTCCAAAGGAAATTCACTAATAAAAATGTTTTTATAAAAAAGGGTACTTTGTTAACATAAAGATACATCTAATAATACTAGTAGCCCTAATCAATCATTATAACATAGTAGAGCGTCGAAAATCCGAACGTCAGAAATCCGAAACGTCAAAAATCCGAACCTCTCCTGAGGATGTTATTAATACTGTACTGTATTGAATTAGCACGGAAACGACATATGTTTTAAAATTTCGCGCCAAACTGCTGGCACCCGGCGGGGGAATGAATGAGCGCGCCGAGCCAGGTAAATGACCTTGGACGTGTCTATTTTTAACCAACTGCAGTAATGTACATAATATACGTAAGTACAAAAAAACTATTGTTTTTGTTTCATTTACTATAGCCTATAACTGCATATTTAATAGTGTAGGCCTAATTATGTGTCTAAGAGGCATTTCTAGGTTATGTTTGAAAATCCGAACAAATCGGTAATCTGAACCACCTACGGTCCCAATTGGTTCGGATTTTTGACGCTCTACTATATATATATATATATATATATATATATATATATATATATATATATATATATATACAGTTTTGGACGAATGGTGTTTTTGGCATCTGGCAACCTCAAAAAGAAAAGTATGGTCCCGGGCCTAGGTCTTACCATACCGACTAAGGTAATAGCTTATTCCATATAGGGGAAATTCACTAAAAGTGGTATTTTTTATTAGAAATTTTCTTCAAGTACGCAACCAGTTTTTTTACTTCCAAATAATTACAATGCGAAATTTTATTTATAGTCCAAGATTTGTAGGGATACAAATGTAATTCGACCTAACAAATTCGGATTAAGTGGAAATCTTGCACAGTTGTTAAGTATTTGATACAAATTTCAAAAATTCCTATAAATTCCGGCTTTGCTTCAGCCGACATCTTGAAAAATGGCGGCCGTTTTTCTAACTTGAATTCAAGTTTATCATACGAGGAATGAAAATTAAAAAATTTAAAACATATAGCTTACTGAAAAAATTGTTGGAACTTTTTTATAATAAAGAGGAACCACTTCAACATCGCTACCATTAACAAACACTCCAACTTTCACAGGCAGGAGGCGAAAGTTGAAGATTGAAGGCAACTACCATTAAAACATTTTGTTCATTCCTCCTGTGAGCATCATTATTCACCATTATAACAACTTGAACACATATTTTTGTAATAATAAATACAAGTTTATAAAGTTCCAAATATAAACGTAAAACAGCTTAAGGAAACTCTGAATTAAGTTTAAGTAAGTTTAAGTTTAAGTAAGTCGAAATAAGTTTAATCATCCCTTTCAATCTACAAATTTGTTGAACCTGTATTAATCTTAGATTTAGTATTTAAAATATCTTTCTCAATAATACTAAATACAAACTAAATTACATTCATGAAATACCTGGTGTAAATATTGATAATACTCTGGGTTGTGAACGAAGTACGTGGGCTGAGAGAAATGCAAAGAGAGAAAAGCTGTTTCACGTTTATCCCTGGAGCTGCATTAAAATAAATTGGTACATGTGATCTTGATACCTGAGTAAGCAGGTTTACCCAAAAAACGACGAGACGCATGCTTTGTAGAAACTAAAGATTTTTTATAGCCGTAGATTGCTAGTATTAGTACAAATATGTTAATCCGAAAGTCAATTATTCTGGTAGTTTTACAAGCCAACTTGCGTTACATTTTATGATATTTATCTAATTACTTCAGAAGGCATTTATCACTTCTTCTATGGGCTTGGCCCAAATTTAATAAGGTCCATTTTAATCTCATACAGGAGATCTCCACAAAATGCAGTACATCTACAAATGTCGGTAAAATAACAATAATAGTAATAATATAAACTAGTATAATATAAATTGCATATAGTATATAATATTATTTACTATAAGTAATTAATAAATTAATACATATGAATATATTATATAATATAATAGCATAGTCTAAAATAGTAATTATAGTATAAGATAAAATTTGTTTAAATTAATTTTCTACCTTATCCAAGAATCAAATTAAGAATATTTCATAAGAAAAATGTAATGGACTGCCACACTGGAGAAATGGTGGGAAATGTTTTTAAATTGAGATGCCCCTAATGTTTTTTTAAGGGCTAGAAAATTTAATCATTTTAAACATTTTTGTATTCTTGATATTTATTTCTTAAACCGAACCGTTTAGCCATGTTATTAAAATGTAAAGAAAAAACGAACGGTAAATTGTGAACCTTTTTAAATTTTTGTCGTTTTTCAATGATGACTACTTCGTTGATATTTATAGTACATATAGTTATTATATACACAAAAGTTCAGTATCGAAGATAAAACAAAAAAAATGAAAAAGTGCCAATCTTCGTTAGTTTTTCCAAGGTGGCAGTGGGAGCAAAGGGTTTGGAGGGACAGAAACATGTTTCTTTAGCGTCACTACCAACCTAAACAACTTAAAAAATTCAGCACTACCATACCTTTTTCAGTATCTATTAATTGGACTATAAGGACATACTACCTTAATATAAGGAAAGTGATGATTTCAAGTAGTGCATAACATTACTACTTTAATTTTAAGGGAGCGAAGGAAAATGCATTTACTCATACAGGTGGCCAACCGGTAGTGGAGGACTCCTACTAAAAACTAAGACTACCCTCTAAAAATTCCCTCAATTCTTTAGGACTCTAACTAGGTATTGTTTCTCCCATTACTTCAGGCTAGGCATAAATTTTGCTTAAGCCCGCAGGTCTCAACCAGTTTCCAGTCGTCCGATCATTCGATCGCGTCCGCTTCCCGGTCTATTTCTGTATTCTTTCTGCGAGAGATGCCCTGGGCAAAGAGTGACAAACGGTGTTCTCGCCCTCCATCATCTTCCCACAGGCCAAGTCCACTGACAATGCACACAGTGAATGTGTGACCTAACTTCGGGGCCATTCCCAAAGCCGGCAACTGAAAAAGAATCTTCCACATTTTTGAGAACGCCCGGGCAGTAAAAGTACTGTAGTGGCAAAAGGGGGTTTTAATAAGGTATTTAGCAGGTTTCCCCCATAAGAATAACATGAGGATCAGTTTTTGCGCAATTGCGTGATCCCTGCCTATACCAATTTCCACTTTAGTCTATACTCTTGCCCACCCCCTAACTATATTTAAATATAATTCTGTAAGCGAAATTTTTAAGTCAAAATTGTGGGAGTTTCGCTAATCGCAGGATAATGGGAGAGGGCTCTAATTAAAGTTTTTGATTTTAGGGACTCGGGAAAAATAGCTGTATTTCCACAATTTTTATAGCAAACGAGAAATAACGTAAAACATTCTCCATAAGAAAAGCATGGGGATTTAAAATCAACTGTTTTTTTTCATTCAAACATGTGATTAAGTGACTACTTTGTTTACGAACTGACATGTGTTCTTACTTACACCGTTTTACTCAGCATTTAAAGAGTAAAGAGATCGGAGTGCTGGAGCAAGGTTAGGGGCTATGGCCCCTTCAAGCCACTTGTACCAAATAAATATTTCCAAACCCAGTCTGTCCTTAAATTTTTAAAAACTAATTTCCAAAATCAGGCCAAACAATTAACTTTGGTGTTTATGGTCCGATTTCTTTTAAACTCGGGTATGTCATTGTCTTAGACTAGTATATATGTCAACACTATCTATAATTTACAAACTAAATATTACGGGAAAATTAAAAATATATATATTTTAAAAATAATATAGTGCTAAATGTCAACTTCTTCATTCACTGTCCGATTTGGCTGATTTTCGGATATGTTATAGCCCTCAACTATTATATGTATAATTACCATATATATTATTTTCAAATTCAATAATTTTTATAATTTATTTATATATACTAACCACATAACACTAACTATGGTTTTATGTTTGATTTGTCTGCAATTTGGATATGTTGTTGTCCTAGGCTAACATACAAGCAAATACCCAATATAATTTCCAAATTAAATATTACGGTCATAAAAATCTATTTAGTTAATTACTGTAGCGCCAAAAACCAATTTCTTTGTTTACTGTCCTATTTATTTGTATCTCGGATATGTTACTGTCCTAGGCTATTGCAAAGGTAAATAAAACCTATCATTTCCAAATTTAATTTTAAACAATATTTCGTAAATTACTATAGTGTCAAATACCAACTTCCAAATCCCAAATGCCAAATCGGCCGTAAGCGACGGATGTCTCGGATGTCGTAAGCGGCGTTCCAGAGATCCGGGCCGAGTATTGAATCCTGCGCGACACCAGAAGTGACATCCATCGCCCACGTTCCGTCTTTTATGTCGTAGATCAAGAGCAGGAGCGGAGATAATCTTTGATGAGCCTCAATAGGGACGATCAGATACGGAATAACATTACTACTACTACTACGACTAATAATAATAATAATAATGATATCAGTAATAGAACAACAATAATATGTAATAGTAACATGTAATAATGTGGTCAGTAACATCAACAATAATAAGACAATAGAGTAACGATGAACGTAAATGACGGATGAGTAAGTTGCTGATTATGAACAAGTTATAGCAATTCATAGTTAACTAGGTCTTGGTTAACTAGATCAACAATTATAAACTATAATAATAAATAAATAATAATAACAATAATAAACTACGATACTATAATTATATTAATACCATAATTGAATAACTACTTAGATGTGTTAACAGGTGGACCTTTTTCTGAAAACCCTGTTTAAGTTTATCAAATTGATTTGTTCAGTAAAATGACAATTGTGTAGACATTGAATATTAATCCTATAATGCGTTTAAAAATAAATTATTTATAATTGTGAGGCAAATTCTTAGTTTGGTGGTGTAATATTATCATTTCCAGTTAGTAAATGTATTTCAGATTAACAAGAACAGTAAGAGTCAATTAAATAAGTAGCCTCTCTTTCCTTTCTTCGTCGAGTAGAAACGTTTAATATATATTAAATTCATAAACAGCCATAAACTTTAACAGGTAATTTGGTTATTGTTTTAAACGTTATTTCAATTTTTATGTTTATTTGTACATATGTATATACTGTATCAATTCTCAGAGTTTCGGTTAAAATTGATTTTTTTTATTTCTCTCCAGTTTTGACGAAATTAACTCGCTGAAACTACTGTTGTTTTTATTTGTTTTTTATGTATTCTAATATTTAAATTATAAAAAGAAAAGCATTTAAATTTTTAATTGAGACATAAATCAAATGAAATGTATAAGTGCATAGGTGTCAGGGAATAATCCTCTTTTATAGAGTATAATTTATGTTTTGTACATTTTTTGTTGCACGTAAAACAATATTTTACTTTAGATTTCTAGCAAAGTAAATATGGGGGTACCAGTATTTGCTGTGTACCATAATAATCTAACATAGCCCAACAACCTCACCTCCAAAAATAATAATTTGTTTAGATGGTCTTATTCTCTCTATCCTCAGCCTCCCACTGACTTATGACCGTCGTTGAAACGGTGGTAGGCACACACAAGAATATAAAAGTGTGTGTTATCTTATTTATTTATTTATTTCACACACAAGAAAACACCATTAGGTCAGTTCTTGTTGACGCTTAAACTAACCAGTTTGATTCATTAGTTTTAAATATTGCTTAGATTTGTTATATTAAGTATGTATTAAGTATGTGTATAAGTTCTACACAATACTGTAAGACGTGTACGGCTATTACATCAAGACAACCCTGTTTGTAAAGTCTGGGAAATCGGAAGGTCAATGTCTTGTTGTTAACTGGTGCTTTCAATTTATAACTATCAGTGCTATTATATACATATTATAGACATAAGGTGATCATGTTCACTTGAAGGTAAGAAAGGTATATTTTTAAATAGTTAATAATCCAACAAAATAACTTAATTCTTGAAATTGAATATATACTTTAAAATGTTAATCGATTACATTTTGCTTGTCACTGCTAATTTATATTTTATATTATATATTTATTTTTAGGGCATTTTATATGAAGGTTTACTATGTCGAGTCCAACATAAATAAACAATGCAATAACAATCAAATATTTACAGTTCAAGGGATAAAATAAGTATAATATTTTCCATAATTATAGTATTACTAATTTTTATCAGTAAAATATATGTATTATATCATTGAATGATAATATAATTAAATATAATCAGTAATTAACAGTAAGCAGAAACAACGGTATTTCTATCTTTCCTGCAGTGCCAGGGATTTCTGTCTTTATTAAACATATTAACTACCTATTTCGATTGAAATATCAGTTTAATCGAGGCCTTGTTAACCACTTAAAAATCAGAATACTCATGTCTTACACTCTACACTTAAGTTAAACATTTTCAAAAGGCTTTGCCCATTTTCTTTGCAATGTATTTTTTTATCACCATTTTATTAACTGACAAGTTTTTATTTACGGTCTTACTTTTAAGTTGTCTCTAAAGATGGGAATTTTCCATTCGGTATGATTAGTTTGTACGACAGTATACAGCTTAATATCAATTATTTAATTAAAGTTAATTAACCAATAACATTTATTCGTAAGGAGAAATTTACAATACTGCATTTTTAACAGTATCTTATGAAAACACGAGTATAATTGTCCATCTATTCTTTTAATTTAAATGAGTTCGCACGCAGCACACTGACGTGAGGGAAATGAATTTCCAAATAATAAAACTCAAAATCAGTGTAAAAACATACATTTATTCTAATTTTTATTAACACCTGAAAACATTGGTTGTTTGCCTGTTCTGATGCTCCTGGTTTCATTGACCTGGCATGTTGGAAATACAATTTTCCGCATTATAATGTTAGGAGAAGGTCCAATCAGGTTTGAAAGTACGTGAGATTGCTGGGGATTATAAAAGTACCCCAACAAATGAATAACAGGCTTTTCTAATGTACAATCCCCATAAGACACCGTATACTGTGTTTGGTCGATACACATTTTCTTTAATAACTCGGTTAATATTTATGGTAAAATTACGAGAGAGGGCTTAAAAGATCCGCCTTACTACTTCCCATCATTTTACATGCATTAATTCTACATCCGGGGCTTTTCTGACCCTTTATGGGCCCAAAAACTCGAAATTCGAAAGATTAATCTGCAAAAAAGGGGTTTAGAGTTTTCCGATTGTTTTTCCCAACGTACTTGTCCAACTGATTACAGAAAAGAACGTCCCTACCAATTTGTAAGTAAATCGGACATAAAATGCGACCGCTAGAGTGCAAACACACATAAACCAATAACATTTTATTATAAAATATATATATATATGTTGTATATATATAGTGTAAATATATATCCTATACATATATATATATATATATATATATATATATATATATATATATATATATATATATACAGGGTGTTCATAAAAGAAGTATACAATTTTTATAGTCAATTACAGCTGTTTTATTTACAAGGTAGACAGAACTTCAATTTCTGAAAGCTACTCTAAATACTCTAAATTTTTTTTGCGAATATCCCCTATAGTGAAGAAGCTATTGCATACCGTACATACCGTAGGTCTCATGGTAAGACTTAAGCCCAAGACCATGATAACATTTTGTTTTGAGCTCCTCAGATGCCAAAAACACTATTCGTTCAAATTTATATATATATACATATGTCCGTGGAGTAAAAAGCATCCGATTTCGATGAAATTTGGCTCAAATGTGTAAAGGTTCACACTCATGAATTTACTCCGAAAACCAAAAGAATTGTACCATGAGAAGGGGGGTTTATGGGGTTTCAAAATTTTCAAAAAAAAAACAATTTTTTGCACTATTCACCCTGAAATTGTTAAACAAATTTTGTTTTGATCGTTATATAAGTTATAAACAAAAATATATAAGTTATGGAAAAATGGTATTTAGCTTTTCTTCAATTAATTTTACTGTTAACTTCACATTTGCTTTTACCAATCGGTTTATCTCTTTAAAACAATCATTTTAGTTTTTAATAATTGTGATTCTACGTCCAACCGTTGCCGAGATATTCAAAGTACTAAACACAGTACGTTGTCCCATGTTATCCTTATGGAGAATATTTAAAATTTGATATCTCGATTTTTTATGAATGTATTTTGATGAAACATGGTATGTGGCTTCACGTAGTACTGCTATATTGATATTTGGACAAAAGATTGGTTTTTTGTTGATTATCCCCGTAGCAGCAAACCTGCATACTCAGCTATAATGTTATTCTTAAGGAAAATAAGTAAAGTTTTATATCTCCCTTAATTATGAACATAAATTATTAAAACTTGGTATGTAGCTTCACCTGGTTGAGCTATTTTGAAATTGCTTAAAATCATATTTCTTATCTTTCTCGTTGCAGCGAACCTGCTTACTCAGCCCTAATGTCATTCTTATGGAGAATAAATAAAATGCTATACATCACTTATATATTTATGTATTTTTATGAAACTTGGTAAGTGGCTTTATGTGGTAGTAAAAAACATATGAATACATTGGAAATTCGCTGAGTACGCAGGTTTGCTGTGACGGGGGTATTTCCATATATTACAAGTGTTCAATATGTTCACCTTGTTTCACATGGCAAGAGATCAATCCTAAAATCAAGTTCTGACCAAACTCTCTGAAGTTTGATCAACACTTTCTACTGCAGCTTCTATTCTTTTTCATAGCCGTAAGAGGTTTGATGCGACGGGGGTACAAAAACTTTGGCTTTAACATAATCTCACAAGTAAAATCAGGGACTTGCGGAGGCATTCGTAACATTGACATCATCGCAAAAAAAATCTCTCTAAAATATTAGGGGTCATTTCCTTCCTAAACACTAAACATTGCCACTTAACGCATAGTTGACGACAATGTTTTCTATGAAACAAAAATTGAAGTATTTTCTTATATATAGATACCAACTACACCAAAGTAAATTATGTAGTTATTAGTTTATTGATGTATAAAGTTTAATTCTTTTATAAACACCCTGTATATACATATATATATATATATATATATATATATATATATGTCTATTCTTATACAAATTTTAAAACAAAGTACCCTTTTTTATATTTTTTTATTTAATTTTAATTGACTGACATGTTTCGGCACTAAGGCCATTATAAAAGTCCATATATATATATAATTTTGAACGACCCCCCAAAACGTGTTCAGGGGGTCACGTTAGGAACTTCCATGGTGGTCCCGGGCTTAAGTTTCACCGTGCGGGTTATGCTAATAGTTCACTTTCCATAGGAAATTCACTAATAACGTAACTAAAATTAATTAAAATGGTTTATGTTTTGTAAAAATTATACGAAAAGGTGTATTCTATACCGGCAATGTTCTGCGAAATTATAAAATAAAATATGTTTAACATATCTGGTAAAAACCCTGCACCACATTACAAATACCTTACGTGTTTACGTGTTTTACGTGAGTTTAAAATAATACGTGGCTAAAACATCTAGAAGTTCCCAGCACTTACGAGAGGCTAAATTTAATTTAATTTTTTAAACAATTTATACAACAAAAATTGCATTTGTATTTATTTAAAACTATCGTACATTAAACAAAGTTTAATAACCAACTGAGTTCTTTCATGACTGTGTATTATTTGTTTTGTCTTTCCTTATAATTGATTATTTATAGTTATGTAATTAATATTTGATAATTGTATTGTTATATACTAAAGTTAAACGTAGGAAGGAACCCAGTAGTCCCCACCTTTGTCAAACGCCCCTTCGGCATTGTGACTATAATTGGCTGTCTTACAAACAGTCTGTATTATGATGGGGTCGGTTTGTCATCCCTTGCCCCTCCAATCAGATGATTAATTTATAAACAATAGCAACTGATTGGGGCAGCCTAAACACCCCTTTGATACCTGAGTGAACCCTGCGTAGCACCCTTTACTTAGAAACATATTTACAACAGCTTCAGATTACGTTAGTATCACGGTAGAAGTGTTTGAAATTTTTGTACTAATGATGGATCAAATACCTACTTATTTTTAATCCAAATTGTTGCAATTGCAATTAGTTTCGGCTTCTTACGAAGTCATCATACCGAAGTCAAAATCGTCCAAGTGTATGGGTTAAGGATAAGAATATTTATTCCTTCAATAAAAATCATCAGTACAGCTTATAGTCCAGTGCAGTTATCAATTGAGTAAGGAAATAAAAACAGGTGAAACCTGTTAGATATCATTTATTAAGGTAAAGACCTTACCCACAGAAGAAAGTCCCAGAAAATTCCATGGGGACTTCTCCGCCATTGAAAAAAATAAGTCGGCCATATTGGATTTGTGGAAGGATTTACCGAAATGGGTATTACAAGTAGACTAATTGACTTTAAAACCTCCCATTTGCATAAAAATGTATCATAAAAACCAGGCTAGATATTATCAAAAAGATTTCTACTCATTTATTTTTTATATTTGGTTAATAATTTGAAACATATTTATTTTTACATATTGTAACTAATAATTTGAATTTTTCACCAAGTATCCTTAGTTTGCGTAAAAGAAAACTATTAATACAAATTTTAGAGCGTAAAATCCCCTTTCAAATACACTCTAATAAGTTTTACCTGAATATTTCAAGCATCCTTCTCAGGAATCGATAGAAGCGTTCACTACATATTCACTCAGGCGCTCGTGGCGGCGCTTGGCCACCTAGCACAGTCAATCAAGGTAAATCACGATCAAATTTCGGAAGAAATTAGTAACATACCGAAACACATACCAGTCGATAGCACCTATCTAGGGAAATAAATCCCAAAAAATCCCCACAATTTCCCCCGGTGCTCATCTCGTAGCCCCCTTTAACCCCCCCTAGCCCCCCTTCTTGCAAGCATTTACAGAAATATTCAAATATCCATTAATATATATTGTAGCTTCATTCTGATTTTGGTTTTATTGCCGTAATGACGATATACAACAAAGGTCCAGTCAGTAAATTAGCTCAGAACAACGGTTAAATAGATATTTGCATTATAATAATAAGTATTTGAAAAATTAAAAATGTTATTTAACGTTATTCTTCTCTAAAATACAAACACGCAAGTTTTCGAGGAAATAACTGGAACAAATTTGTAGTAAATCGTATTCCACGTAAAACAATATATACGTTGCTGTACTTTCAGCAATGGGAACGTAACTTAAGAGGCTCAATCACGGCGCGTGCACTTTAATCCGCAAAACGACAGCGGCTGCGGAATTTTGGCAATTGCGCCGCACCACGTTCGTTTCCCACGTTTTAAGGCTGAGTATCACGGACAATAATCATGCAGCCTACATTTATACTGTAAAAATACTCTGTAAATTAAAATTGTATCTAAAAATTGCATTATGTAGAGCACTGATTTTGGTTGATAGCTGATTTTACAATGAAAATATTTTTCCAGAAAAAACCATTGTATATTGAATAGTGTAATTATTGTAGTGTAATAGTGTAATTATTGTGCATTGTATAGTGTATGCATAATAAATAGAACAATGAAGTTATAAGGTAAGTGAACAATTACATTTTAGGAAGAAAAATTATAAAGGATCATGTACCAAGAAGTATGAAACAGAGTGCGTGCAAAACTGAAATGCAATGCGCGCACCTTTGGTGCTAGATATACAGCACAGCCATTCCATCTATTAGGGGTGGGACATTTTCACAGTTTGTGGAAGTTTTTAGTGAATTTCCTTTGGAAAGTGAACTATTAGCATGACCCGCACGGTGAAACTTAAGCCTGGGACCACCATAGAAGTTCCTAACGTGACCCCCTGATCACGTTTTGGGGGGGTCGTTCAAAATTTTATATATATATATATATATACACGTATATTATATATATGTGTTTGCACTCTAGCGGTCGCATTTTTTTCCGATTTACTTCAAATTTGGAAGGGAAATTCCTTTATGTAATCAGGTGGACAAGTTCGTTTGGGCCAAACAATCGGAAAACTCTAAACCCGTTTTTTGAGAATTAATCTTTCAAATTTTGAGTTTTTGGGCCCAAACAGGGGCAGAAATGCCCTGTATGTAAAATTAATGCATTTAATAAGATGGGAATCAGTAAGGCAAAAGTTTTAAGCCCTCTCTCGTCATTCTAGTATACATATTTACTGAGTTATTAAAGAAAATGTGTATCGACTAAACACAGTACGACGTCTTATGGGGATTTTACACTAGAAAAGCCTGTTATTCCTTTGTTAGAGTACTTGTATCGTCCCCAGCAACCTCACGCCTACTTTCAAGCCTGTCTGGACCTTTTCCTAACATTATAATGCACAAAATTGTATTCCCAGCTTTGCAGGTAAATGAAACCAGGAGCATCAGACAGCCAAAAAATCACTGTTTTCACATTAGAATAAATGTATGTTATTACACTGATTTGGAGTTTTAAAAGTTTGTATGTGGAAATTTACTTCCCTCACGTCAGCGTGCTGCGTGCAAACTCGTTTTACCTTTAATAAATAGCAATCGGAGTTCCAGTTCAAGCCAGCTTATAAGTAATGTTTATAGGTGTTTCAAGTTAATTTTTGGCCAAATTTTAACAAATAAAAAAATAGATAAATGATATTATACCTGTAACGGGTGGGAAACTTTTGCAAACTCTGTTAAAACATGTGTACTATTTATTTAAATATCTGTAAAATTATACTTGGTACGATAGTGAGAATTTTTGTAAAAAGTAGTACTGTCAGGAATTCCAACAAATGGTTTGTTTCTCAAATAAAATAATCTAGTGTACGGGTGGGACAAATTGAAATCAATATGATGTTTTACTGATTACTTCATACAAAAATAATTTAAACCAAATAGTGGCTTGTTAGGGTAATTGAAACTAATATACACAATACGAGTAAAAGTACCATGTTTATTGCTGAGACAATTAATGAAAACTTCTCAAAGTACTAACTTTTGTAAAAATAACACCGTACAGGCATAGTTCATTACCAAAACCTTGAAAAACTAAAAACTACAAATTACCCAGAAAACATTTGTTAGTACCCATTATTTGGATAAATATCCGTTTATTTGAAAGATATTCAAAATAAAAATATATTGTTTTTTATGTTTGGTTAAAGGTTAACATTTTGGTGGAATGGCTGAGCAGCTACCGTACCAGCGCATCGCCGGCGCGGCACTGGCTGCATCGCGATTTGTGATTTATAGTCCGTGGCGTTAGGTCGAAAATATTACACCTCTGGCTACCGGTACCAAATTTTGCACGTTGATTCTTCATCTGAATTGCTTATAAAGAAACACTCTCTCAGGGTTTTCAACACCCTATGATGACGTCACCAAGATAGCGCTCTAGAAACATTACAATGTATGCTTTAAACGTTAATAACTTCTATCTGTTGCTTTATCTCGAAAGCCTTAAATATAAAACATGAACCTTTGTATTGTTTCTTTCTTAAATGGTAAACATTATTTACATTACAACTACACTGATCTATATTATGCATAATGAGAAATCTATTAGTCAAAATCCTTATAACATAATAAATGTTTGGATAATATCTTAATTTAAAGAGTCTTTTCATAATATTGATATAGGCTACAAGATTATTGTCCGTGATACCGTGATACTCAGTTTTAAAACGTGGGTGGCGAACTTGTCGCTGCGCAATTGCCGAAATTCAACAGCCGCTGTGGCGTCGCGGCCTAAAGTGCACGCGCCGTGTTTGCGCCTCTTAAGTTACATTTCCATTGTTAAAGTACAGCAATGTATATATCGTTTTACGTGGTTTCCGATTTACTACAACTATTGTTCCAAGGATTTTCTTGAGAACTTACGTGTTTTTATTTTAGAGAATAATAACGTTAAATAGTGTTTTAAATATTTTAAATTTGTCTAATATTTATTATTATAATGCAAATATCCATTTAGCCGTTGTTCTGAGCTAATTTATTGACCGGACCTTTCCTGTATATCATCATTACAGCAATCAAACACAAAAATTACAATAAAGCTACAATATATATTAATGGAGATATGAATATTTCTGTAAATGCTTACAAGAAGGAGGGCTAGGGGGGGGTTAAAGGGGGTTACGAGAAGAGCACCGGAGGGAATTTTGGGGATTTTTTGGGATTTGTTCCTCTAGGTGGGTGCTATCGATTGGTATGAGTTTCGCCTGTTACTAATTTCTTCCGACATTTGCTCGTAATTTACTTTCATTGACTGGGCTAGATGGGCGAGCGCCGCCACGAGCGCCTGAGTGAAAATGTAGCGAACGCTTCTATTGATTCCTGAGTAGGATGCTTGAAATATTCAGGTAAAACTTGTTAGAGTATATTTGAAAGGGGATTTTATGCTCTACAATTTGTATTAACAGTTTTTCTTATATATGCAAACTATAAGGACCTTAATAAAAATGATTTCCAACAGGTTTCAACTTGTTTTGAATTTCCCATATTTTGCCATTTTGGAGCTAATTGCACTGGACTATTAGTAGAAACTAGGAATATATATATTGATATATTAATTCGAAGAACATCGAATTAAATCAAAACAGGAACTTTGAAGCACAAAACACGCGGCTCGACGGACACACACGTTACACGAACACGCAACATTTACGGCTGATTTTGATCAAGGGCGATGCAGTCCCGGTGGAAGTAGAGCCTAGATATTTGTTTACGATTAAATTACAGGAAATATAGTTTCATTTTTGTTGAAAGTAGTGACAAATTAGACTAGACTACTGAACCACAGTAATATTATTATATTATATTATTTCTCATATTCATTAGAATTCCTTGAATATTAAACACCCCATTCGGTGATATTTACTTCTAAGCAATGTTGTTGTCTTAAGATTTGTCATTACAAATGTTATATGTGTGCAAATAATTGAGCAAAAATAGGAAGGCCTCTAATTTGACCAGTCCTATTTTTTCATGCTATACGATAGCTATAAAATAAGCTATTTTTCATGTTCACATAAGATGAACGGAGACTAAATTTAAGTTAAGTGAACTGAATTCATTGAAGGTATGCACATCTTCTTTCAAGCATGTCATTGAAACACTGTAAGATTAACTGTGTACAATGTAAAGTTAAATATTCAATTTATTATGTTTATTAAGTAAGCAGCTATAAAATTAAAATTAAATGCCTCTTAATGCGTAAAAGATTCTGAATTATGTTGGAATTTATTGTATAACGATTTTAAATATCATGCAACTTATAAAAATATAAATACATGGTTTGTTAATAAATATTAGAAAAATACCGATTTAAATTAATTTTAAAATTCAAAATCACTGTTATTTTAAACGGTAAAAGCTAGAAACGTCAAATTCAATTGAACTAGCTTTAACCTGAAGAAGACTTGTACCATTTTACAAGTCAACATCTCAAAAGGTTCCTAAAACCTTATTACTTTAAATAAACACAAATCGATAAAAAGACTAAACACAAAGCATTAGAGAACCTATGTTTAAAGGATGGTTTTACTAAATTCAACCAATAAAACTTGTTGTAAAGTGTTTGGAAAGGGATTTATAGACACCTTGATTATTAACATTTTTTTTATTTTAACAATAGTTTATAACAGTTTCAACTATCATAATTAAGCCTTAGCATTCTATAAGTATAGAGGAAATTGTCATTTATATATTTTACAAATTATTTAATGAAATAGTTTATTTCGAGTATTTTGTATTATATTGAACATAATACTCTACAGCGTAGTATATGACATGACTAAGAAATATAGCGGAATTACCAGGGAAATCACAATTATACTGGAAGATGGTAAATATCTCTGTCGGATTTGCTTGTCGGATCTTTCCAGAACTTTCTTAAACATTCAAGCTAAGTTGTGATCTCAAAATACTTCACGTTTGGATCTATTTTTAAAGACTGCAGTATAAAAACTTGAAAGAGGTGCTTCTAAATTGTTTACTTGCATTTAAAAAATATGTAGAATCGTTAAGGACTGGCTATTGAATAAACAGAATATTTTAAGCTTCTTAATCATGTTAGTTATACTCTTTTACATTAAATGCCAGGCAAAATGTAATGAAATTATGTTTATGATTTAAAACAGGAAGATAGCGGCTAAATTGAAAAAAATATATATAATTGTTGACAGATGTAATGAAAATTTACTGTCGTAAATGCACATAGTAACACAACTTAGTAACTAATTGATAGCATCGAATGATATACATTGTGTTTTATCTGAATAATATATTTAAGGACACATACATTTACTTTTCCTTAATGTTATCAATGTCAGAAAATCCAATAATCAAATACCATACTATAAAGTGATATTCTTCCACTGTTCGTTTCGTTAATGAATGTCGATTTATCATTCAGCTTTATCAAACAACAAATTACAGAATTAACATATGTTTCAAGGTTGTTATACCCAGAATATGTATTGTTGTTACAACGTAAATACGTTGAACAAATAATCATGTTACATGTTCAGTAAAATTTCCTACTAACTTAACTAAAAATATTGGGCTTGTAATGTTAGGCTGTTATTTAATCAACGTTGCTGTCAGACTCGGTCGTTGAACTGACAATCGACTAGTTAGGGGTGGGGAGGGGGTTAGTTACGATCGGTCTGTCATGTCGAAGTTCAGTCGGTTAATAGTTGATCTAATGACCCGCTATTCGGTTACCGTATCATTTGATTCAAATTAATAGCCGAAGTCAGTAGTAACTCTGCCAAAAAATGTCCATATACTGCTCAACTTTATACTATTTCTTTAAAAGTAACTGTTGTTTCGGAGTGCATTAATATTTTAAGTATATTAGATACAAATAAATTAGTTATAACAAATATGTTGAGAAAACTTGGTAATTTTGTATTTGTATGTGCTTTTTTCTAAAATGTGTTAACGGACAGAATACAAATAACTGAGGTATTTGGTAAAGGATATTTGTTTACTAAGTGTGTTTTTTATAAAATTGAATAGAGTCTGTAAAAGTTAATATTTCTAACTTGTAAAAGAGATTTTTAAATGTGATTTTGTTATGTCATTAGTCATTTCAGATTAAATACATAATAGTTTTTTAATGTAAATCTTTTATTTTAGCAGGAAAAATGGGAATCTTGCAACATTATTTTATGTTATGCTACTATCACATTGTTTAATATGCTGTAAATATTCCATAACCTGAAAAATAAGTAGTTCAAATAAAACAGTTGTTTTAATAGGTAGAGGAATCAAACTCCTATAAATCATTTTCAAAACTGGAGCAGCTCAATTATACATCTCATTGATAGGCCATAGGCGACTTGAAACCAATTAGGGTATGTGACCCATTGAACGGTGTTATTAAAGATATATTTAAATTTGGCTGACCATCTGGGAACCATCGGTGCAAAACAACTTCTTTAAAATGTATTGAAGTTTGGTCCGCTGAACCATCGCAAAAGTTATAATATGTAAAAATAAGATAATGACCATCAACGTGACTGGAATATATTAAAAGTTTTAATGTAAAAAAATTATATTATAGACCGGAATTTTAAGGTCAATAAATATTATTTGTAGTTTGCCCAGCCCCAGAAAAATACACTGGCGCTTACTGTTTTATGTTTACTCTCCTGCAGCACCGTTTATCCAATATTACCCGAAAACGTTGATGAAAAATAATATTCCAAAACGCACATCTACAACTTGCGATTTTTTGTGAATTGATTTCATCTGAAAATATAATTATGTTAACATTATCTGATCATTTAGACAACATTTGTTTATAGCAAAAAATGTCATTCCTATAATTTAAAAGTTACCTAACTTTTATTTTCGACTAAGCCAATGAAGGTTTTTTTTCAACGAGCGTTCATTTGTACCAGTAACATTATACATTACGTTAAAAATACAATAATAATATGTTTTAATAAAAAATATATATCTAATCTAAGTTATGAATAAAATTGTATTGATACAGAAGACTGAACTTTCTCAGATGCTTACTTATTTCAGTCTCAACTGGATGATAAACTAAAATATTTACACATTTTAAACTAACTTACGTAACTTGTCGTTTACACAACAACATACAAGAAACGTTATCTAAGCAAGGAACTTTCATCAGGTATGCAATCCCATCATTAGTGCTTTTTATTAAGTAGAGTTATTGGATTTTTCCACTGGTTTTTAATAAACTGTAAGTAATATTAATAAATCAGTCCTTTTAAGACTCAAAATATCTATCTTTAGGGGCTGCTCTACAAATAAGCACAAAATTTTCTTCCCTAAACTTGAATTCCTAAAACTTAAGTGTTTAGCCGTAATCAGTGTAGCTTAAGTAACTCAACTAAGCTTTTAAGATGCAAGCAAAAACTGGGCTTGTAAACTGTATGTAAAAACAAATTCTATAGCCAATATTTGGATTTAATAATAGAGTATTAATATAATTAGAAATATTCCCAATTTAAATAAATATTTTATTAATAATGTGGTCGAAAAAACATTGAACAATATTTTTAAATACTCAGTTGTGTAAAAAGACTGTTTTAGGAAACAACTGAGTTGAATGTAAAACACAAAATCCACAAACTTGGACGTCGCCATTGTTTAGCAAACAGTTGTCGAGTTCGCTTCTAAAATACAGTTAAATACTAAAAGAAGAGGTTGTTTTATTCGACTTATTAAAATGTTATATCAGTACAAGTAAAATAAAAGTACTTTATTGAATTATAACATATCAAAAGTTTACTCTATACAAGAGAATTATAACGAGAAATATAAATATGACTTATTATAATACACATGTCACCATAAATGATACATATTCTGTGGAAAGAAACTTTAAACAAAATTCATAACCAGTGAATAACATTCAAGCTGGCAAGTCAATTATAAGCGACGTTCGAGTTACGTTACAAAATTACTCTAATGATTGCTACATATAAATCATTTGGCTCGGAAAAAGGTTTCCTAAGATTTTAAAATTGTAATTTCACAATTTAGGATAACTGAGGTTTCCGAACGACTCAAGTAAACAAACAAGGATAAAGTTTAATTTAGTTCATATACTGTCATAAATAGAGGTATTGAAATGCATTAACTATTGACCTTTGTTTACTATTGTATTACTTCATCCACTGTCATTTTGAAACCATAACAACATTTCAACAACATTTTAACTGTGCCTATTGTTTAAGTCATTTACCCCATAATTAGGTATTATCATGTTCACAGGTCTTAAAACCCAAATTAATGATTGGTTACTGCATACAACCTTTGTTATTTAATAATCGAGCCTATTCATCCCACAATGACCTATTTAGTCTATTATTTACTTTATTTATGACGCGTGCCTCCTGAATCGAGATGATTTCATATAGCAGATTACTAACCAAAATCCGTCGTCGATTCTTACATTCACACGATGGCGATGGTGACTCGAGTTTCAACCTTAAAAGACCATTATCATACCCTTGATGTCAAACTATTTACCCATACAATTTTTATCATACCCATGATGAGGGTTGTCATATCTTCAAATAACACTCAACACATTTAAAACAGTGCGAGACACGATAAAATACAAACACTTAACACGAAGTTGTTCGTTCCGGGAGGACGGGAATTGCCGAACTCAATTTTCGTGTTTCGGTAATTCGCGTCCGGCCGGAACGATCAACTTCGTGTTAAATGTTTGTATTATCGTGACTCGTACTGTTTTAAATGTGTTTTGTGTTATTTTACGCTATGCAACCTTCATTATGGAGTAAATATTTTGACATCAAAAGTTTGATAATGGCCTTTTAAGGTTGAAACTCGAGTCACTATCGTGTGAGGATAAGAATCAACAACGGATTTAGGTTAAAAACCTGTTATATTTATTATTTACGGTTTTTTTTCACCAAATATATAAAATCGTTTTACTATCAATGTTTCGCTGTTAAAAAAAATTAAAACTTGTAAAATTAATTGGTATACAATATAACCAAACCTATAGTAGTTTAAATTAGAGATGTGTTGCAATTATTAACTAAACTAAGAGTTTTGTACGTTGAACTAATTCAATTTAGAAGTATATTCGTATTCATAAAAATGATATAATAATGTAATTCATCCCTTAATGTAATTGTATCCCCCTAATATTTACCATACGAGTCTATTTTTTAGAATTTATTGGCTACCATCTTTTGTCAGACAATAAAAACTTACACAGTTAATACTCATCTGAAGTTCCTGATTTTCAGTTATTAATAGCTGCAGTTCATTTTCCTCCTAAACCCTAACTCTGACAACCATTTATCATCCACTGGGGGTATGCGATTGCCAATTAGGGGTCATCACTGAAACTATTATCCGTCTCAAATCATCAAAGTTACATACCAACTAGACAATTGATTCCCAGTTGAACGACCAAACGAAATATTAGCTTAATTATCTGAAGCAATGTTAAAAAAAACTACTCTGAATCGGTTTTCACTGACAATATTTAATTTAGGCATTAATTATATTAATAAAGTAAACCGACTTAGTCTTAAACTTTGATACGACAGTGGTTTATTATCAATAGTTGGTTAGTGGTTTATTTGTAATTTACTTATCAGAATTAATCTTTAAACTTCAATGTATAAAACATATGATATTATGCTACATTTATTGTACTAGTATAAAACAGAATAAAGAAGTATTTCAGTATTATCAGATTCTCTACTACGTCAGGATCAGATACGATACTAAAACGTTTAGCCTGTTAACATATTATTTATTTACTCTCGTTTAACTCTGGAAAGTTTATTAATACGGTGCGCAAAATAATAAGCCTAAATCACCTTTGGTTTCTAAGGCAAAATACATATTAAAATTGAAACTTTTGTTAAAAATTGCACATTAAATTAGTAGCCCTTTCTATCAATGCAATCACAATGAAAAACCAATTACCTTAAAATAATTAAATAGTAATTTAAACTGGTATTATTATTGATACTTAATCGATAATGACTTTAATTTACACTTACTAAGAACTATTAAGAATGCAAGTAAATAGACAAACCAACAAAATAAAAAAACATCAAGCTTTTCTTTATTTAGCTACTAGCTACCCTTTACTTTTTTGTTAATAGTATTAGTGTTTTAAACTAATATTTTCTTTCATTAAATATGAAATATTGAACATAGTTTATCACTGTTAATTAGTTTGTCATGAAATAAAATAAAATTAGTTGTAAAATAAATTAAAATTAAATATTTAATTTCGTATTGAATGTGCAATTAACAAAAATATTAATGTTCTTAAGAGAAGCTTACAAATTTATATGTGTAGTGGGGCAAGGAATATGGGGTTATGGTATTATTAACTGTTATATTTTCAATCTAAACCAAAGTTCGGTTCGGGTTTTTTGTAAAAAAGAGTTACACGAGCATTATACGAGTATGTAATAAGTTAACAATCATTTTAATCTACTAATCAAAACAATATTCCTCGTGCTTATTTATCCCTTGTTATTTCTTTTGTTAAAAATACAATTTTTTTTAATTAGTAAATATACTAACGTTATATAAATGTGCCCAAATCCATGTAAATAATGTTATTTTGTGTTGCCTACCATGTTAACATGGTAACTGAATAAGTTTAATTTTTACTTTGTTTTTCTTGAACCGTAGTCATAAACAGTTCACACACAGTTCTTAGACGGTGTGATGTGACTCCTGTATGGTAAAGACGTTCAAAATAGTACTTACCAGCAAAGAAAAAGTAATCATATTTGTAACTTAAACTAAACATACAAACTTTTCATCCTATTGTTCTTTTTCAGAAACAATTGAAAAAATAAAATTATCATAATTAAATTATTTGTTGAAATTGAATTTTTGTATCTCGTTTGTAAGTTGTATAAAGTCTAATAGCAGAAACATGCGCATGATGATCGGGAATGCTCGAAACAGTTTTCTCTGTTTTTAACGATATGCTTATGTGGCAGAATATATTGTCGATGTGGGACTGGGGACACTTAATTCCCTATTATAATGAAATACAGTAGAGTTCAAACTAAAGAGAGTTTTCCAGAGGAGCTATCAAATTCAAACATATAAATAAACTCTCTCCAGCTACCAAAAACCTCAAACTAGTCTGTAGGACTTCCCTAGTTGATTATGATTCATTGAAGTTGATGTTGGTGATTCAATACAGATGTATAAAGGGATTCAAAACCTTGATCAACTCTGGTAATTCCTGTATAAAATTATTGTTTTAATTGGTTTTATATTTACTAGTTGCCCATGCTATTTAAACAGGTGAGTAACGGCTTATCGATTTAAAATGTATGTAAAACTTGTGTTTATACTTTTAAATATAAATAATGCCAAATCTTTCCTTTATTTCAAAATTTTAGTTAAATATAAAAAAACAATAAATCATTTCGTGAAAATTTCAGTGTCCGAGTTGTTTTTTTTAGAAAACTATAAGCAAAACTCACTAATTTACAAACTTGTACTCAAATCGTAGTACTATCGTTTTATTACTGAAATATTATCCGTTATTAGTCTGTCTGGAACTGATGTGCCCGAAACTTTCATCACAATACGGTTTTTAAACATTATTTTACTGATGCACGAGTTTTAGTAATTTTGTATTCGATTGAAATCTGTATTTGTGATCACAAAACAACTCGAAGAATAAAAGGTTTTTAGTAAATTATAAAAGGATGTTAACTTAGAAAAATAAAACAAAAAGTTACCCAAATTATAAATTAGGATTATATAATGAATAATTTGGTTGTTATGGAAAGTTGTTCTGGTATACAAAACTATAGAAAAAGGAACTAAAAAGAAAATAGTGTACAGTTTAACTAAAAACAATTTACTTAATTTATTTAACTGCAAGTTGATTAAATAAACTTCCTTTGTGTGTCAAATATCCTTCTTTTACTCAGCAAAACTTCTTTAATAATTCTTCTTTAAAGTGTTTAGATGTTTGGCCGCATTTCTTTAATTTAGGAGTTGCGGGGGACCGAAACAGCTTCTTTAACTTTTTGTTCCGGCGTTCTTTGTTATAATCAGCTGCAAACGAAATTAGTTCCTCGATGCTTAACTTTTTTCATCTACAGTTAACTTTCTTAAAAGTATATTATTTAGAGAAAAATATCTAACGTGTGTAACCTTTATTGGAGCTTTTCGTACAAATTTTAATCAGACATGTACTGATTATATTTTTCACTGTTTATATAAAATTTAAATATTCACTTGGTAAATAGATCGTAAAATTAGAATAATAAAATAGTATTTGAGGTCAAAATTAATTTGTTTGTTTTAGTAAATATGAGTATTGATTTACTATATTACAATAGTTTGTATAGTTTTGACAGACACTAGTAACTACAATTGTCCAATAAATAGTTTATATTAGTATGCTTTAAAAATCATTAGGTTTATTGAAATGGATGAAAACACGGCCTTTAGTAAAAACTCTCACTTTTAATCTTTAAACTTAATATTTATGTTATTTTTGTTGCATGGTAAGTTTAATGGGTTAAATTCAAATCCCTTCAACATTTCCATAAAACTGATTTAGACAATTTATATAACAGGCGGTTACAAAGACAACCTTGGGCTCAAATATCAATTTGAGTATAAGTCAAATCCCAGGTTTAAATACTTTATGGGATAATTAAGGGTGGTGTATCTTGGTTAATCTTGTGGTGGTTAATCTTGTAAAGGATAGTAAAGCGCAATATATACATACTGACTATTTTAATCGGATCTCACACATTACATAAACCAAGTGTAAAAATCATCTGGTCCTAGTTTTATTTAATATATATATACATGTGTGTAATTTTGTTTTCGTAGAGGAATAAGCTTAGGATGAATTATCTTTTGAAGGCATTGTAATTTGTAATGGCCCCCAAAAATGGGGAATTTTTGGGTCAGTTTTCAAAGGCCATCCTTCTTTAAGTGATCTCTAGTTTTATAGAGCTCTAAGAAGGTTCATAAATGAATATTATATTTTTCCTTATTTATTATTCCTTAAATATCTATATTTCTTTAAAACTAGACTCCCTCTCCAGTAACCAAAACTTTGGTAGGTCAAAACGCTAGTAAAATATTTATCTAAAGACCTTGTGGGTATTGTTGAATTCAAACTGCATGTTAACCACGTGAAACAAATAACTATCCTTTGCGTAGTTGAATCATTTAAAGGGAAAGTATTATTTAATTGTTTTAAAAATCTTTGGTACTCAAAAAAAGGGGATTTTGAAGCAACGTGTACCTTTAACATTTAAAACTACGTCAAGTTGCATTTTGTTTTAAAGAACTCTAAAAGGTTAGATAAATGGTTAAACCCAGAGATCGCACCTTTCCACTAACAACAATGACAGTTGGGTCTGGTAATAAATAGTTTTTTTTTTCTTAAAATAAAACTGTTTTACATTGTAGTCATGTAATAGTTAGCTATATTTCATTTGTTCCATTCGTTCTTAAAAAAACAATTGTCACTTAACTGTGGTTTACTTTTGGGAACAATTTTTATTTTATACAAAAATCTCCAATCAAAGAAAGTCGAATAATATGATATCACTAACCAAAATATGATTCTTTGTTTAATATGCATAAATTTAGCATAAAGATTGAACCTAATAATACCGCTCTTAAGCATTCAAGTGAAGTTTTAAATTTAATTGTGACTTTATAAGAGTCTCTAACTTTATAGAGTCAAGCATATCAAGCAAGGGATCGCTTGGGGTTTACATTTACAAATTTAGATTTTTCCCCAAACTTGCAGATAAATGAGGGTATTAAAATGTTTATATATAGTGATATTTCCTAAAAATATCTCCGGTGCTATATTGGTTGTTATTTGGTTCTACAAACCTAATATTTCACATTAGGTTTATAGCTAAGGATATTTATTTATATTAACAGATAAAACATAGATGGGGGATCCGGACTTTTTTTAAACCGGTATATATTATTATGCCAGGGTAGTGTTACCTAATAGAGGATCCTCATTGGGAATGTAAGGAGTAAAGTGTTAGTCAAGTTAAGTAAGAGAATAAAACAATAAGAAATTCCCAGAGACTTACAGACGTAATCAACAGATCTGCTGAGGACATTTTGCCGTCACCATTTCAGACTGCTTTATTATATATTATTATATTTGATACTCTCTGGATTTCTAAGCTCACTTTGACTTATTTTAATACCATTTAACTTCTATACTCGTTAAAAAGATTCAGAATAATAATAAGAGAATTCACATATGAATTCAGCATGGTGGTATTCTCGACAGGAATGTAAACTAAACCTATATATAACCTATAAATAGGTATTTCATTATTTTTAAAGTTATAACTGTTTAATCTTAAAATAGCATTATAAATTTTCAGGTTAAAGTGGTTTTTAAACATGTATTCAATTAATTGTACCTTCCTTCTTATAATAAGTTCTCCAGCAATCTTTAAAACTTTTTGCAGTTTTATAATTTCATATTTGAGGATACACTAACTTTTAAATACATATCAATAACTTGAGTCATCACCACGTTATGACACAGGGCCTTGGCGGAGGCGAGCGGGGCACTCGCACCAGCCCCACCCGTTTAGGCTACATCCAAAATTACTGAAGAAAAAAATAAATGCACATAAAACTTCAAATATAATATTTAAATCAGGTATTTTCCCATACAATAGTAGAAGACTTATTTTTTCTTCACAAGAGATCGTTTTGACATCCAATTTAACTTCTCAGCGTCTTCTTTGCCGCAGTTTTAACATAAGCATGCTGCGTGCGAACTCGTTAAACTGCTCCACTCACTATAGGAGCTGATTCATAGGGAAACTAATTTGATTAAATGTCAGTTTAACGTGATAGATCGTGATCGTTTCTTACTAAATTATAATTTTGTTAATAGAAATGCAATCGGTTTTACCACGCCTTTTTGGAGTTTATACTTAAATGTGTACTCATGGTTCAAGATGGTTTAGCAGTACCACAACAAAATGCAAAGAAATCTACGTTAAAAAATTACTTGCAGAAAATTCATGTTCCATAATACATTTCATTCTTTTCGCATTAATTTTCTTTCGGTGAAGCCGTAATTGACATTTCTAGTTTATATCAAACCTAAGAGCACTGATGTTGTCCCAGGACTACCTTAAGACTAGTCTTTACCAGTTTTGAGACTGACATTGGGTACAGCAAATGATGTTGTCATTACATATGGTAAGTCTTTTGGCTGTCCATTATGACAAACTTCCCTTTCACCTTTGGACCCTCCATTTGCAGCGGCTAGGGACAGAATCTCTGAGTTTGGTCCCCACCTACCAACCTGAGAATGAATGGTCCCTGGCTGTTGTACATGGATACCCTGTCAGTTGAGTTGACCAGTTGGAGGGCAAAATGAGGGTCCCCTGTTTGAGAGCCTCTTCCCAGCTGTCACAGGGGCACGGGTGTTGGCCCTCTGAAGGGTCGATTTGGCTGCCGTCCCTTCCCACCCTTTCCTTTCCTGCTATATCCTATCTTTCCGGTAACCTGCGCAATATTCCCGCTTGTGGAAGATGTGACTAGCAGCTATGCTGGGGTTTCCTAATCCGCAACAATGAATTAATAATGAATGAGCGCTGATTTTACAATAGGTTAATAATGTTCTTAAGTATTTAATAATCATAATATCAATAATCATAGTCTCTACTTGTTGTCCAACTTACGTGCTTATGTAAGCCATGTTTATTTTACCTGCAACATAAAAAAATGTTTGATCTTTTATTTGTATTACTACCGTCTACAATATTATATAACTACTGTATAATCTGGAATAATATAATCATATTTACAATTCGTCTGTGAGTGCAGAGCAAAGTATTTCTTACAACAATGCTATCTAATTAATTTAAATGTAGAATACTATACCATTAAATCAGGTTATGTATACAAACCATCATGAATCTACTGCTTGGATCGAATTACTTAGTTTTGAGATTTTTTTTGGTAGAAATTAAATCGGTTTTGGTTGGTTTAAAATGTATTAAAGTTATACACGTGTTAGAAACTAGTTTTCTATAGATATTTTAAGTTTTTAGGACGATTTTTTATGGAAACGATAAAATGAAATACTTAATTTGTGTTATTATTCCCGCGAAAAAGATAAAATAGGGTAGACGCATATCAAGTAAACGTTTCTGACGGCACTTTGATATTTGTAGGGAGAACAAACAGAATCTTCTATCGCATTGCATTTTTCATATCGATATTGCATAAGGTATCTGGGAGTTGTATTTCCATTTTATTGGTTAACGTAGTAGCTTATAAAACTATATAAAGTAATAAATTTGTACTAATAAAAAAATTAGCATTATTTTTTTATTTGGGGGAAAATACCATTGGGCTAGGTTTGACCTTTATCTGTAGTTTAAAATCCATTATTTATATACATATTTTAGTTTTATTCAAAAGTAAGTTAAACATCGAATTCAGCATAAATTATTTTAAATAAGCTTCTATACCAATTTTGGAATACAACAAACAGTACGCAATCAAAAACTTAATCTTTTCAAAAACATCTACTTTGAATACACAAGTTCTATCGGTTCTTGATCGGTTGAATTTCACAACAAATAATAAGTTTCCAAGGCCTGAAAGAAATGCTGAAAAAACTTTTATAACAGCCGTTTCCTGGTATTACTTAGTTGAATAAGGAAAGTTAATTCAAACTGGCTTCATTTTCAGTAGTGCAGTATGCAGTTGGTGTTAAGTATGGCCCAGCTGCCACCTTTCACTTTCTGCCGCTGATTAAAATTGTAAAACCATATTCAAGTATTAATAAATGATAAGTCTAATAGAAAGGTTTTGTCTATTAACAGACTTACCATTTGACTTAATAATAATTGCCAGATTATTTGGTTTTAAATATATATATATATATATATATATATATATATATATATATATTATGTGATTGACTGTCATAATATTTCCCAAAAATTATTTACTTAATACTGATTACTACTGGAAAATTATTTACAAGACTATATTAATAAAATATGAATAAAAATGGTAATATAAGACAGGTTTTCAAGCTTAAACTTAGAATACTTTGTTGAAAGAGTTCGACTATTTATGACTTGTACATTAGGGGAGGCAAATATTGAACATACGCTACTAAACTGTTGTGTTGCTCTGAAAGCCAGTGACTTATCTAAATGCTTCACACGATTGGTTGTGGCTAACTTTATTTCATCTGTGCCGAACTTGTAACTAAACTGGCCAATAGGGTACATTTAATGTATTGCATTGTCTGTCCGTCATTAAAGTAATATAAGATATACTTTATAACGTTATTTTCTCTTTGGTTTCTGTTCCTCCCGCCTTGTTTTTGATATAAACAAGTGGGTTCGATATATCAGTCTTTCTCATCTATTCCCTACACATTTGTGTAACACTGTCCTTATTTTAGCCTCTAAAATAGAACACTTTCGATATATGCTTATTACTGTAGTTTGTACAATAACTACCGGTACCGTCGATTTAGTTTATAATAAACTATATTTCTTTGGTCACGTAAATCTTGAATTGAAAACCCCTAAAACGCATAAACGTAAAATTAATTATGAATAAAGTTAACATTTGTAATTAATTCAACGTTTAGAAGTAAATAAACAGATATTTTATACATGTCAGGTATATGCTTTAACCCATTACATCTAACAACATATTCACTTAGCTTAATTGATTAGGACACTATCTTAAAAACAAATCTATTTTTTTATCCCATAAGATTAACATTGGGAGCCATTTTAATGGTACTTGAATCGTTGATATTTAGCCATCGTCCATGTTTCAACTATAAAGTAACGTAAGTATTGTCATAGATTCACTACAGAACTGTAGTTATTCGTGGTCATGTTGAATAGGGAAAAAAACTTCTTTTCGTAACTTGAAACACAAAAACTAAGGTTTAAATATTATTAGCTTTTAAACGTTTAATGACTATTTTATTTTATACTAATTAAAATACGCATTATTATTTTAAGTACTATTATAATAAATAACTTTATTGGTACCGTACTCTATGTAAAAAAATGCAGGCCGAGCGCTGGACTATGGAACTTTGGCCACTCCAGACTCCAGGCGACAAAATAACAAAAAGGAAAGATGTCAACAAGAAATGTATTAAATTGATAAAACTCCTTCTTACGTGATTAAAATGATTAAACGCTAATATATGTAATAATATGCTATTTACATTGTAATTGCCACTCATTTACAGTAGAAAGTCTTAATTTGTTCAAAAAATTATTACCTTGCTAATAAAACGTAAGTTACCAAATAAAATTAGATGTTTTGGTTATTTATTTATTTACTGACGGCTATCACCGATGCAACGAACATTTCCAAGAACAGAAAAAATAAAAAACTATAGCTACCTACCTATACATCGTGCTTTTAACTATGATGATATGTTATTAAAACTTAATGTGGCACATTGGTTTTCACCATATTCTGGTTCTAACCTATTTCCTTTTTGTCAGATTGAAAACTTTTTAATATAAATTTCTTTTACTACAAAAATTAAAATTGCAATACCAAAACTACCCTACATAAGTGTTTATTCAAACTCAATAAGGCAATAAGTCAAACTCAATAGGTTAGGTCCTTTTTGGAGGTTAATATTTGTAAGGTATGCCTATCGACTTTAATTTTCTAGGCATAATTTATTATGTCAAAAAACCACTGTTTTAATCAAATTTTTGTCTAAATTTCTTCATTTTTATCTAAAATAAACATTTTTCAAAATTGTTCCCTAAGGCAAAACGTAGTCTCTGGATAACTGTGCCTTTTGAATAATCCGTTCATCCAAGGTTTAGTTTTCGATTAAAAATTATCAATTTCATTGAACTAACCTCTTATAAATTTACCTATAGAGTTTGGAAATCACATTAGTTTTTTTTTTCAGAAACAAGGGTAAAGTGATAACAATTTTAAATCCAAAATAGGCTATGACTTTTGTTTAACTTACATTTAATTTACCCAGGCGAATCCAATATGGTTTCAATCTTACTCGGCTCGGGTATACTTTCATAAGTTGAACAAAATAAAGAACCAAATGAAATTGTTCGATAGGCTACGGTATATTAATTAGGATGATATTTTTAATACTGATTAATATTTGCATAGCTTGTATGTTTGGTATTACTGTACCTACGTCATGTTTGTTTAGTTTAGTTTGTCATTCAATTAAACTTAAAATAAAAGTTAAATAAACAAACATAACATGATAATATTGTTACTGACAGTGCATATTTAAAGAATATTGGGACCAACGTTTGTTATCTGGACAAATTTCAAGACACCTAAACTGAAACATAACATACTGTATCGTAAAACCGGCTAGACCCGAACAAGGGGTCTTGACCCGGACACGTATATGTTTGTAAACATAAATATTTCTAAACTAACCTGCAAAGTTGAGCAGTCGTTCGTTATAGGTAGGCCTACATTTGTTTAGATCAGAACATGTTCTAAACGAGGCATGCTCTAATCGTTTATAACTGACAACTTTTCGCAAAAATAAAATATCATGTCTAACTAAGACATGTAATTTTTTTCACGTCTGTCCGATTATTTTCGGGAATAAGGCATATTTTTATTCGAAATTTAAGCGCGCATAATGCTATTCTATTTAAAGAGATAAACAACATGTTTGTAAACAAATTTTTCTCATTTACGACAGGCCTATTCCAGTTTTGGCCCGGACACTTTAATTATACTCCGTGGATGTGACTCTTGTCAACCGTTACGACTCGTCTCTACCGTAAACACAGTATTCCCGCCATAACTAATAGCAACATTGTGGTTTTTAGCTCTAATACGGTATTGTTTATAAGAGCAGTGGCGAAAAAGTATTCTTTAGTATTCTTTAGTATTATTTTTTAGTATTCTTTGCCTAAATCAACCATAAGTGATCACGTCTGTGGAAAATGTAATGGGCCCCATGTTTCAAACTGTATTTTAAACGTCTTTTCTCCTTACGGTTCTTTGTTTGGTTTAATTTTAATTGCAAAGAATAAATAGGTGAAACGTAACGTAATAATCCCATTTTTATCCCAACCTATAATTTTTTTATTTATTTTACTTTTAAGCGTTTGATTGGTGCAAAGGCATCTGAAGACCTCAAAACACCGTCCAACTACGGGCAGCAGAAGTTAGTTTATACGTTATAACGTTAGTTGGGGGGTCCGGTTCAAGACCGTTTGTGGAGGTTAACCCGGACACTTTTATTTATTTTTTATTTTTGTTATAATAACATCCAACATAATAATATATAAGTTAGAAAAAAGGTAAATGGATAAAGTGAATAGTACACACACTTTACAATGGTCTGGTTTTTATTCGTGACATCGTTAATGGGAAGGCACTATAACCTAAAAATAATAAAAAAGTGTCCGGGTCAAGCCTGTTTTACTACATAAAATTCAAACTAACGAACCTAAACGTTTCTTTAAATGAAATAAAATACTCACCATTAGACAGGTGAAAGTTTAAACTTCCATTTCAGTATATAACACGTTACTTAGATCCATGTATTTAACCTAAAAGCGTCTTACAAAAACATGGATACTCCCGAGTATCGTGAAGTTGCTTCAGTTTTGCCAGTTGACAGTCCGAAATACAGTGTTTTCAACATAGCCTTGGAGGTAAATTTTAGCAGCAAATGTTGCTACAATTGTCTTCGGTGATTAATTTTTACTGGATTTCGCCCGCCTACCGTCATTTGCTATCAGCGGTGTTTTGTTTTTACAGCGTATGTTTAATTTTTATTTAAAACCGCGAAATCCGTTGCTGGGCAATAAATATCCAGTGGCTAGGCTAGAACCAAAAAGTGCCTCGAACTATAGGTAATAAAATAAAAGGAAACAAAGATTAAATTGCATGCAAACAGAACCTCTTACGCCAAGTATTTTATTTCGTAAAAATGTGGTACGAAATTTATTTTTTTCGAGTGGTTGACCTTGGCTGTCAGCCTCATTCCTAATTGTATCTTCGCATAGTATAGTTGAGTATTGCAGATTTCAAATACGTTTTGTAAATAAATTTTCGTGTGGGTAAATACTAAAGCAAATTCATCTTACTTGTTCTTAGACGCCTACAGATGACGTATAAAAAAGTGTAATGCCAAAATATATCATTTTTATTTACGTTCGGGTGCAGTAGAACTAAAGTAATTTTTTTTATCCTGTTTATAAAATTAAGATTGCTCTTTTCTTGAGTCCAAGTTTATTGATATATTATGTTAACTTACATTCATTCGTTGGATAAATTCATATTGTTAAAAAACAATAATTTGGGTGCCAGGGACCATCCACAGGGAAGGGGGAGGGGTAACTTTCG
The DNA here is from genome assembly GCA_963675035.1 of Allygus modestus. Lineage (NCBI taxonomy): Eukaryota > Metazoa > Arthropoda > Insecta > Hemiptera > Cicadellidae > Allygus > Allygus modestus. The sequence continues at coordinate 72,229,012 of OY776117.1, read as the reverse complement.
GTGACCACCCCCCCCCAAACATTACCTCTGGATCCACCCCTGAATAGGCTAAACTGAAAGCATAACCGAATAACCCAAATAATCGTTATACCCTATCAAACAATTTCATTCTGTTTTTTATATCGTTCCACTGATGAAAGTCTACCCTGGTTTCGGTTATATAGATTTCAGTTATATTCGGTCTCTAAATATATTGTCTTATAATTTGTCCAGATAACAAATGTTGATTCCACTAATACTTAAACATGTATTGCCGGGAACAACCATTGTAAAGGATTTATGGAAATCGCGCCAAGCACTGAAAAATATCCGGTCTTTAGTCCCCCAACAATGTGTTAAGGTCCGGGAGCAAGTTTGAGGAGCCGTTAGAACAAAACCTTTCTCAATAAGAATAACATGGCGGCTTTTGATGCCACTGGGCCAGAGTCCTGTGGTCTGGAGGAAAACAAAAAAGTACCTATCTACCATTTGTTGGTCCTCTACGACATTATGGTCTGGAGCAGTTTTGAGTAGGTGTTTTCAAAATCACCTGGGGCACACACGCACATGCACAACCATTATAAATACAGATTTTTCTTAATACAAAATACTTTGAGCTCCCGAAACAGCCCGATTAACATTTAACCAAAAATTCTTTATGTAAATCTACTAGCAAAAACTACTGCTCCAATTTTAACTGTTTTAGTATTAAATTAAAGGTTTTGGCCTGCAGTTATGTCATAATTACATTTATTTTCTTTTTATGTGTTTTTAACACAATGTTTGCGTTTATTACTCCCATAACAAATATTGTTCAAGTTTAAATAAATTGCTTACATTACTACCAAGAACTATTAAATAGTTTTTGTATTAAATTGAAGGTTTTGACATACACTAATGTAATCAATATCTTGTTTAGTTTAGATGTGTTGTTTCTAATGAGAAATTAATTTTAATTTTTGGCTTTCATAAGAGCCCATGTTCAAATATCAACAATATTCCTTTTGTAAATCCACTAACAAAAGCTAAAGGACCAATTTAGATAGTTTTGATCTGAAATTGAAGCTCCTGTCCTACAGAGATTGGTACTTTAATTTTCAGAAAATATGTTTTTCTCAGTGAAAAATTACTTTTAATGTTTAACAAGTAAAAGAGATGCTCCTGTTTAACATTTTGATCGAATTTAGTTGAACTATTTACCATAAATTGCAATTATGTATGTGTTAATCGACTGTGCAGGACTCGTCCTTCCAGGTAGTACTACTTTGTCTCCCGCGGAACAGAATCAGCTGACATTTCGCTGCAATCATTAATGCTGCAGCTATAAGGGAATCGGATCAGCTGATTGATATTTCGCTCCAGCTGCAATTAATGTTCCGAGTTTAGTTATCGTGTATTACGCAACCAAAATGGACAGCGAATGTTAATTTGAAGACTTATCAATACTTGTGGCTTTTGGGGTGTGGGAAAAATGTTGTGTGTAAAATTGTCGCCCTCGCCTATGGCTTCGGGCGCCAACAATTTCCCTCAGGGAACAAAGTTGCACTTTACTCCCTTAATACACAAATAACTATTGTTTGAAGCAGAAGTCCCCGTATTATTTTTTACAGCAAAACATTTTGCATAAATTAAACTTATTATAGTCAATAATATAAAACATAAGTGGGATCATAATACACCGTTACTTAAAAAGAATGTGATTATAATGTTTCTGAAAACTTAAATGCTACACAGCGTCTATTAAAACTGAACCATACACGGAATCATCAATATATATAACTAGCTGGCCAACAGACGTTGTCCTGTCCTAATGTCGTTGAATTTGTTTTATTTCAAATACTCGTTTATTTTCTTGCCATTCAAGTACTTTTTTATTTCCAAAATGAGAGTTTCCATTCAAGTAGTTTTTTATTTCCATAATCAACATATGTTTATGCCTTTCAAGTATTTTTACAGCTTCTTGGTGTAACTAACTGAACTTAGATCAAATCAATGGTAACTTTGAAGGCCTGTTGGGCAGAGCCCTTAGGTCGGATTAAAAATTGTCTTTTATAAGAACCTTGTCCTGACATAAACGAACACCACAAAAAATAATTATTCAATTTGGTCCACTAATTCTCAAGTGATGGAGTGACCAAGGGAAATAGGGATCCATTTTTATATATGAAGATGTACACGAAGTTTTGGACCTTGAAAAAATGACTGATGGGTTGTAAGAAATGGGCCAAACAGTTTTAATTACTACATTATATTTAACATTAGATACTACTTTTCCTTTCTTTTTAAAATAAGGCAATTTATTCTTCTTAAAAACAAACTGACTGATTCAAGCCTCATTGTTTTTTTAAGTTCTGCATATATAGGATATGTATTTGAACAAAAGTATCAAGCTTCAATAACAATGAGAGGCCTGGGGGGGCATTGCCCCCCCCCCCCGCCCAGTAAGGCTAATGTGTTACATTAAAAACTCTGGATTAGAGTTTAAAATACTTAGGCATTCAAAACCAATTGACTGATTTTAAAACGTATTGTTCATCAAGTTCTGTATTTATACGTATATATTTTTACAGCAATATTAAGCTACAATAAAATAACAATCCTGATGGTTCCTCCAGTGGAACCAAAGTGAAGCAACTACTTTTAAACCGCGTGCTATCACTGATTGGGGACCTTTATTGTCGCCAACATATTATATTTTATCAAAATCTTCAGCTGATATTATTATGAGGGCCTAGATGATACAGCCCTCAGTGAGACTGAGGGGTGAGTAACTACTTCATATGAACTTTGTCTGACTGGCTGATTGACAGATTTCAGGCCTCATTGTTTGCCATGTTCTGGATTTGTATGCCATTGTCAAGCTGCAGTTATAATGGGGGGCCCATGAGTTATATTGTCAATTGAAACATTTTTGTTTTTACTGTTAACTGTGAGCTCAATCCTCATACGCGATATAAGAGCGTACTCCTAGTATATTAATACAATTCCTTGAAGGGTACTTTGTTATAATTATTTTAATACTATTTTTTAAATATTTGATATCTTTAGTTCAAGACAAAAATGTGACACAAACTAAAAACTGTCGTAAATCCTTAATAGTGATATACTTTTCTGCATATTGTTATATACGTAATATTATATATCTCTTAGTTATGGTGCATTAAGTAAGTAAATATTTAAGTATACATGTAGATATCTTGCATGTCAGTATAAAAAATGGCGTAAATACATCTTGTAGTATTGTGAGAATCGAGAATCAAGAATCGAGAAGCCTTTATTGTCATAAACTTAAACAAGCATGGACAAAAAGTCAAGTTCTACAGTCAAATACAAAGAGTTATTAAATCAATAAAGGTCTTAAAACAAAATAAGACGTTCTGCACTCACATGTTACACTACTTTATGATAAAAACATAAAATAAAAAATTAAAAAAAATACCTTTATTGGCCACCACTGTCAGCAAAGAACTCCCAGACGCTGTTAATACTCTTTGTCAATCAAAAATATTTTCAGCTTGTTTTTAAATCTTCACTCATCTGATTCCGTTTTAAGGTCTTGAGAAAGTGAATTGAAAAGCTTTATGATTGAAAAATATGTGTGTTTCCCAAATTTGGCAGTCTTAATATGGGGGATGGATAAGGGCTGTGCTCCTGAAATTGTAGTGAGCAGTGTCTCGGGGTTTCGCTTAGTATATATGGAGAAACATTCAAAAATGTACAAGGAAAAAACGTAAGTATTTTGTTTTTTTAATAATATACCTCTACAAAAGTCTGTACTTTTCATACCAAAGATTAATCTAATTGCTTTTTTTAGGCGGAAAATACCATTTGTTCTTGTGGTTTCGGTTCCCCATCAACTGCATAACATATGTGCGCATAAAAGCAGCCATAGTAAGCTGTCAAAAGAACACGAAAAATAGCAAATTTAGAGTCTGCGAATGATGAATAAAATACTACTTACTTTCTTTGTACTTTATGAATATATCAGAAAAATCAAGACGAGAATCAATAATCAAACCAAGAAAGTTTGTTTGCTGGTAGCAGATAATTTCACTCTCACCTATAACTATCGCAGCTGGATTAACCCTACTACTCCTCAGATTAAATTCGATGAACTTAGTTTTTTACAGTATTTACAAAAAGATTGTTACCTGACAACCACTGCAACAACATACTACTTTGAATAAACGCATTAACTTCAAGAGTATCCCAAGAACTGTTGCTAATACTTAAGGAGGTATCGTTCGCAAATAAGCAGAAATCTCCATGGGATATACTATTTTGAATATCATCAAAAAAGCAAAAATAGAATCAGCCCAAGGACCGAGCCTTGGGATACCCCACAATTAACAGGAACTTCATTGGATTTCTGAGATGAGATACCCCCACTTGTATCAAGAAATGGAATTTAGACACCCTGAGTTCTGCCCACCGAAAAGGAAGAGATCTAACTTAGAGCACTGCCTCTCACACCAAAGTGCTCCAATTTCCAAAACAGCAAATTATGATTAACTGTATAGAAGGCATTACTTAAATCAAAAAATTAACCAAAAATATGATTACGTTCATCAAGTGCTTTGGATACGTTTTCAATGAAGCTGAGCATCGCATCAATGGTGGACCTATTTTTCTGAAAACCAAACTGCCTTTCAAAGGTCACGTGATTCTCTACCAGGAAAGGATAAATTCGAGCCAGAAATATTTTCTCAAATATTTTAGAAAAGATTGAACTAATTGAAATAGGTCTATAATTATCACTGTCAACAACACTACCCCTCTCGTATAGAGGTTTTACAACAGAAGATTTAAGAAGTATTGAAAACATCCCCTCCTCAAAAGATACATTAAGATATGAGTCAGAGGGCGGGAAAAATCATCAGCAACACTCTTAATTAACCTAGAAGATAAACCATCCTTCTAGGCAGAGTGTGCAGCCTTCAAGGAATCAATGATATTTATTACTTTATCCTCAAAGGTTGGTTGTACAAACAAAGAGAAAAATTATGTAGCCACTTTAAGATGTTTTTCGAGAGCAAAAAGACTGTAAACTGATTTACGACATGTGTTTATGAAAGAGGCATTAAAATGATTATCCACATCAATAGGGCTGGTCAGCATATGTTGACTATCGGACATGACATTCAGCATTTTTTTAAGAATTGAACTCTTGTTAGGGATGGTTTCGTTGAAAATATCCCAAATAGCTTTCGATTTACACCGGGCCGTATTGACATGAGCAGCAACATTACCTATCTTAGCTGTTCTAATAGCTTGTTTATACTTTCTTTTAAGAGCAAGATAAGATTGTTTGAAGGGATGTGATACATCAAGATCTTTTGTAGAATAATACATTTCAAGGGTATTCGTCCTTAACTCCATTAGAGGAGCATCATGTTGAACCTTAGTGAAGTATTTATTTGGTCGAATCTTAGATTTACTACAAGGAAAAGCCAATTCAAAATAGTAGTTAATAGCAGACAAAAAGTAATCAAATTTTTTATCCAAACCAACTGCTGAAAAAACATCATGCCATTTTCCATGGCTTAGAAAGTATTTGAAAATTCTATCACTGTCCTCATTAAAACATCTGTTGAATTTTTGAACTTATTTAACAAAGTTGTAGAAATATCAATAGTAGAACCCTGGGCATGATGAACGGATACGCCCAAAACAACCACCTCTGTGTTCAACGACAAAGGTCTGGTGTTGCAAAAAACATTGTCAATAAGGGATTTGGAACCCTTAAAATCCCTATTATAAGAAAATGCAGTACTGTGCAGACCAAAATACAGCATCAATTCAGAGAGTTTGTTAGAGGAGCTGTTACACATAGACAAATCAATATTAAAATCTCCAGCCACTATAACCCTCGTATTAGGTTTATCAAATGATTGGATACAGTCATGAAGGGATTTTAAAAATGTATCCACACTGTTGGATCTGGTGGCCTATAAAAAACAAGCAAAAAGTATAGTATATCCTCCATGTCGAAGGTAATTGCAGCAAATTTAGAAAACCCCTCTGTACAAAAACCACAAATGTCAACGGTATGAAATTCAAACCCATCTTTAACTTAAATACAGACACCAACTTTAACCATAGTAGAACGGCATTAACTAGTAGCAGTAATGTAACCAGGGAGACAGAAAGTATTGATTTCGGAAACGTTAAGGAAGTGCTCAGAATATACTAGGTGAAAATAAATCAACGAGTTCGCACGCAGCACGCTGACGTGAGGGAAGTGAATTTCCACATAAAATCTTGTAAAACTAAACATCTGTGTAAAAACATCCATTTGTCAAATTTTTATTGAAATCTGAAAACATTGTTTTTTTGGCTGTTTTGATAGTCCTGGTTTCATTTACTTGCAAAGCTGGGAATACAATTTTACGCATTATAAGGTTAGGAGAAGGTCCAGACAGGCTTGAAAGTAGGCATGAGGTTGCTGGGGATAATAAAAGTACTCTAACAAAGGAATAACAGGCTTTTCTAGTGTAAAACCCCCATAAGACAACGTACTGTGTTTACCCGATACACATTTTCTTTAATAACTCGGTAAATATTTATGCTAGAATGACGGGAGAGGGCTTAAAACTTTCGCCTTTCTAATTCCCATCTTTTAACATGCATTAATTTTACATCTGGGGCTTTTCTGACCCTTTTTGGGCCCAAAAACTCAAAATTTGAAAGATTAATCCCCAAAAAATGGGTTTAGAGTTTTCCGATTGTTTTGCCCAACGAACTTGTCCAACAGGTTATAGAAAGGAATGTCCCTACCAAATTTGAAGTAAATCGGACAAAAAATGCGACCGCTAGAGTGCATACACATTATATATATATATATATGCCTATATATATATATATATACATTTTGTATTGAGCTGTATATATATATATATATGTATACATATATATATATATATAAAATTTTTAACGACCCCCCAAAACGTGTTCAGGGGGTCACGTTAGGAACTTCTATGGTGGTCCCAGGCTTAAGTTTCACCGTGCAGGTCATGCTAATAGTTCACTTTCCAAAGGAAATTCACTAATAAATATTTCAACCATATCAAATTTTGACAAAATACCCTGAACATTCTGGTGGGCATAACTTACATTCGGGACAACACTGGGGGTATTGCTGACACTGGATAAAAGTTGTGATTTGTGAGATGGAACCTTCCTAAAAAATGATTCTGGGTATGAGCATGATAGTTGCTTTTTTTTAATCGGTGGGATGACAACCTGGAGGATATGTGGACAGGGATATATTCAAAGCAATCAGAATCAGACGAGTGCAGACGATACGTAGTTTATTCATTCCAGTATAAGACATGTTATAAGCTAACGTTAATTTTATTAAATATCCTATTTCAAACTTTATTTTGCTTAAGGTTTGGTTAAAAACTAAGGTTTAAGTATCCTTTAAATTATTGGTTTGTTACTTTTACTCGCAGATTTAAAATTTGTCCTTTGGTAAAATTAAAATTGAAATTAGTTTATTTCTGGAATATTTTAAATGTTTTCTTGTTATCTATATGTTGATATGGTCCTGGTAAATCATTTAAACACTTTTTCACTTATTATCAAAAAGGCATGGCAAGATATATTTTGGATGTTATTATACTCAACTTCAAAGTCAAGAAAATACTACAATGTTACTTAAAAACCAAACTTGTACAAATTTTATTTTTTATAAATCTATGTTTATGATATTAAAATAACTATTGATAAAATTGTGTGATAAATTCTACTAAATATTGCAATCACAAATACTAATCTTCAAATTCTACTAAATATTAATATAACAAATACTGAATGTATAAAAATGATAGAATAAAATAACAGTGTAAAATGTATTTAACTGTGTTAAACAATTGTTTTAGCTTTAATCGGATTCAGATTGTTAGCTTACGTAGGTTCAATACTTATTATTAGTTGTTAAATTGCTTTAGAGAATTTATACGTAATCTTATTCCAAAACTCTCGAAGTCCATATTTAACCATGTTTTTTTTCTTGTAATGCCAACAAATCTCATTTAAAACGTAGTATCAGGTGTGTTCAGGTTGTTTAAAGCAATATAGATACATATTTTCAGGTATTGAGGGTATTTTGTTTTAGCATCACAGGTTTTTAGTCCTCCTGTAAAATTGTTTATGATGGAATTAGTGAGTTGTGGAACTTATTGACTCATATACAGATTAAGACACTCAGATTTGTAAATATATTATATTGTAATTTAGTTGTAAGTTTTAAAATTCCTTGTTCGCTAATCAAGGTTAATATGTTGCCTTAGATGCGTTTAGATATCTTAATGAAATATACCTATTTTATAACCATTTGTTTATTTTTTATTGATGAGAAACGAAGGAATTTCAAATAAAAGTAGAGCAATGTAGTAGATCATTCTTTGAGCAGTGGTATATTGAGAACTAGATGGCTAAATTATACCGGAATTCACACTAGTATTAATTAAGTAAAACTACTTAAAACTATTAATTATGCATTCATTCAATGAACTGTATTTCATAGTATAGAGTATATTCAGTGAAATATTAATACACCCTCTCATCAAACATTATAACCAATTTATTTCCATTTATAATATATAATGTAATGTATAATGTGTTGACACACAAAAAACTTTGCATCCTTCTCATTTCTTTTTTCTTTTAGCGAATTTCCCCTATAGGGAAGAAGTTATTACCGTAATCGGCATATATATATATATATATATATATATGTGTGTGTGTGTGTGTGTGTGTGTGTGTGTGTGCGCGCGCGCGCGTGTGTGTGTGTGTGTGTGTGTGTGTGAGCACGATAACTCTCGTAAAAATAATCCGATTTTGACGAAATTTGAGATAAACGTGTAAAGCAGCATTTATGACTTTAAGTTCGAAAACCAGACAGATCGATCTATCCAAAGGGGTATTTTGGAGGGGTTTTGGTACCAACAAATGGGTTTATTGAGTTTTTACACATCTTTTTGAAAAAAGTCAAATTTTAGTTTTTTACATTGTAATCAGCTTAAAATGACGCACAGTTTGGTGTTTTGATCATTGCTCTACGTCAAATGGTTACAGAGATATTGAAAGTGCTAAACACAGTACGTTTTCCAATGTTATTCTTATGGAGAATAAGAAAAATTGTATATATTTCTTGTTTATCAACTTATCCTCATGAAACTTGGTATATTGCTTCATAACATTGTGGTCTGTTGATATTTGCACTAAAAAACCTTTTTTGGCCGATATTTCCCGTAGCAGCAAACCTGCGTACTCAGCCCCCATGTTATTCTTATGAACAATAGGTAACGTTTTATCTCCTTTAATTATAAACATAAATTAATAAAATTTTGTATGTGGCTTTACCTAAGTGAGTTATATTGGTATTTGTATAAAACCCAATTTTTTGTGTTCCTTACTTCAGCAAACCTGCATACTCAGCCGCCATGTTATTCTTATGGAAAATAATAAAAATTTCATAAATCTTTTATTTATGAATGTATATTTATGAAACTTGCTATGTGGCTTTATGTGGTATTACGATACATTGGAAATTCGCTGAGTACACAGGTTTTCTGCTACGGGGGTATTTTACATGTTCACATGATTAGAGCAAAGATTTTAGTCAACTACGTAAAACAGTAATCATAACGGAAGTTTGAAACTGAAGGTGGTAATTCATTGCAACACTTAAACGTCCAAACCAATCAATCAATAAAGGTTGATGCTTTGGCCAACTTTTGAAACGATTGGGTCGGTCTGTCATCCATTAGCCCTTCAATCAGCTGAAGAGTTTATCAACAACAACAGCTGATTGAGGGAGCCAATCGATGAGTCTACCATCCGCCTATACGGAAACACTATTTATAGGCCACAATCAATCAAGCATTCTATAAAATTAGGCCTATCCTATACTGGCTTGTAGAGGCTATAATATAGCCTATCTTTTTTATTGTTATTTGAACTTGGCGAGAAATAATATATCAATATGAAAGCATGAACACTGTTTGATACGTAATCAAAGCAGGCGTTTTAGAGTCCCCATACTTTTCTAATGAGTACATTACATCCTTATAATTTTCCAGCCTTACTTTTATCATTCAGCTGACATGCAATTTCTAAAATAAACTACTACTTTTCCTGACTAATGTCTTTATCTTCAGCCCTCTCCCTTTACCAAACGTCCACAATTTTTCAATCAAAATTTCACTTACATAATTAGATTTACTAGTATAGTATGTAGTATAGTATGTAACTTAACTATTTGAATTGTGGCATGAAACTGGTAACCCTATAATTATAGGCTACACGAAATTGTCATTTACTCATTGATGTCAATCCGGCTTGTAAAGGGTTTGACATCAACTGCAACCGTTTTACACCGGTATAATAGCTCCCATTCAAAACTTTGTTAAGTGGTCTGCACGGGCGACGTCAGTTGCAGTGCAACGGTAGACTGGTTTAACAGAGGCCTTAAATGTTTATTAAAAAATACTCTTCCATAATTGCTCTTTTCTCTTTGTTATTGTCACCCCCCATAACAATTTACAAAATAAAAGTTGTTATAATATATTATTTTCAGTTATAAATAAATACTTGATATGCAAAATAATACCTTTTATATTTTGCTTGTAAATATTAGTCTTGATTATCCTAGACTACTTTGAAAAACTCCTGCTAAATTGCCTCAGTGTCAGTGTTGAATTTTGGTGAACCAAAGTAACGTTCATGGCTAATAAAAACAAGAAAAATAATTATCTGGTGAAATAAAACCTTCTTCCCTACGAGGTAAACATTTTACTTGTTATTTTCTAAAACGTAATGCAAAATTGATTTGAAATATATTCTGAATTGTTTCATACAAGTAGAACCCATAACACACTGTCATACTTTATGCTTGGGATTAGTCACGATAATACTTTCAAGTGTGGACACAGATTTCTGCTTATTTATATGATTCTTTAAATGAGGTTTTCTATGTAGATAGTAAATGTAAAACGAGTATTTATCAAGAATACTTCGTTAACCTTGCAAAACGTTTAGCGTGTTATGCACCGTACAGAGGGTTACGGGTTCAAATACCGGGATGTCCATTACAAACCTCTTTCTGTAGGGGTTTGGACCGCTTTTGTGTGATTCTGTGTGCTCTTTTACAAAAGGTTCTGGCATACTATGCAAAGATTAACAAGAAATCCCACCAATATTTAATATGAATAATACCTTTCACACATGCGGTGTTACATAAAAAGATAATTTAGTTAAATTTATTTTTTATTACAACTTTAATTACATGTCATGGTTACTTTATTTAAAGAATAATCTCTTAAGTATTAAATTATTTCAGTACGAGAAACTGTTCAGAGAAGTAAGCACGATAAAGACAACGATGCTGCACATTTTCATAACTGTAACACTCAAGATTGTAGAAAGTATCTCGAATATTCCTCGGACGAAATTGCAGTAATAATGTTAGGAGGAACTGCACAGTCTTTGTCAACCTCTTTGTGTACTTTTCCTAAATTTTACCCTCTAACCTTGGGATATAAACACGTTTTCATAAGTCTTTGTTTATTTTAGTTCATATAGGTCTGTGACCTAATTGACAACAAGTAAGGGATCCTGAACCACTTTAACTGCTACTGATTTAGTCTCTATATTTACACCATCAACTTAATTCAAAAGGTTAAGGTATATATTTTTTATCGGATTTTGTAGCTTATGTGACTCACTTTGAGTGTGTCATGCTGTGTAGCATGATTTTTCGGTGGTTAAAAAAATGGCACGCTTTAACCTAGTGGAGGGTACAGTCAGAGCACTCTGGATAAGCCTTTCAGTACTTTAAAGCTATTTTCCACTGAAATGCAACATCGAACAGCAACTTCATGAGTCATGAACACCTGTGACTTATGCCGCGTAGGAGGATAACAATAATGTTGATGTTGGTTATGCACAACATACCAAACACACAATGGTTATACTGAACAATGTAAAAACATTGAACAGGAATATTAAATCAAAGGGCTGTGGTAAACACTGTACACAGGAGTACGTGTATTGAAGCAAGGGGTTGAAATCACTGGCAGAGGGTGGTTTAACACAGCCCGGAAAAGTCACTAACACGGTCGAGTATTTATATTAAATATTATTGTTTAATGTACTATTATCTCGCAGTAATTTAATGTGAGTTATATTGAATCATTCTATTTATGATGATAGGTAGACCTAAATAAATGAATAAACGCGGTAGACAGTACCGTTAACGCGGAAATACTTTATTCAGTGAACAAAAATAATGATGCACCAGTAACGTATACCTTAGTAGCAGGGAGTATTGGCCGGTTCTGCATGTGGCGGGTGCGGCAGGTGAAAAATTTGCGATGAAGTTTTTTTATGATAGAATGTTCCCAACGGAGTTCACATCTTAAACAAAGCCAAAGAATATGTGAACATTTGTATTATGCACTATAACTCTGCATATAACAACATTCTTACCTCTCACAATTATGTAAATATTGTAAAGCACGTTATGAATGTAACTTCAACGGACATCATCTAGTTATAGTAGTGATGAGTTATCTGCCAAGAAGATCGTCTCGGAACATTGATTGAGTAGATGCGAATTCGCATCGTACCATCGGTTCAACTAGTAATCTCAAATATGAAAAGTGCAGCCGAAATGGATATCAATCCTTATGTTGTTGGAGGAGATGGAATCTATGGAAGATAGTGCCATGTACCTTCCCCCAAAAACTCTAGAACCACAACCACCAACATCATCAGTACCATCATCACTACCACAATCAGTCGCCACTACTGCACCATCATCGGAACCGTCGACCTGGCAGTGTCCACACTGCGGGAGGTCATATACGACGCAGAGTGGACTTTGTCACCATCAACGATACCACTGTCCTGAAGTTATAAAGGAGCGAAGAAACCATCATTCCTCGCAACCGAGACTACCGACAACACAAATCTCCGCAGGGAAAGGTCCACAGAACGTCAGCACCACCTGAGTCGATAGCAGTTGCATAAACGACAACATCAGTGGAAGTGTCTATGGCGATCCTCCGGAGCTACCTGGAGACTTCGGGCTTGTGATAAAGAATTCGAACGTTTCACCATCAGCCAGATGGACCGATGCCGGTTATCAGTATACAGTATACAATATACAGTACAGAATCCCACCAGTTGGGGTAATGTGTTCTTGAGCATCCAATTATACCACGGGAGTCGTCACACACATAGTTGCGATTTATATTTGGACGAAAATAAAGACTATGAAATATACATCATGCCTATGAACATCGTAACGCGATTGGAAAACTTGTGGGTGGACCGATATTTCGGAGTACCATGAGTCACCGGTTTGACACAGATAGTGGTACCGATAGCGAAGAGGTGTAAAACCGATAGTAATGAAGGTAGCATAACGAACATCGACGGAAAACGCAAAAGGGCAGTGACAAAAGTGAGCAGCGAGCAGTGAGCAGAGTCGATAATAAAATAATATTATATAATATATAATATCATAATATTATAATATATTATATAATATTGTATGTTATATAATATTACACCTGAGAGTGATGTGCAGGTGTGAAAAAACAACATTTTATTTGGAACATTGAAGAAGGAAATACTCAACCAGTTTGTTATTTCCAATATTAATACTTATATCCACATTTACATCGACCGAGCATCATGCTTCACAGAACCAATATCTCGTCTAGACCTACTATTAACATTAAGATGTGGAGCAGCAATGCTTTCGTCCTAGAGTTTGTGAGCGTGGGTAGCGCTGCGACCAGGTCCTGAGCAACACCGGCATCGAGCGCTTCAATAATGGGTTTGGAGATCAAGTTCGCTTGGGGAAGAACAGTCCGAGGGGTTCAAGTAGCAGATTTCAGACTCTGTATTAATCACTCAACCCCAACCTTTTTTAGTAGTATGTTTACGATTTAAGTGTGTTAAATTAGTTTAGTCTGACAGTAACGATAGGAAAACAAATCTCATTAAAAATATTTAGCCATTGAATCTGTGCGTGTCAACTAAATCCTAAAGTAAATATTAAAGGAAAATGGAAAACATTAAAAGTATTAGCTTTCAATATCCAGCTAGTTTATTATGAGAAAATTCCAATTTTCATAACAAAGATCAAATTCAATTTATATACATTTCTACAAAGAGTCTTCTGTACAGCGCATCATTGTACTAACTTGACAGCGAACCTTTCGCATATGTTAATACGTTAAAACGTAACTTGTTCATTGACACATCGATCACTCTTCTTGCTTCAGTCACAATATGCAATATGGTATACGTGACGGCTGGTACTAACAACGCTTAAAATAGACTGCGTACATGAATTGTGATACGTCTAGCCACAACACGTTAGATTATCATTCTCTCATTCAACATCAATTGTAATTGTGTGCGTAATCTAAGTTCATCTGTTGTGATTTGAGTTCACGAAAACTATTGCACATACTTGCACGGTTCGAAAGTGTAATGAGTATTTTGTTTTGCACCAAACTTAACGAACTTTTTAATTATTTGTTTTAATCATGATGTTGAAATTTCATTTGGAATTCGTTATCGAAAAACACACTCTCGCTCCTACTAGCACTAACTTGACTAATAACCTTTCTCGTATATAAATTCGTTTAAAACGTAACATTTTCATTACACATCGATCACTCTTCTTAGTTCAGTCACAATATGCATTATGGTGTACGTGACGACTGGTACTAACTAGGCTTAAAATAAACTGCGCACATGTGTTGTGATGCGTCTTGTCACAACAGGTTAGATGTCTAATTTTCTCATTCATAATCAATTACAACCGTATGCGTAATCTCATTTCACCTATTGTTATTTGAGTCCACATTAACTTTTGTAAATCCTCACGCAGTTCGTAAATGTGGTGAGTATTTAGTTTCGCATCCAACTTAATGGGTTTTATCTTTTTCTTTTCTTCATGATGGTGATATTTCATATGGAGTTCGTTCTTTCTAGCACTAACTTGACCGTAAGCCTTTCTCGAATGTTAATTCGTTTAAAACGTAACTTTCTCAATGACGCATCGATCACTCTTCTTGTGTCATCCACAATGTTCATTATGGTGTACATGATGATTGGTACTAATAGCTCTTGAAGTAAACTGGGCACCTCACAGTGTGCGAACGTTGTTTAGTTTAAGATGTCTAACTTAACTTCTCATATATTCAATAACCAGAGAGTCACTGTTCTTTGTGACAGCAGCAATAACCCATGGTTCAAAGCTAAAGATATTACTAAGATTTTGGGTTATGTTGACTCACAAAAAGCAATCAGAGATCATGTTAGAGAAAAACAACGCAAAACACCACGGGAAATAGGGGTGAGCGAATCCCGAACCCCTTCGAATTTTCAATCTCATACGGTTTACATTAGTGAACCATGACTTGGTATTTGAAGAAGTTTCACATACCATTCGCAAGCATGGAGAGTACAGAATTAGAAACAACAACCAAAAGTTGTTGAATCCCTCACAAAGTCGCTAACAAATACCAAAAGTTAGATCAAATTAACTCCTGGTTTAAAACTACAAATGATATATTGCGTAAGGAAACTCGGTCCATGTTTCAAATTTTGTCTGAATAGACCTCCAAAGTGTCAGTGTTGCATGAATCCAAAGATGTAGCTAAAATTCTAAATTAAAAAAAAAACAGACAGTGAGGGTAAATGTCCATGAAGAAGATAAGTGTAATGCTTTAAGTATAATCAGCGAAAGGGAGTCTATCGATAGATCCCCTTTCGCTTACAATATCAGTCCAAGAGTTGTAACTATCATTATAACATACGTTTTTGTACCAATTGATTTTGTAAATCGACCAAAATTCCCAGTAAACGGTGTTTGAAGAAGTTCGCCATTTCCTTGAGAATTGTCACTTGCATTATAACATACGCGTTTAGTAACCAGTTCGCACTTGTAATATTTGTGTACACTGATACAAATTCCAAGTAATCGAGGCTTGAAGACGTTCACACATTGATAAAAAAACCAAGTAAACGATGTTTGAATAAGTTTGCGCTTTCATTATCATACAAGCTACAATCTTGGGTAACGTCAACACACGAAAATGAAAGCTAGTAGCATCACGTCATTGTGTTAAGTTACGATAGGTATAGTTGGGGTTATTAAGACTATTTTCAGTTAGAAATGGGAAATATGGAGAGACATATCTCATCGTTAGGTTAAGATATGCAGCGTAAAGTTAAGTTCGTGAATAGAAATAGGAAACTTAGTCAACCATATCTCATTTGATTTTGAAACTAATGAATATAATCCTGGTTCATTGATGTAACCTGTTTGGAATTGAACATTCAAAGGGATGAACGTTTCGTTCTTCCCTTGGGGTTGGGTGGGAAAGGGGAGTCCGGCAACCACTTCCGGTGTTATTTTGCGGTGTTTTCTCTAACATGATCTCTGATTGCTTTTCGTAAAAATTCCAAGTAATCAAGGTTTAAAGAAGTTTGCACATCGATAAAAGAGATCAAGTAAACGATGTTTGAAGAAGTTTGCGTTTTCATTATCACATAAGCTACAATATTGTGATATATCAACCCACGAAAATTAAAGCTAGCAGTATCACATCGTTATGTGAAGTTGCGATGGATATAGTTAGGTTTGTTAAGACTGTTTTCAGTTATAAATCGAAATACCCCCGTAGTAGCAAACCTGCGTACTCAGCGAATTCCCAATGCAGATATATGTATCTTTATACCACATAAAGCAACTTACCACGTTTCATCAATATACATTCATAAATAAACGATTTATGACATTTTAATTATTCCCTATAAGAATAACATGGCGGCTGAGTATGCAGGTTTGCTGAAGTAAGGAAAAAAAATTGAGTTTTTATACAAATATCAATATAACTCAAGTAGGTAAAGCCACATACCAAATTATATTAATTTATGTTCATAATTAAACAAGATAACACGTTACTTATTCTCCTTAACAATAACATGGGGCTGAGTACGCAGGTTTGCTGCTATGGGACCTATTGGCCAAAAAATGTTTTTAGTGCATATATCAATATACCACAACGATATGATGCAATGTACCAAGTTTCATCAAGATAAGTTGATAAATAATCGAGATATACAATTTTGCTTATTCTCCATAAGAATAACATTGGACAATGTACTGTGTTTAGCACTTTCAATAGCTCTTTAACCATTTGTCGTAGATCAATGATCAATACACCAAAGTGTGCGTCTTTTTAAACTGATTCCAATGGAAAAAAATAAAATTTGACATTTTCAAAAATGATATTTAAAAAACTCAAAAAACCCATTTTTGGGGTACAACCCCCCCCCCCAAATGCCCCTTCGGATAGGTCGATCTGTCTGGTTTTCGAACTTAAAGTCATAAATGCTGCTTTACACGTTTACACCAAATTTCGTCAAAATCGGATTATTTTTACGAGAGTTATCGTGTTCACGGACATATATATATATATATTTATTTATATTTATATAAATACAGTTTTGAACGAATGGTGTTTTTGGCATCTGGGGACCTCAAAACGAAAAGTTATCATGGTCCCGGGTCTAGGTCTTACCATGCCGACTACGATAATAGCTTCTTCCCCATAGGGGAAATTCGCTAAAATTGGAGATACATATCTCATCGTTAGGTTACGATATGCAGTGTAAAGTTAGGTTCGTGCATAGAAATAGGAAACTTAGTCAGTTGTATCTCATCGTTAGGTTATGTTATGCTCTGTTAAGTTAGGTTTGTGCATAGGAATAGGAAACATTGTCAATCTATCTCGTCGTTAGGTTAGGTCATGCTTTATTTATTTCACCCTTTATGTCGTGGCGCAAAAATGTGTAGTTCAAACAAAAATTTCACAAAATAAATTCGCAAAATAAAAATTGCAAAAACATTCTCAAAAAAATCCGGGGGTGTGGTGGGTGAGGCGTGGGGGGGTGATTATGCACATTTTTAACCCGCCGTACCCGCTAAACGCAGAACCGGCCAATACTCCCTACTCTTAGTAAAGAAATTATACTAGCTTCTCTGTGATCTGAGTCACTCGAGACTCATTTAAAAAAATATAAAAAGTCATCTACAAGACAAATATGTTATGGGAGTATTTACGCTGCGTTTTGAATCTGAGAAATGCGTATTTTTTGTTCCTTATGTCATAGCGTCCGAAGGACATCTGATTCAACCCTTGTATTATAGTTGAAGATACTTCTTGAAACGGCTGTACTTTCCGATCTACAGAAATTGGGCGTACAGAAATGTATAGTTTTACGCTTTAAAAACTTCGGATTCTGAGTTATTTTAGTTTTGGACTTTGAGAAATAGAATACACATTTCGGATCCTGAGGAATTAGACTCTTGAGCTTTTTCCCCCTTAAAACTTATTCCTTGTTAATATATATTAACTTTTTGCAATTGATCCTATTTATCTAATAATGTAACTTTTTCTAATAAAAATGTTTAAAACATGTGACATTGCCATTTTCACACCTCTCTTTTCCTTCCAGGTGAATCATTCGGATTCCAAATCTCAAAGCTTGATTTTTTCTAATTTTTACGCCATGGATTGTTATTTTTAAAACCGCATGTGTGCAAATTAAAAACTTGAGCAATTTGATATTTTAAAACCACCATACTATTGTTTTTCAAACTAAGTACAAATCTTAATTTGTTTTAATTTTTCAGTAAAATTCAATAAACAGTTAGATTGTTTAGTCAAATCAAATTGGTATAATACATTTTATTTTTAGTTTAACTGTATATTTTAAGATAAATTGCATGTTTTTAAAGAAATTTTATTGATTTAATTTGACATACAATTCGAGGGAGACAAAGATTGCTGCTCACCCAACCGTCAACCGAGCCGACATACGAGCCATGTCACGGTGGACAGAGCTATGTGTTATGTCCGCATCACCCACGGCAAGGCTTTGACTCATATAGCTAAACCCAATTCAGAATTTTTCCTCCATTCGCTCTATACCTTTTTGTTTTCTATTTACTTTGATTTTTTGTAACTATATTTTTAACTGGTGTCAGTTAAAATGGGCAGATGGAAGGCTATAGTGTACAGGCACATATACAATTCAATTAAATAATTTTCGGTGTGGTCAAGGTTTTTATCATTACTTTCTGACGACGAATTATCAGGCAAATTGTCACTGTGATTCGGTGGGATTTAAAGGTTGTTATGAGGACTCAATTAAAAAATAAAGTAACAGTACCTAATTATATAGTTTCTGTTAAGTATATGTTACACGTAAAGTTATTTAATGTTTTTGCCTGATACATATATTTAAATTTGTCTAGACGTGTATAGTAATCATGTGTCTATTTGCATTTGCTTGAAACTTTAAAGGAATTCCCTTTAACTTAAGAGAATTTAGAAGTACAGTAACTACAATATTAATTTTATAACAATAAAAGTTAAACCGCTAAGTATATGAAATTATATATGTCAAGAAGGTGACTTTTTAAACGCTTGTGCAATAAAATCAGAGAAAACGTTGACTGAAAATATAAACTGCAGTTTTATTGTAATTAATACTATTGTTTTCTAAATAAATACTTTTCTTGCACTAAAAACAAATAGTTTTAAAAATATCTGTTTTATTGGCAGAATTTAATATTTGTTTATTCCTCTTAACACCTCGGAAAAGTTTTAAAAGCGCATTTACCTTTTGTTTAAAACTGTTTATGCTTATCCGGTAGTAGAATTATTACGTTGATAAAGGTTAATTAGTAAAGTGTTCGTGTGCGCATGGGAATTTCCCGTACAAATAAAAATTGTGTTAAAACAAACCATGCTACTGAGATAAAATCTATATTAATTAAATAGTACAAAGAACTGGAATAATCTAAATATTTTATTCTCAACTATGCTACTGAGATAATATATGTTAATTACATATTAAAGTAGAAACTAACCAAATGAACTATTCAACATTTAATACGCTACGTTATATCCTCCGATTATGTGATTATGGTTTCATGCACCATAACAAGTTCTTTGGTATTCTTAAGTAAACATTGTTGCAAGTAACTATTCTACCTTTATAAAATGTTCGAATAATTTTTAAGCTATTTTTTTATACCTAGAACATGTATAAGTTGTTGAGTAAGTATCTGACAATTAAAAACTATTTAAGGCAATTTTTAATGAAATACATAGTAAGATAAGGAAATGCACTGAAATCCAAATATTCTGTCAACTTCCTGTCTTTATAGACTTAGTTTTTCGTGTTTCGTTCACAGAATTTAAATCAAGTTCCAATTCAATAAAATTGTAATTATTACTTTGTCATTTCTTACTTTCCTACTGGTGTTAATTATTAGTTATTAATATACCAATGGTAACTAAAAATAAGTAAAATGGTTGTACCTTGTAAACCGAAAAGTTCTGAACGTTAATACCTTGTATAGTTACGGAGAGGCTTTGTTTCGCATCGGCTGAAGCTCGGCCAAAAACGAAAAGTTTTGCTTACTCAACGCTTCATTTGCTAAGAGTGGTTCTGTCTTCAACAAATTTCCTTCTGGTCTATACCAGCACGGAGATACATGAGAACATTGGGAACAAGATATCACAAACTGTGGGAAGTCCTGTGGCCATCTAGTAAGACAGGGTTTTCTTCCATTTTGGTTCATCCACGTTTACAGTATGGGATAATAAGTGGTCAGTATCTGAACATGTACCTTCTTAATACCAAATTACTGTTCGTTTCAGAACTACTAAGTTGTTGCGTTAACTAATAAGTAGTACGTTTAGGGCAGCGTAAGTGAATTCGCTCTAAAAGCTGATTTGCTGATTCGTACCACATTTTCCATTCTAACTTTGTACATACACACATGCATGCGGTGACCTGCGCAAAAATCCTATTTGTGGAAGACTTACTTTGTGGCCTTGTGGGTTTTCTAATATTTATTAAATAGAGGCGTTCCTGCCATTGAGGCTAAGTATGACATTCTTTGCCTTTTAATTGTTAACTTGTATTACATTATTCTTGTTATTAAACTAAATTACTAGGAATAGTATATTTTATAACAAGAGTGTAAAGTGGCTGTTTCCGGGCCGAGATCGAGTTAACACGCGAGGATTTAGCCGAGCACGGAATTTCTATCAAGGCACGGAATAACTCTTTCTACTCGAGTTATGAACGATAGTTTTCATTACACTGTAGTTAATTAATAATAATAATTAATTAAATAATATAAGTTTAAGAAATAACCTGTAGGTGCTCAATTGATTTCCGCAGTACAATGAAATCAGTGATACTGTTTACACAGCTGATTACGTTATTGAGAACAGGTGATTTATGATAAACATACTCTTAGCGCTCCTAGCGCTACTTGTGTCATAACTAAATACTAGTGTGGAAAATCCTCAGATGATTTTCCCACTCTAGAACGGGAAAACGTTATTTTATGCACTCGCAGCTGATGTTGAAAACAGCTGTTTTCCGCACAGTATGATGAAAAAGGATTTAATATGAACTTAAACTAAAAGTTATTATGTTGAGTTAGAATTAAATATTTATCTACTGTATTTGTTATTTTTTGTTTAAAAAACTATTTTTCTGAAGTGGTTGGGCGTTTAAACTTTGCTTTACATCATCATATTTTCTTAAATTTGCCCAAGAATAAAGACGATATTGTTTTATTAAAATCAACAGAATTGTTTCATTAATTAGCTAAAACAAACACAAAACAGTCCAATTACATTGGAGTAACAGATTGATAATGATTTAATCATGGTAAATTACTCCTTTCCTGTATTACGTTATATGGAAATACAAATAAACTGTTATATTGATTTACTGTTGTTACCTCATTTAGGTAATTATTTAAATTTGTTGTAATGTTATATTTTTGTTAATATTTGATTTCGACAATATTTTATTTACAGAGTTTATTAATTATAATGTCTGTTTCAATTTACCTTTTTTAATTTAATATTTTGTTACTTTGCTTATCCGTCACCATATGCCAAAAACCTGTAGGTCAAATAAAGGCAGTCTCAGATTCAACTGTGGCTGAAGTACATCTTTGTATTATCTTATGAATTAATATTTAGTTGTTCATATTGTTATATGGTACACCAGTGAAATTATAGTAGTAACATTTGTCGTGAGTATTACTTTTAATAACTCATCTTTATCAGTATATCTACCTCCTGGTTAATGAAACGGCGCTCGGTCTGTTATGAACTTATTATTTAACTTATTAACTCAGAAGATATTTTCTTAATAAAAAATATTCCTTAGTTAAAGTACCAAGAAGGCGTTTTAGGTGTTAGAGTTATAAACCTTAGAATTTTATAATACATGTATAATTTATATGATAGACTATATGAATATACAAATACAGTTTTATTTATTTTCTGTAATTAGTTTTTATGCATTGAGCCCATGCTTAATTTCAGTGTTTATGTGAGTAAATAAGGCACGTAAAGTATTTAATTTTGTATTTATTTTTTATTTTTTATACACATAGGTTGTCTGAGACAATTGTGTTTATTTTATTTCGATCATTTCTGTTCGCTTACTTTACTTTATGTTATTTTAATTTAAGTGATGGAACCTCACAACAGGCATTGCCTTGAGGCCCTATTGTTTTCTCATTATTTTATTTTTATTTTTATGTCAGTCTGACAAGTAAAATGGACATTTATTATTTATTTAAGTTACAAACAAGCTGCATAATTTTAAATAAACTAACAAATATGTATTATCGTTATGTATCATGAGAAAATAAAAATGTTCTATTCTATTCTAAAAGGTGGTCAGGTGTTTTATCCTCGGAAGCAAATTTGATTTATTTGTGAAAATAAATTATCGGGTATCTAAATCCGAACAACGTTCTCCACCATTGTTTTAATTAATTGCTCGGATCTCATTAACTCCTGATCCTAGTTCAAATCTTCTGCATTCTAGTTCAAAGTAGATAAACGAATTTGAAATATAATATTATTTAATGACGGTAAAATGATCTATGGCTTTTCATTTTTTCTAACTAGAGTTACTGGGACGAGTGTTTTTTATAAAGGTCATAGATAGGTTGACTCATTTAAGTATACATTTCCTTTATATCATTGTTTTTAATGTTACAGTATACTATTTTAACAACATGGTTTTGACTCCGTGACTGATAAAAACAATACATTAACACAAGCTCTACATCTTCTACAGTTCATGTTCTAGTATAAAATATCATTAAGTTAAATTATTAACAAGAAGTGTAACTCGTTGGACGTTGTAACAGTTGTTGTAAAAGTTATACAATATGATGTAGCTCATCTCCATAACGATAATGCCGACGAATCATGCACTTTGTGCGATGGTCCTTCCGACAAACAGGCAGTTACGGTGGCAATATCCTGCCTTGAGAAAATGTATTAAATTTGCTATTCATGTTTCATTTAACCTTTATCTTGTAGATAGTTGCAATGTAACAGACTCATTTGACTACTGTTATGCTCACTGAACCTATTATCAATTTATTCAATATCTATTTATTCAATTATCTAACACTGAAAATTGAATATGAGAATCCTCTGTTAGGACGATTAAGAAGTGGATTATTACAATTTGTATTATTTTGCTTAGTTACATATACCAACTGAGACATTTATAACTATTGACATACGACAATCTTACAATCAACAAACACTGAATAAATTGATTTGTGTAATTTATTTGAGTCTAAACTTCAATGCACTCTAAATAGGTGAAAAACAAAACCAGTCCAAAGGAATTTTGCTTTGTTTTCTAACCAACTGTTTTAAGCACAAAATGGTTGCAGGTAGTTATGCTGTTGACCTTCACTATTAGAAGATAATTTTCACTTCAAGTAACAGATATAGTAATCTAATTACTATCACGATAAATTCTTAAATATTTTTACTGTAGTAAGTGATCTTAGATTATAAGCATACTATATATTAATTGTTTCCTCGTCAATAATAATATCGCTTGAAGCCTTTTGTTTGCTAACAATCTATAACCTTAAGAACCCAAACTTTGCTTTAAACCTTCTCCAAAAGTTTGACTGACATTGATACAAAAGTTTAGATGAGAGTGGCAGATCAAGAATTCCTCTTTGCTACCACGTTTATTCGTGAATGTGGTGAACGATTGTTTAAGATACACAAAGATAACTTTAACTATATTTAATTAGTTAAGTCTTCACTGGCATCGCTATAAGTAATCAACTTATAATTAATAATGATAATTTCTTTTAAGGGGGAGCGATATGATTATTTTTATCTCGCTTTTACACTTTGTGGTATTATGAGAGAATGAACGGTAGATTAAATGAACATGCAAAATTATGAACAAGCTCATTAAAAGAAATAGGTTTATGCAAACATATATAAAAGGTATTTTCTTATTTTTGTTGTTGTAAAAAATACATTATGCTCATAAGTATAGTATAATTTTCTCTTTGTCTAGAAAATTACGCTATGGGCTATTTTTTTCCTACAATATTATCCTTTTAAATTATTTAAAAACTACAGAAAATGCTGCTTATGACCAGAGAGTATACTATAGAAAACGGGTTATATTTGGTGATCAAAAGTCTTAATACAATGTTTTAGATACCAGTAAAGACTCGCTGGAAAATCATTTAAAAAAAATTGATCCCGGTTAAAATAAATTTTAGTAAAGGATCTAGCCCTTCTTGTAATAATCCTATATTGATATTTTTCAACTAAATACCTTCCAAAGAGCATTCTCTGTTATATAAGTATTGAATTACGTAAGGAGAAGAAGAGGTTAAATTTCGTATTATTAAAAACTTATTGCTTAGAGTCACTGAACAAAATTATGTTGTGATATGGTTCATCTTCCATTCTTTAGATGTTTTAGTTCTGAAACATTATCGGAATCATGTAATTAAAGTTAACAAAGTGGTTTAGAATTTCACTAACCATTCATATTATTAAAAATGCTACAAATAGTTTACTAAAGAAACTCACTGTGACTCTGGAATTTTTCTGCATGACAATTCAGTCTGGATTATTGAGTTCCTTTTGACTAAGGGTGACATTGTAAAATGCATATATTTTATCTTTTATTGTATAACAAATTAATTTAAAACACTTTAATTGACCTAAACTTGAAATACAAACAATTTTAATTAAATTTAATCTATCATGCTTGATTTATTGGTCGGATCTTAAGAATAATTATTCTTACTAAAATAGCAATGTCACCTTGCATTTTGGGATGCCACTGCCTAATAGTTTAATAAATAATTACTCACCGTAAACGTGAACGAACTTATTAGTTTTTATTATTTTAATACATTGTTAGAACTTCACAACACCTTCCTTAAAAAAAATCTCTGCTAATGTGCACTCCACCAATATAAGACACTATGGTAAAATTCTGAGGTAAATATAAAGTATAAATGTGGAAAAAAGAGAAAAAACGCCTCCTAATGGCAATGTATAAAATAATATGTCTACGGATTTTTATTCTATTACACAATTGTATTGTATCTGAAGAATTCAAATGTAACACAATAGTTTCCATTATATTGTATTTTATATGTTGTGACAGTCGTATGAGTATTTTCAATAATATTAATACTTCTAAAGAAATAAATTGTAAATTATTGTTGAATCGATTGAAACCTTCGATTAAATTCACGAAGGTCCGCACGACAATGATTAGTCACGAAGTCATTCACGCCTAAGAAATTATGTAGTGCCTACATCAAAGAACAAATTAATAGTAAGTATACTATGAGAATTTTGAAAGACGATGGGGCGAAAAACTAATGAATATTATAGTCTTAATGCCTGAATACATTCTACGCCTTAACACCTGACATACAAAAATAAGTGAATTGGCCTGATAAAATTACTAGACCGACTGACTTTAAGGTTTTCATATGTACAAAATGCACAACCCCCCCCACCACCAAAAAATAATACGATGTAAACATAACTCGAGAACACAATCTCATTTTTTCCCCTTAAAAATTACCTTTGGGGAAAACCCCTACAGGAACCATATAATTAAGAATATAACCCTCAAACCTATTTCCCTGGGATCATCATCATCATTGTTGCGGATTAGGAAACCCCAGCATAGCTGCTAGTCACATCTTCCACAAGCGGGAATATTGCGCAGGTTACCGGAAATATAGGATATAGCAGGAAAGGAAAGGGTGGGATGGGACGGCAGCAAAATCGACCCTTCAGAGGGTCAACTCCCGTGTCCCTGTGACAGCTGGGATGAGACTCTCAAATAGGAGACCCACATTCTGTCTTCCATCTGGTCACCTCAACTGACAGGGTATCCATGTACAACAGCCAGGGACCATTCATTCTCAGGTTGGCAGGTGGGGACCAAACCCGGAGATTCTGTCCCTAACCACTGCAAATGGAGGGACCAAAGGTGAAAGGGAAGTTTGTCATAATGGACAGCCAAAAGACTTACCATATGTAATGACAACTTCATTTTCTGTACCCAATGTCAGCCTCAAAACTGGTATAGACCAGTTTTAAGGTAGTACTGGAACCCTGGGATAATGTAACCTCTAAAAAAAAACTGTTTTTCCCCTGGGATAATGTAACCTCTAAAAAATAATTTCAGGAAACATCAACTTGAAAAAATACATCCAGTAACTACATTCGTAACACCAATGCTTTCTAGAAGTGACCTATCGGACCAAATAATTCCGACAACAGTTGAAAATCACCCCATCAAATGTACCCAATTTAAAACTTGTATCGGTATTTATTGGGAGCCTAGTGGGCAGAAGTATAGTAGTTTTAAGTTGTCAGATCGTCAAATATAACCCGTTCGGTCATAATGTACCCTCTGGGCATAAGCAGTACTTTTTGTACTTTTTAAATAAATTAAACGGATATAATATTGCAGGAAAAACAATGGTTCTGATGAATACATAATACCTACAATCTCTCAATCTACAAATATTCACAAATAAAATGTAACAGATGACGCGTTGTTGGAATATAATTTTGCTCTGTTTAAAGTATGTCACAAACAATAGGGGTGTAAAAAATCTATCGTTATTATAAAACATGGGATTTTTACAAGCATTTACAAAAACTGGGTCACCTAAACAGACAAAAACAATAGAGTGTTGCGTTGTCGTCCACACTATATTCACAGACCGTGGAGGGGATTAGATTCCACCGTCCACGTCGATTGCTTTGTTAGTCTTTACTGACACTCTCTAAAAACTCACTTTGTGTTATGGACATTCCACTCGGTGCAAAATTATGACTCCAACTTCGAGCTTTATGAGTTTATATCGTGGTTTATCATTATTAGTGGTGTATAAACGTAACAAATACGTCTGGATTAGTGGGAGAATTATACCCAGGTCGTACGCATGAACAAGGCGGTAATAATACATGAAAAATGTTTTAAAACAATACATTTTCGATCTGTCATCTTTCAACCAAAAATAAGAGAATGACTAAAACAAACAACCGACAACGGTGCCAAATATATTTTATATCATTCAGAGATATAAGACTACTTTACTATTTTACCCTGTCACGTAGTAAGAATTATAGAGTAGTTTTCTTGAGAAGGATTGACGCACGTAAGAACTAGGTAGAATTACAATGGAGATACAATTGATTTTCCATCAAGCAATCTCTTGTCACCCTTTTGACGTTATACAGGAAGTTGCCTTTCTTGGATGAATCTCAGTTTATATAAATGTACGTTGTCATATGCTTAAAAATAATAATAGTTTTAATGTTTGATTTTCATGCAGTATAATATACGCATATTAGTTAAAAATGTGTTTAATGTTTATTTATTATAATATTTTATAAGGTACTTGATAAATCAATCCAGATAGATTTGTTAAGACTAAATTACTTACGTATCATCAGCCAGCTCGAATTGGAGAAATCATGTTTCATTATTAGAATTAATGTTTTGATACAGTTGCATCAACATCAGCATGAATAAACTGAAGTTTATTTACCAGATGGCATCGTCATATGGATTATAACACAGTGCAGTATATGCACTGCACGCGACGCATATACTGTGGTCGCATGCAGTATATGCATGTATGTACGCGACGACTCAAAACAAACCAACACGACACAGAAAAAAACAATCAAACACTAATTAGATTCAAATGCCATGAAATAAGCAGTACAACTAGTATCAACTATTTTCTATAAATGTATGGACGGAATTACAAAATTATTACAAATAAACATTGAATCAAGTTAAAATTTTAAACCATATCCAATTAGGCGTTTTGTACCAGCTCTAAAAGATTAGAGGGGGTTCCGGACTTTAAACCCGGTATATTATCACTTTGCTTCTTAGCGCTCTTTTTACTCACTATACCAAACATACAGGTTGAATAATGATCTTTAATATTTACACATAAGTCATGTTACTGTAATGTTACAATACAAACTGTGTAATGCTTGTTGAACGTATATCCCTTATGTTCACCTATCGTAATGTGTATCCTATCGATTACACACTTAACATTACGGACTCGGTCAAGCTAGCTTTTGAGATATAATATTTACTAACTATAATTTTATATTACAACAAAGTTTTTTGTCTATTTGAAACCTTTTGCCTTATTGGATCCACAACAGTACAATTAATATTAAATGGAGATTTTATCTAAACAATTATACATTGTATATGATAATATCATAAAAAATGATTGATAGATAGACCAAACATTTTTGACTTCACCTAGTTGGAGTATGGGGTTTTATGCGATACGATTTAAGTAAAATGTCACAAATATTTGACCTATGTTTTAATTTCACTTACCTTTATCTTTTTATCAAACTAAAGGGTCCTACAAACAAATTAAAAACATAATTTGAGAGCCATAAGAGTTGTTTAATAGTGTATCAGGCTATGTTTGTAGTATTATAAATTATAGATAAAATTATTTTTTTAAAGGTTTTAATAGTTGTAAATATATATACATATAAGTATAGATTTTAGCACTATGGTAGTTGAAAGTCTTTCCTTTGGATAAAAAAGATTTAGAACTGAGAATAATGACTAGGTTGAAATATCTTAAAACTAAGTTGGTTTCATTTGGCGATTTGACGCCCTTCATTTAGCGATTTTCTTAGTTTTGGTATTACTTACAACTCAAGAACAATTAGTTTTTTATTATGACGGGTAATAAGACATCTTAAACAGATGTATCAAAGTAGATACATGTCTACTGTAATACTTGTGTATTGTAAATCTGTGTGTACATTTACAATACACACAAGTTAACATATGATTATACAAACATTATAGTATGTAACAACCAATTAACCCATAACGCCAGTACACACAAGTACAATATATAATTTGTTTCATATATGTAACGCAACTTCGACTGTACTCTAGAAACATGAACTCTATGAGTTGCTTACAAAGTCTTCAGATCAAGGTGGATCCGGCGGTTGACCCCGTGTGTACTGGGCAAATGCGCTTGGGCCGCTCAGCCAAAAGTAGCAAACAGTAGCGGAGTGCTAGAACTTATTACATTCAGTGGCTAGATCGGTTGGTTTCGGTTTGGCTGCCGCCATCTTGACCCAGTCTGTATCTGTTAATTGTCCACACAGTTTTTGACTTGGTTTACATATAAAAACACCAACTGTAAATATATCTACAGTTTGGGTATAAGAGGTTACAGTATTGTTCTGCTGTTTTAAATTATCTTAGTTAAATCTTTATGGACTAAAATGTATGTTTGCTAACTCCACGTTTCAGAACTGGTAAGTAGTCGTTGCAATAAAAGGTGAATTCGCTGTAAAAGGCTAATTGGCTGATTCGTCCCACGTTTTCCATTCTAAAATGATTGCCCTTGCCATGCGGCAACCCGCGCGAAAATCCTTTTTGTGAAGACGTACTTTGTGGCCTTGTGGGTTTGCTAATGCTTCTTGTGGGCGTTCCTGCCTTTGCGTGAAAAAAAAACAAATAGTATGATATAAAATAAATCAAACTTTTTCGATGGTAATATTTTTATGATAAGCATTGATGGCAAGGCTTAACATTTCATCCCATTATTGTTTTTGTTATTTGTAAATAGTCTTAGCTCGTTAATAATAAAAAACTAGTTGATGGTATAGACCTTTGACTTGATATACTCAAATGAAATAATGTTTACTAATGGCACATAATCTAAAAGGAAAGGCTTTTAATTTATAATATTGCTGTAAAACAATAAACTACTCCAGAGCCGCTCGATCGTAATTGAGTTAAGCAACTAATTCACGAAGCGGTTCTGCTTAACTAATGTTAACAAATCGTTTCAATGCTTTATTTACCTATCAGTATTCTTCTATAGGGACAGTTTGTTTGGGCTGATCACTGATTTAAACCGAAGAATTTAATCCCACAACAATAATTGAAACAAGTTATTAAATAGGCGATTTTATTATATTTAGTAGCTAGATTTTTCTTTTCAGTTGAGTCAATGTTTTATATATTTTTAATATATAATTGGATGAAGCGAGCGAAGCGAGTTGAATCCTTCATACTCGTGTTTAGTCACACTCTTGTTACGCTAACTCGTTTTTAACGGTTTAATGAATCGTTTTGATATTTTCATGGTAGCTCTTAATTGTAAAAAGGGTGGTAATAAACTATAATTGGATTATTATTTTGTTATATTTCTATTTTTCATTTTCCGGAAATATTCAGATGTGTCTTGGGTTGGGTAGTAGGTGGTAAGCAAATAGTCGCTCAACTGATTTTGCAGTCAAACAGACTACGGCCGGATGTTGACAGTAGCAGCTAACCAAAACAACTGAATGTCGTCTGCAGTCTGTGGCCTGTGATGGTCTCCTGGCTGGCAGTAGCCGGTTTAGTTCAGAAGTTCAGTTAATGGCTTTTACGAATAAATGAGTTTTGAATCAAGAATTTGTAATAGAATCATTCCACATTTATTCGTTTTAAAACAATCAAAATTATGTATTCAGTATTATAGTGAAAGTACCTATACGATGTAATGGAAGTTGTAGGCCATATGGAAAGTCTACACAGTCTGTGTCTACTCGGTTACGACTTTAACGTATGTAAGGTACGGTACGATGTAAACTATGGTTCAATAGATCTACAGCTTTGAAAAATTCTGATAGCCTATACACAAAAATTCCAAACTGTCTCTTTTTGCAATAGAATGGGTTGATTTTTTTAAGATATAATTTTCAGCAAGTAGTACGGTAAGTTTGCGTTAGCTCTATTACTTGTCAGTGGTGTATTTATTTAGGATTGGTAATTTTGTATATAAAAATGAGAGTTAAGAATATCCTCTTTTAATTTATTATCACAATCACAAATGAAGAAAAGTTAAATATGCAACTATGTTTACAATAACTAACCTATGAATAACCTACCTAGGCACTTACAAGAATTGAAATGTAGTAGGTTAGAAATTCATATTTTAATAAATTGTAAAGTTTACTCTTTGGATTAGGTGAACATTGTAGTTTTCTGTAGGTTGTAAACTTAAAACTAGTATTTTCCTTTACCGTGAAACTGAGCATAAACACAATACTATATACTATAGACTGTTTATTCTTTAAGTAACAATATTGCAAAGCACTCTGTCTTTTAGGCCTAACCAGTTTTAGAATTTTAATAAGGTGGACTCTAAGTGAATAAACCTTTGGAAGAGAATTTGCACCTGTAATAATTTACAAATATTGTGCGTTGGATGCCAGCGTATGGCATCCAACCTATGCTTCTATGTGACATCTGCCTGGTGAACTAATTAATATCAATTTTTAAATAACTTTGCATCAACTAAACATATATAAACAACACTATTATCTAGTAAATCTTCGATTTATTAAGATTAACATTCGAAATTTCAAGGCCAAGTGGGATGGACTGGTTCTGGGACTTGAATAACTTTTCTATTATGTGTGTTAAATATAAAGTTAAAAAGTTTCTGATGAGTCATTGAAAGATTTTACCGTCGTAATTGTGCAATTAAAAGGCGAGTTAGTTTTTTTGATCACAGGATAAAATAAACTACGACTTACAACACTACAAAATGTATTTTACCTATACTGAACTGATATACAAGACGGTAAATATACAAAATACAAAACAAAAATTTAAAAAAAGATCGATTCCAGCCAGTCACACCGGTCATTATCAGGCCCAATCAGGGAATGTACATGAATAATAGATTATCTGATTGGTCCTGAAGATAACCAGTGGACTCAATGAAACTGGTTAAAATTAATCGCCTTGTACCATAATGTTTGTATGCTTACCGTCTTGTATGTAAGTACAGTATAAGTGTAAATATATTGTGTAGTGTTGTGAGACGTCGTTTAGTTTATCCTGTTTAGTTGTAACAACACTTATTATAATGCTAAAGAAATTATGATTTGTTTTAGTAAGAAATATATTAGACACAGACAGTCATAAAGAATATGGTTACGCAAGGCTTTCCCACAAGACGATCAGAGTTAGTTCCTTTCACGCTTTTCTCCAGATGTTTATTAGCTTATCTCACTATTACGTACAGATTTGTATCACTCCTTTACCTTTACCGGTATACGAGTGTTTTACCATGGATTCGCTATGCTCAGTTCAATGGAATTACTAAACTTTTTTAATACGTATTATTGATTTTCTTTAATCAGTGGTGAAAACCGGCCGCAGTAATTTCTAAATAAGGAAAATCCACCACAATCAACAATGTATTAAACAAAGAATTATGCATTAGCCCTCTAAATATTCAAATATTGTTTTAACATATCGAACTTCCTAAAATATGATATTAGCTTACTGCAATTTTTTTTTATTCAAACACCATAAGTATAATAATTGTTCTAACATGAAGATCGACTGCCTGCATTAAAACATTTCCAATGATAAAGGCTTTTTAAAAACCATTTTACCCCCAAAATAGTAGAATGCAAGGTTTATTTAAAAACGTTTTGTTTGTTTTGAAAAAAGTATTTCAAAAAACATTTAAACTGAATAAGTTGTTTTCTTAGTTGGGAACTTGATTAAATAAAAATGTATCCGTCTCGATGAGTATGAATTGTTGTCTTATAAATAAAATGTTAAAACCTTTTCTAATGGAATTTCCATAAAAAAATCGACGTGATATTTATAGTTTTTCACGGTAAGTGTTTTTCACGGTAAATGTTACAGTTTGCTATTGGGCAAGTAATAAAAGTCCCATAAAGCTTAGACCAACCAATCGAGAAACGAGTTGTCATTGAATATCAACAGGGACGAGAATGTTTGCCGTTACTTGGGCAAAGTTTTCCCGCAGGAGATATATGTTAGAAATGTCTGGTCAAACCCACGTCATTATAATAGAAGGAACGATAATAATTGTTTTTGTTTTCAACTGTTATATTAATATTCATTGTATTGTTTAATGGAGCGTATATTTTAATTTAATAGAATACAACACATTGCAACACACTGAGACTACCTGCAGTTATTTTGAAAATAATATTACTTTAAATAAAGTCTTTATTAGTATGAAACGTGTTGTTACAACTAAGCAGAATAAATAAAATACGTCGTACAACACTATAAAGTATATTTACACTTATACTGTACTTACATACAAGACGGTAAAATATGCACAAAAGATGGTACAAGGCGATCGATTTCAACCAGTTACACCGGTCATCATCAATAGTAGCATCATCACCGGTAGCCAATACTATATGAGCTGTTTGCCATCTTGTTTCTGTCATCCTCTGATTGGGCCTGATGACACCGGTGTAACTGGTTGAAATCAATCGCCTTGTACCACCTTTTGTGTCTATTTTACCACCTTGTATATAAGTACAGTATAAGTGTAAATATACTTTATAGTGTTGTAAGACGTATTTTATCTATCCTGTCTAAATAAAGATAAAAATAAATCTGCAACGATTATTTTGAAGGAGGAACATTGTATTTATAACGCAAAATTACTGTTATAGTTAATGCTTGGTGTTTGATAACAGTTTCTTAGAATGAATTTAAATTATTTTAAATATATGTATTTTTTTAGTAACTAAACATGGCTCACAACATTTAAACTTGTCTTATTATCGCATGTTAAAGACTGTAAATACACTAGTATTGTAAAACTTTGTGATGAGCATAACCGGTGGTGAACTTTAAAACGGCAGAAAGATCTAAAAGATAAGAAAAGTCCAGCTGGGAAGGGGACGCAGTCGCTTCTCTCTCACTTCTGCTCCATCCGTCCGTGTGTTCGTAGGTCCAGGCTAGGTGTCTTCACGTTGTAAAAATCTTTGAAATTTGTGCGCTTCACT
This sequence comes from Allygus modestus, assembly GCA_963675035.1. Taxonomy (NCBI): domain Eukaryota; kingdom Metazoa; phylum Arthropoda; class Insecta; order Hemiptera; family Cicadellidae; genus Allygus; species Allygus modestus. The sequence continues at coordinate 72,194,702 of OY776117.1, read as the reverse complement.
GTTTAGCGGAGTTTTTTCTTTTAGGCCAACATTAATTTGTCAACAAATTAGATTTGTTTGGAACCGGAGGAAATAAATTCGTTTTTTATAATAAAAGATGTAAAATTATCGGGTTTTAGCTGCAGCATAAATCTCGTGATCAAACGCGAAAATAAGTGAACGCACATTCAAATTTTTCTTGTCGAAGTAAGTGAAATACCTCTAAGAGTGAGCTAAAATAACTAAAAATAAAACATCGAGGTCACCAAGCCGAGGCGCGTAAAAAAAGCGGATTAAATTTAAAGAAATAAAAAAAGTTAGTTTGTTTTATGGGCCATTCATGTCGGTGTTTGTCAGAACGTGTTTGTCTATGTGTATGTGGTGAGTGTTTAAATTATTTATTTGTATGTTAATTTATTGCTTAAATATAGTTGCACCAAACAAATTTTTATTTTAAATGGTTGTATTTATGCCAAATTATTGAGTTTTTTTTTAAAGGTTAAAGTTGTCAATTTATTGAACCTAGGTAAGATCATATAATATGTAAAATTGTTGTAGCTTTTTAAAGGTTTTAGTGTTGTAGGGCTAAACTGTATTAAACCTAGGAAAGATCATTTATGAATTAAATTTTGATAAATTGTATGCTGGCAATATACGATTGTATTTTAAAGATAAGTTTTGGTTTAATTTGAAAAATATTATTACTGGGCAATTTTTTTTAAATCAATTATTGTGATATCTTAAAGATTTTAAGGTGAGGTTAACGAAATGGTATATAATCTGAGGATAAAGAAATGTGTAGTTGCGTGTTGGAGTAGTGGTCAATAATAATTTCACAAAAGGCTCTAAGACTAGTTGTACAATTGTGGGTTGTGTAGTCAGGTCCCTTTGCCTTGTTAAATAAAATTTCAAAAAATTATCGGGTTTATAAAAACGAGTATCCCTGACAGGAAGTGAAGGTGTGGTGTACAAATTCACAACAGTTTTTATTACACCACCAACCATACTTCACAAAAGGTGTTAGGAGGAAATTAAAGGGTTCTGGCCGGAACCTAGGTGTGAAAATAATATTGCCAACCCGAGCCTTATTGAGTTTTCGCTTTATAACTAACCAAAATAGATTTGATTTATACATGCTACTGCTCTGACAGGTGACTCACATCATATCCAAAAAATATAAATTGTTCAGATATAGCCTCCATTAAGTTAAGTTGTACATCACAATAGTTGAAAACTAAATATAAAATATAGTCAAGCCCCAAAGAAAATAATCCTATTTGTATTATCGCTGACATAGCTTAAATAATAAATAGAACTGTCAGAGTTGCAGGGAAATACATTGGTCTTATATATAAAAATGCAATGGTTGTTGAATTAATTTTCCCCAGTGTTTCAAATAAATAGTTTTTTCTATAAAAAAGGTTATCCTGTTTTAAAATAGTGTGGGTCACATTGTATCTAAGCCTTTATAAATTGATCATATATTTTGAGGTATATTTTACCTATTAGTATTTTTTTGACTTGATAGACCCTAACTCAATTGATCCACTAGTGTTTCCTCTGAAAATTTACTTTAAAAAATAAATAAAGGGTTTGAGCTATCTTCCACTGCGCCAATCCTTGCGAAATTTTATAAGAGTAAGTTTTTTCCCCCAGGTGGGGGGAAACTATAAATTTATGTGAGGATTTTCTTTGCATAAATAAAAAAAAATACAGTATTTTTTTTCCTCACATAAATAAAGCTTATTACATCATGAAGCTATAACAATGCGCATCGCTTTAGTTCCAATTGCTTGCATTAATATCTATGCATACTTTAAGTATGGGCAGTCTATTTTTTCGTCACGCTATTAGGAATAAAAACCTCAAACTTACTTTTGTAAAATAATTACGACAATTATTTACGTACAAATTTTAACATATCTGTATTTCATAGAGTTTTATACTCCACACCTTATTACAGACAAGCCAAACAGTTTGGAGCAATGGTTTTGTGTATGCTCTAAATTCAAAGTTCATTTTTTCATATTACTTAGTATTTTTTAATTACTGATCTTAAACTTACACCACTCAATGCTGTTTCATCTACTCCTGTCACTTAGCAGACAGTTGGGTTTCCAGTTACTGTATCGATGAGGCTGGTGTTCTCCCAAGCGGGCAAGCGGTTCTCCTCGAGTGGCAAACAAATTCAGAGATTAGTAAATTCGTGATGGATAAAATGAGTGAAATAGTGAATACATTTTGAATTATCTAGATGATAGCATATGATTTAATAAAATGAAACCCTATAAACCACGTTTATCATTTTACATTTAACCTCCACTTCTGAAGCTAAAACTTAATATTTGTACGACAGCACACGCCGATGCCGCATAGACGACGATATATTCCCAATGGGGAGAAGGTGAATGTGAGAGTACCCTGTATAAATTACTGGAGGAAAACTTCAATAACACTCTTAAATTATAGAAGTTATTTCATTGAATTTTTTCTTTTAGGTTATTAAACTTTGAATTTATCATTGCTAACTAAAATATTGATGAATGCATTGGTTAATTGAATGCGACGTTGATTCCTGCACTTCTGTATAAAATATTAGCTTCACTATTATGAGTGTCATCTTACAGTTCCAGAAACTAAATTATGGCAACACTTGTTTCGGTCACTCAAGGACCAACAACTCAAAGGGCGACAAACAAGGGCGACAACTTGACCGCCCTCCCGGTGTTGGAACTTGGCGTTTGAGGAAAATCGCTAGATGGAACATATTTGATAAATGCAAAAGGTCTTCATTAGAATTTGCAATCGTTAGCTTTATTATGTTTTGTAGATTAATTTACGTTGTTAATATTTATTTTCTTAGTTAAAATAAACGCAGATTCAGGCTCAATTTTTAATTGCTTGGTTTTGTGATCGTGCCAACTGAGATGAAAATTAAACTTACAATGCTTAGGAAGACTGCCGATTTTTGGAGTGCTAACTTTATTTGATTCACGGATTATGTAGGCTATCAGGAAAACCCATATAGCTAATAGACAAATCCCACAATTACGACAAGGTAATTTAATTTTAAGTATTATTTTTACATTTTTTAAACCATAATACTTGGTGATTTTTACATTTACAAGAAGTTACGAAGTAAACTTAATAGCTGTGGCTTTACTAAAACGAATTGTCAGATAATACGCCAGGAAGGTGTGTTTTAAATAGAATTCCAGTTGAATGTAAATATGAACAAAGAAATATACAAATTGACAGCTGATCATAGAATAAATTAAGTACAACTAGGTTGCATCATAGTCGTAGGGATCAAGAATCAAGATTTCCAGAAAATTATACTTTCTGAACCCATTCACATATTTTTTTATGATTTTGATGTTAATCTAATACTTTACGTTAAGTTACCATTGAACAGTTTTATAATAGTGTAGTATGAATGTTTTACAAAAGAAGCAGTCTTTGTGATGGGGATTACTGAAGGTAGAATCATGCCCGATATTACAAAAATTAAAATTACTTTTGTTTTTGTTATTTCAGCACACCAAAGTGCAACGAGTAAAGGCGTCTCTGATTTTCCCATAACTTTAAATGGATTAAATAGTATTTTTCTGTATTTACAGAAAGGTTATTATCAACTAGCTATTGCAGTAGTGAACTCTGTGTGTGAAGGATTCGAATCCCGGCTTTGAATTGAACACTATTGCTTCAATAGAACATAAGGCATTTTCAGTAATAATACAGTGTCGTTCTCTAATACTGGAATCAGCTAATTATAAGTAGACAGTTATAAGTAGAAGTACATCATTACTCATCTTGGCTTTAGCATATTTACATCAGTTCACATAACGTTGCTACACAGTTTTCATACATGAACTCATCTGTTAATGTTGTTCTAGTACTTTCAAAGTCTCAATTCACTGCAAAATATACCGGGTGTCCCACGAAGAGGTTTAAACGTTTGATTTTATATTACGTGCCCATTCATTCACCGAACTTTTTTAAACTTTACACAGTTTACAAAGTAGGTTCTAAAAATATTCTGGAAAAATTTCAGCTCCCTAACCTTAATAGAAACAAAATGGCGGCATATTGAAAAACGATACTTTAAAAACATTAAAAAAGGTGTTTTTGGTTTTATAAAATATTTTTATTGTTACATTCTAAGGCAATATGACTTTTAAATAAAAGAACTAGAACATAGCCTAATGGAAAACCTTAAAGTCCAAAATTATTCAAACTGTAACCCATCCACAGCAACACACTGATAACAGCGCGTAACAAATGATTCGTAAGCTCTTACAAAGAAACTCCGCGGTATCCGGAGAAGTTCCTCTTCTATTGATCGTTTTAGTTCCTCATCATTATTGAAGCTATGGGTATAAACTTGTTCCTTCAAATAACCCCATAAAAAAAAGTCACAAACAGTTAAATCAGGTGATCGGGGTGGCCAATCTAAAAAATCACTTCCACGACCAATCCAACGGCCATGAAGGTTGCCATTTAGTAATTGCTCGACAGGATTTGCAAAATTATGTGGAGCACCATCTTGTTGAAAGATTGCTTGATTCATTTCTGGTACCGTCGAATGGGGCAAGACCTGTTCATTTAAAACTCGTGCATACCTAATCCCAGTCATTTTACTGTCTGAAATGTCGTAAGATAACACGCCGTAAGATAACAATGAGCGTTAGAACCGCAACGTAGTAAACAAATCAGATAATAAATCATGAAAGTAGTTTTTATAGGAAGCAAATTGGTAAATTTTTCAATATGCCGCCATTTTGTTTCTATTAAGGTTAGGGAGCTGAAATTTTTCCAGAATATTTTTAGAACCTACTTTGTAAACTGTGTAAAGTTTAAAAAAGTTCGGTGCATGAATGGGCACGTAATATAAAATCAAACGTTTAAACCTCTTCGTGGGACACCCGGTATATAACTTTTGAAGATTTTGTATATATATTATTGTTGAAAATTATTCTCTGATATTTTCTGAAACCATTTATATTACTACTACACCTGGTTACAAAACCTATGATTTTCACAATCCGACACGTTTTACTCGGTTGAATAAATCTCTGAAATTGTTGATCCCGTTAGTCAGTCATTGCAAGAATATTACATATAAAATAAATTATTTGTTTCCTTACACAATTCCCTGCATAAGAAAAAAGTATCCTTTATATTGTGTTATAAGATTATTAAAATAGTAAATATTTTGATAGAAACGTCAATTTAATTAAAACTGGATAAAAAGATATGTAGCTTTAAAACTAAAGGTATGTAGAATGCTTTAACTGCATTCTATGTGGATTGCGATAAAACATTCATATATTATAAATAATACAACAAAAATATTTATTCCTTAACATGTTTAAACAAAGTCCTCTAACACAAAGTGAATAGTGTAAACTACATGCATACACTACAATGACGAGGAAAGAAAATGCATGTATGTAACAAACGTTTTATTATTATGTCACTCTGGTAGTTGATGGGAGCGGAGATTAAAATGTGAAATTGAATTTTCAGTTTACTATGTATCATTTTTCATTCAATACCAAGACTGTAGGCTTGAATATTATATAATTATATACAAGTTCAATTTTCAAATTATAATTAAAGTTTCTAGTTTTAATTGTTGGAATTTGTCACCATCTATGGCATTGTATTGCATAACGCAAGAAAATATATTAAAATAATGCTTTCACATCAAGGGACTCTTGCCACTAGTTATACACTTCTTCTATTTTTTCTTTGATTCTATTTCTTTCATAAAGATGTCGTCAACCTCTTGTTTCCTTATACTTCACCCGTCCACGTGGTCCGCATGCCTGAGCGTGGAAGGTATCAAGCAAAGTAAGGGTTGAGTCTCTACAGTATTAGTAATACTTCGTTTTAATAGTTTACCAATACTGGGATTCGAACCCTCGACAGGGCTGCTGCCATGGACTGAAGTCCGCCACACTAACCACTACTTACGATCGCCATACACGGAAATATAAATTGCGTGACAAATTATTTTCAAACGTATTGCGTTTGATGTACCGCAAGTGTTGCGGTTTTAGTTACAAATCGAACATATTTTAAATCTTATAAGAATCTTTCTTATAAGTCACAAATTCTAACCAAGTAGTATCATGGAGTAGGTTAACCTTGAAAAGGCGTGTCAGATTGGTGAGGCACATATAGGGGTTTTGTATTTAATTTTATAATATATATACCTCATGTAGTTTACGTCTCGTGAAGAAAACTGTATTATAGTCTTGCAACGTGTGAATTATTGTCACGGTGTATATATAAAGGTCTGCATTACAGTTAAAGTATGACAAACGAGACGGTACCAATTACATGTGTCAATTTGTCGTTACCTTATTACGATTCATTTTTCTAACAGTAATTGCGATACTGCCGTTTACTCTTTACCTATATGGTGTATATTGTTGGCAATACAGACCATTAGCATAAAAAATAGCAATATCCTAAAATAATAGAAAGATAAAACTGTATTAAATCAGTTGTTATGTATTTGACAAACAATACCGATGTTTAGAGCAATACCGATTTACAGGTAAAAATCTCCGCTCAATTTTAAGTATTACACCTTATTTTCTTATTATTAGACTCAATAATATGTACGTAAGTTCATATGTTTCGCAGGTTATTGCTAATTTGTAAATATAAATTGTTAATTTACGTTAAAAACACTTAAGGCTCAAATCATATAGCGTAGTCCAATACAACCACCAAATTTGTATTTTTCTTAAATGAGAAGAAAGAACTTTAATCCCCATTGATTCACTGCAAAAGTAAAAATAATTTGAATTATTAACTATATATTATTACGCTTTCTTAGTAAGATCTAACAAGTTTGTCGTTTTGTCTTGAAGTAAAAATAAAATTTAACCTAGGCAATATAAGTTTACTACCCTGAACGATTCTTGATAAGTCAATTTTGTTAGAGCAACGTTATTGGATGTACAATATAACAACTTGCACCAACTGATGATGATACCGAACTAAAAATGATTAATAGTTGTAAATAATTACGAATATATTGGTACAGAAATACAACTTCTTACCTAAAAATATAAGAAGTCCGACTTGTGGAAGGGAGGTCCGCAAGCCACAAGCACTAGACACAAGACACTCGCGCTCGGCACTACATGGCGGGAGTGGCGGCGCGGCGTCTGCTGCCTTCGGGGGCGGCGCGGCGACTGGCAGCGGGCGACGCGCGCCTCCAATATAAGGGGGGTCACACAGCGCTGCTTGTGGCCATCCGTGCGTGTGTGAGAACCTGGGTGTGTGTGTGTGTGTGTGTGTACTCGAGCTTATAAGTGAGGTAACAGTATAACGAGAGCCCGTTCGTTTGCGAGACATAAAATCCCATTCGTTAAAATCCGATCCCTTCCATTCGTTTTCTGAATAAGTAAAGTGATTAAACTAACAAAGAAGATTGGCTTAGTTTTGTCGAAGAATGTTTGAAGGATTATCCAATTTGCGATCACCGACTCGACTCTGTGAAACAGGAGATCTTGAATATGATTATCTTTGTTATACTAACGAAGAAAATAGGTTATGCTCATTTTTAAGGGTCGTATTCATTATTATTTTACATACACTAATACTCTATAGTCAGATTTTCCTTAAGCAAAGGAATAAAATAAATAATTTTGTTTTAAAATAGATTCTTTATTCTTTAGATTGTGCTTTATTCTTTAGATTTTAAACCTGGTTCATTAACAAGCAAGATATCACAAGTTTCTTATTCTCCTTAAGAATTAATTCTCCTTAAGAATGAATGAGTACGCAGTTTTGCTGCCATGGGGATATAAAAAATGGGTTTTTTATACAAATACACCAGTAAACCCTAAGCATATGAATCCACATAACAAGTTTTATTAATAAACGAGATACAACATTTTACTTATCCTCCATAAGATTAACATTGGACAACGTTCTGTGTTTAGCACTTGCAACATCTCGGTAACCAATTGACGTAGAGCAATGATCAAAATACCTAATTGGTTTTTTAAAGCCGAATTCAATAGTGCAAACTAAAGTTTGGTTTTTAAAAAATTATATATAAAATTCAAAAACCTATTTTTGGGTACAAAATCCCCCCAAAACCCCCCTTTTAATGGTGCGTTCTGTATGGTTTTCGAACTCATGGAAATAGATGCTGCCTTACAATTTTATAACAAATTTCATTAAGATCGGACTTTTTTAACGAAATTTATCGTGCCTACGGATATACACACATATATATATACATGAATTTGAACGAATGGTGTTTTTGGCATCTGGGAGCCTCAAATCTAAAAGTTATTATGGTCCGGGGCCTAGGTCTTACCATGCCGACTACGGCAATAGCTTCTTCCCTATAGGGGGAATTCGCTAAAAATGCTTCGAAATTCCGGAAACCAACTGAAACCTACAACGTTTAATTCTTGAGTTGTGTATTAATAGACTTTGGCTACTGATTAGTATAGTTTGCCGCTTTGAGAGCAACAAATAGCTGAATTTGATGTGTTTTTTTAACTTTGATAAATGGGAGGATCTTACCATCGTGAAAGCAATCTATTTATTTCAATAGCTAAAACATTTTCTATGTTTCATCAAGATTATATGCAATATAATATGAGCAAACAATGCGCATTTAGACACTGTGCATTCTTAAGACGGCATTCTTCAACAAGAAGTACGATGTATAACAGATATAACAGAGGTAAAGTGCCTGACTAGGAGTATAACAAGACATTGGATTAAAAACAAAATAACAATAATAAACACAATCTATTTGGGTGGAACTTGTAATGACTAACATTATAAATTCTTGTAACACCAGAAAATTTGTTTAAGTAGATTGACCTAAAACCATGCTGCTCCAGGTAAATGTGTCCCCAGCGTTGGGACACTCTCTTCCTTACTCCAAAGTCCAAATTGCCCAGTTGTACCAATTGTGATTTTAATTGCAAATTGTATTTGTCCAATTGTAATCAAAGTCTTTAACCAAAACTGGCTGGATTACTTCCGGTCAGTAATTTCGTACATTCTCTCTGCTACCTGGCTTATACATGGGAACAACAAAGCTTCAATTTGGATCCGATGGAAAACGGCAACTGAGAGTAGAGTTGAACGAAATGGCGTAAATATGGTCCCAGTATTGCAGCGCATAACATGAATACAGCTGGCAGGATGTCGTTCGGGCTATCCTTCCTCGGATCAAGAATTTCGAGTTTATTTTGAACATCGAGGGCTAAAATGCCACAGGTTGACTGATTGACTGATTCGATGCTAAATAAAAAAACGGGTACTAAAGTGGTGGTCTTGCTAAATATTAAGTACAATATTTCATAAATAGATTATATTTGCCAGAGGCATCCTTCACCTCATTAAATTCAAAGGTCAACCTATTCTGCACAGGCATTGTCAAGTTAGACTAATCTGAAAGTAAATTTCACCAGTAAAGTCAAGAAGGACTAAATGTTTTCAGTTGATTGAAACATTTAGTAAAATTACTGAATATACATTCATTGCTTTAAAAACATTTACTAAAAACTTTGAGGGTATTTTTATGCTAATATTTTAGCGAATTGTCCCTATTGAGTAGAAGTGAGTAGAAGTTATTACCGTAGTCGGCATGGTAATACCTAGGCCCGGGACCATGATAACTTTTCGTTTTGAGGTCCCCAGACCCCAAAAACACCGTTCGTTCAAAACTGCAGATATTTATACAAACACACATATATATATATATATATATATATATATATATATATATATATGGTTATATATGTGTATGGTGTGTGTGTGTGTGTGTGAGTGTGTGTGTGTGTGTGTGTGTGTGTGTGTGTGTGTGTGTGTGTGTGTGTGTGTGTGTGTGTGTGTGTGTGTGTGTGTGTGTGTGTGTGTGTGTGTGTGTGTGTGTGTGTGTGTGTGTGTGTGTGTGTGTGTGTGTGTGTGTGTGAGTGTGTGTGTGTGTGTGTGTGTGTGTGTGTGTGTGTGTGTGTGTGTGTGTGTGTGTGTGTGTGTGTGTGTGTGAGAGAGTGTGTGAGTGTGTGTGTGTGTGTGTGTGTGTGCGTGTGCGTGTGCGTGTGTGTGTGTGTGTGTGTGTGTGTGTGTGTGTGTGTGTGTGTGTGTGTGTGTGTGTGTGTGTGTGTGTGTGGGTGGGTGGGTGGGTGGGTGTGTGTGGGTGGGTGGGTGTGTGTGTGTGTGTGTGTGTGTGTGTGTGTGTGTGTGTGTGTGTGTGTGTGTGTGTGTGTGTGTGTCTGTGTGTGTGTGAGTGTGTGAGTGTGTGTGTGTGTGTGTGTGTGTGTGTGTGTGTGTGTGTGTGTGTGTGTGTGTGTGTGTGTGTGTGTGTGTGTGTGTGTGTGTGTCCTTGAGCACGATAACTCTCGTAGAAAATTGTCCAATTTTGATTAAATTTGGTACACACGTGTTAAGTAACATTTATGACTTTAAGTCCGAAAACCAGACAGATTGATCTAACCGAAGGGGTATTTTGGGGGGTGGGTTTTGTACCCCAACATTTTTTTTTTAATTTGTTACGTATAACCTTTGAAAAAGACAGATTTTATTTTTCACTATTGGATTCAACTTAAAAAACACACAATTTGGTGTTTTGATCATTGCTCTACGTCAATTGGTTACGGAGATATTAAAAGTGCTAAACACAGTACGTTGTCCAATGTTATTCTCATGGAGAAAAACATTATTTTATATCTTGCTTAATTATGAACGTATACCGACCAAACTTGGTAAATGGCTTCATCTGATTGTGGTCTATACGACACTTAGAACAAAAAATTTTTATCGATGGTTCCCGTAGCAGCAAACCTGCGTACTCAGCCCCCATGTTATTCTTATGGAGAAAAAGTAAAATATAATGTCTCCATAATTATGAACATAAATCAATAAAACTTGGTATGTGGCTTCACCTATTGGGTTATATTCATATCTATATAAAAACCCATTTTTGTGTTCCTTGTTTCAGCAAACCTGCATACTCAGCAGCTATGTTATTCTTATGGAGAATAATTAAAATGTCATAAATCGTTTATTTATGATTGTATATTGATAAAACTTGGTATGTGGCTTTATGTGGTATTAAGATACATATATATATGCATTAGATATTCGCTTATTTCGCAGGTTTGCTGCTACGGCTGTATTTATATTTTTTATATTCGGGTGGGTTACAATTTCTATTTTCCCGTCCTTATTTAATCAAATCCTACAACACCTCCTGTTTTTCCACTTTACAAATGATGTTTCTTTTCCTATCTACATTTTATTAATTATCAATAAGCCTTCTCTATTTCGTTAATGGACTGTATCTTGATAGATTAAAGAGGATTAAATTGGTTGCGTTAGTTAAACTGTTTTAACCATTAACACATATACAAGAACTATTTCCTAAATGATTTTTTTTTATTCGAAAAAGGTTGACCTCCGAATTAAAGGCCCGGGTTGACCTAAAATTATAAAACTATGTACCATATGTTGTTTTCTTTATCCTACGAAAAGAACAAATGTTCGATTGTTGATTATAATTAACAAGAACAAATCTTATAGTTTCGGCTTTCAGGGAGTCATTATCAAAACTGCAGAACGTTAATCCATTATCCTGGATTAACAATGTATCCTGTTCAGTGTGTATTCGTCAATTATAAATGTACACAGAACAAATGAAGTTACGGTACATAATAGCATTTAAAACAGTTCTCCGGCCGGTACTGTCACTGAACTGGTATATGCTTACGACGTAAATATCGTAATATTATCTCATTTATATTGATAACCAATTCCCGAAAGCTTAGTCATGAATAAATTGCATACAGATTTAAAATATGCTTAAACTAGCTACTACCCGCGGCTTCGCTCGCGACAAATTGAAACACATTAAAGATATTAACCAGACCAGCACTACCAAATCTTTGTTTAATTTTACCAAATGACTTTCTTTGCCCCAACTGACAAACAACAACAGCTGGTAATTTTATAAATGATGTCCTCCTATAAGATTTGAGTTGGAACTTAAAGGACCCGTGGGGTGGAGCCCTAAGATTGGATGTGGAGTTTAACAGGTATATTTGTGATGGAAATACAAAAATCCATACATCCAAACTTTCACATTTATAACAATAGTAGGATAAGTATTTAAACTTGCTTTAATTGCTTGTAGTATTGTTTACTTTTTGAATAAAAATTATATACCTTTCCTCCTCTAACCTTTGTTACGTAAATTGGCCGAGCACTAAACCATCGTAGAGCAAGTGGTTGAAGGGGCAAAGTGGTGGTGCACCAAAAACCCACTGACCCATGTGCTGAATAGTAACCGCATTTCCGAAGTCTTCTCTCTCCCTATCACCCCTCTCACCCTCTCACCCTCTCACCCTGTCACTATCTTTCTTTCATTCTGTCTCTTTCTATTTTTCCGTCTCACTGTTTAAAAGGAAAATATTTTCCTTATAACAAAAACACCACGGTAATGAAGATCACATAACATATACATACAATCATTGTGTGTGTGGTAAGTAAATTTCTGAACATTTAATACCAATTTCGATAGTAAAGCCTCAACAATTCCCAAATCTACCATACAACAATATACACAACCTACATTTACAGTCCATTTTCCTGAGAGACTTGATGAACAATATTCCACAAGATCCTCTACATCTGAGAATACAAAGCCGTAATTAATGGTCAAGTTAAGTGGTTGCACAACAGCTAGGGAGGAAGTCATGTGAGCGCAATTGATTAGGAAATGTCTGTCTGACGTTTAATTGGTTGCCAGGCTAATCTCCACACACGTCCAGGACGTCCAGGTTCGTCCACACACGGTGCGATAAGCTGATTACCATAAGGAAAATCATTACCTGCTGTTGACTCTCAACTTAACTATATGCTACTTTTGTAGACCTCGTGCGGATCTTCGTAAAGCCTGTGCGTTATTGGTTAAAGTGGTTTAAACCGGTATTTTAGGGTGGGTGTGAGTGCTGATTGACATCTGATCTTAGTCTGTTGACTAAAAATCGCTTGTGAGAATCATTTGTTACGTGCCAAAACAAAAACATTGCAACCACGAAGTGATTGTTGTGCAAAGATCTTAGGTTAAGATTGTTCCACACATCTTGCGAACAGGCCTGAACATTCGGCCAAACATCCTCCCGAAGTTCACTGAACATTCCGTCCCGTTTACTTGCTACCAGTACACAATGGCCCAACAAAGGCGAACTAAGGCGAGCGCGATAGTATACTCAGTGTGCACGTGTATGTTCGGGAAGTTCGCCTCGCCATTATTCGTGTTCGCCGTGCTCTGTTTTTTGTCGGGTTTTTGGCACGAATCAAAAGAGACGAACGGAAGCGAATGGGCGAGCATGGTATTGGGTGAGCGTGTACTTGGTTAGTTCGCTGTGCACATTCAATTGATTTGGTGCAAGACTCGTTGTCGCAACTCGTTCCGAACATTCGGCGGGACACTCGAGTGAATCATTTGGCGATAGTGTACTGGTACCAAAACGTTCCTGCAGCTCCCACACGTCTCGCGACTTTTCCAAACATTCGGGGTTCGGCTGAATGTTCGGGCGTATTCGCGAGAAGTGTGGGACAGCCTTTTTTGATTAGGCCTAACGCAAATTATTTTCATTTGCCTTCAACCTAGTGAGTTCGCTGTGCCCATATGTTTAAACATTGCTTTTATAGGAACAAATATTTAAATTACGATTAAACAAACAGCAAAAGCAAATAAACTTTTTTAATGGTACAAAACAGCTGATCGTACATGAACCAATATTCCAAATACTAGCCAAATGTTTTCCGCAGGAATAGTATTATGACACGTGGTATTGTAAACTTCCCCTCCAACGCTGATCTCCCCCACTCTTCTTATGGCACCCCCTACTCAGGCTTCACGAAGATCCGCACGAGGTCTACAAATGTCGAAAAGACGTAAAACTTAATTTAAAAGAATCTTGATTCTACTTTTGATTCACAATGAAAAGTAAGATAACCACTTAATAGTATAAACTATCGGGTGTAGTAACCAGTTTGTTTAATAAATCAAATGATTTCATACTCAGAATATATATATTAAACATACTATTATCTAATAAACCTGCGATCAATAATTTCACAATAAAACATAGATAATTCAAAATCTCTGATCAAATTTTGGATTTAATTAGGGCTTTATTCTTCCAAAAACATTAGTATTTTTAAGTAATAGATTTAATAATGCTAATATTTTTCCTAGCGTATTTTAAAATTCTGGTTTGTCCAATACCAGAAGTGCTCTATATTTTTCTTTATTTTTTCTATATCAAGACATCGGAAATGTTCCTGAATGTAGTAGCTTTGTATACCGTACTTTATCAAATCATTTTTAGCTTTTTCCACTGTTTGGGGAAACTTAGTTACTGAAACCAAACATGCTCGTAAACACACCATCGTAAGATTAATATCAAAATACTAAGGATGATATTTAAAAATAATTAGATGAGTGTCTTATGTAAGGTGTCTCAAACACATTTCAAGATCACTGCTTGACTTAGAAAGATAAAAAAGGTTAACTGAACCGGATGAATAAATTACAAATATCTATTACTTTCAATTTGGTATTTAAAAAATGGGCCTTGCAATTAACATATATGCACAAAAATATCTCAAAATAACGTCCTAAAAATGAAATCTACAGCATAGCATAAGTATATAGAAAATTATGTTTTTGGCTAAATTCAAAAAAGGAAAGAGATACGAAATTTAGTTCAGTTATAAATTTGCTGGAATTTACGAGACCTTTTCAATAGTATGGCAAAATATGGTAATATTTTTTGGACTGGAAATAAAATTCCTATTTATATATTTTTTTTAATACTGGAATTTAGCCTTACAAAGCTGAGTTTATTAGAGCAGGAAATTTGTATCGCAAAATTATTCGTCGAGTGGATTGGTGGACCCTTACTTTTTGGAACACTCTGTTTTTTACAACGGTTACGTTATTCATCGGGGTTTATTTAGCACGGAATAACCTTTTAGCGAATTTCCCCTATAGGGAAGAAGCTATTACCGTAGGTGGCATGGTAAGACTTAAGCCAGAGAACATGATAACTTTTTGTTTTGAGGTCCCCAGATGCCAAAAACACTATTCGTTCAAATTTATATATATATATATATATATATGTGTGTGTGTGTGTGTGTGTGTGTCCGTTACCCCGATAACTTTTGAAAGAAATGCCCGATTTTGATGAAATTTGGCACAAATGTGTAGAGTAACATTTATGACTTTAAGTTCGAAAACCAGATCGATCGGACTATGGGACGAGGGTTTTATGGGGGTTTTAAATTTTCCAAAAATAAGTTTTTTGAATTTTTCCCCTTAAAATTTTAAATCCACTTAATTTTGGTTATAGCCATTTTATATAGCTTAAAAAAACTAATAATTTGGTATCTTGAATCATTAACCTAGGTTAAGTGGTTGTAGATAAAAATCAAATAACGCGTCCATAAAATTTCCTATGTTAATCAAATGGGGAAAAGGTTTTTGGATTTTCCTCAGATAATTTTACTAAAAACTTCAAATTTCTGTTTTCAAATCAGTTTAGCTCTACAAAACAATAATTTTGGTGTTTTAATTGTTGCTCTACACCAACCGTTGCAGAGATATTCAAAGTTCTAAACACAATACGTTGTCCAATGTTATCCTTATTGAGGATAAATAAAATGTTATATCTCGATTATTTATGAATATATATTGATGAAACTTGGTATGTGGCTTCAACTAGTTGTGGTATATTGATATTTTCACAAAAAATGTTTTTTAGCGAATTTCCCCTATAGGGAAGAAGCTATTACCGTAGGTCTCATGGTAAGACTTAAGCCCGAGACCATGATAACTTTTCATTTTGAGGTCCCCAGATGCCAAAAACACCATTCGTTCAAATTTATATATATATATATATATGTGTGTGTGTGTGTGTGTGTGTGTGTGTGTGTCCATAAGCACGATAACTCTCGTAAAAAAGGTCCGATCTTAATGAAATTTGGTACAAATGTGTAAAGTACCATTTATTTGAACGAGTTCGAAAACCAGATGAATCGCACCATCCGAAGGGGGGTTTTGTACCCCAAAAATGTGTTTTTTGGGGTTTTCACATTTAATTTTAATTTAAATCAAATTTTAATTTATACCATTGAATTCAACTTTAAAAAACAAACAATTTGGTATTTTGATCATTGCTCTACGTCAATTGGTTACCGAGATATTGAAAGTGCTAAACACAGTACGTTGTCTAATGTTATTCTTATGGAGAAAAAGAGAAATTGTATATCTCGCTTATTTATGAACATAAACTGGCGAAATTTGGTATATGGCTTGATCTGGTTATTTTTTATTGTTGTTTGCACAAAAAAAATGTTTCGCCTATGGCTCCTGTAGCAGCAAACCTAGGTACTTGGTCCCCATGTTATTCTTATGGAAAATACTTAAAATGTTATATATCGCTTATTTATGAATGTATATGGATGAAACTTGGTATGTGACTTCACTAAGATGAGTTCTATTGATATTTGCATAAAAACCCATTATTTTGTGTGCCTTGTTGCAGCAAACCTGCGTACTCATCCCCAATTTTATTCTTATCGAGGATAATTAATATTTTAACTATCGCTTGTTTGTGAATACATTTCTTATGAATCCTGTTAAGTGTTATAATGTGTTATGTTATACATTCATTGGAAATTCGCTGAGTATGCAGGTTTGCTGCGACAGGGGTATTTTTATTTTCCCATAGCAGCAAACCTGCATACTCGGTCCCCATGTTATTCATCTGGAGAATAAATAAGGTTGTATATCTCCCTTAGTTATAAACCTAAATTAATAAAACTTGGTATGTAGCTTCACCTGGTTGAGTTATATTGATAACTTCAAAAATACACATTTTCATCTTCCTCGTTGCAGCAAACCTGCGCACTCAGCCCTATGTTATTCTTATGGAGAATAAATAAATTGCTATATATCACTTATTTATGAATTTATGTTTGTGAAACTTGGTAAGTGGCTCTATACAGTAGTGAGACACATATATATGCATTTGAAATTCGCTGAGTACGCAGGTTTGCTGCGACGGGGGTATTTTCATACTTTTAGGTCAAGGAATTCGTCTGTAATCTATTTGAGACTTCTTACTTAAGGCAACCTGTAACGGTGTATCGTTTTAGCTTTAAAAAAAATGTGTTTACTTAAATTGACCAATATAATTACACTAACTGCAAATGTGCAAATTGTCCTAAATTGTCACTATTCCAAATTTTACGTAACATTAGACACCGTAAATATTTTCAACAAATAAAACCATCCTTCTAGCGAATCTCATACTGAGAGGCAAGCACTCTAACCACCATGCTACCCAGTCTATTTGTACATTAAACACAGTTAAACACATTAACGTATGTTACCATTGGCTAAATGATAACTTACACAAATACTTACAAAAAGTGTTTAAATGGTAAAACAATATGTATAGTGCTATTCGTACCTAGTTACCTTTCATAGGACCAACAATCCCCAGAAGCAGGCTGTTTTGTTATAAATCCTTATGCAAATCAGGTAAGAAAGGAATTTCAGTCCATCCACGACCTTCGTATATAGTGTCATCTTCGCCAATCGTAAAACTGATTGAAAAATATTAATAACTCATTATATTAAACATTTATAACATCCCCAAAATATAGTTGTCATACTAAATAATGTTTTAAAACGGTAAACGTTACTTTCATATAAACACCTACGTATGAAAAATCATTATGTATCGATTTCTTTTAAAAGAGGTTGGCAGCCTGTTTTTGCCTTACTTTCCCTGTCCACATAGATTATATGCCTATAGATCTGTGCGTGTTACGTTATCCAGCAGATCAAGGGGTGAGCCGTTACACTACTAGTTGTACACTACTGATAAGAAGTACATGCCAGGACTGGGATTCGAACCCACAACAAGGCGCGGCCATGGTTCCAAAGTCCGTCACCTTGACCACTACGCCAACTACTCACGTATAACATTGCCATAATAATATCATGGTAGTTTATCAGGTACCTGACAGTAGTTTTTCAGCCATGAATCAAGCCATAAATATATCATTTACGGTACTTGCAGGGCCAAAAGGGCGCATCATGTGGTTCTATCTAATTCATTCAAGTTTTCCAGCAATATTTATCTACAGGAAACCCCCAATCATGACAAGGGATCGCAGGCCTCTCCTAACTCTTGTATACAGGGAAGTTATAATGACCTGGTTGTTATAGGTAGGTTCAGGTGGGACTGAATCACTTATATCTCCAAACCTAAATACACCACGCAATCGATAACCAGTTGTAACCTTCCCATTAATTGAACTGTAAATGATCAACTGATTATATGAGAATCCAGTATATCTACAGAATCCAGTATATCGTAAACTTATACAGTATCCTGTATATCGTAAACTTATACAGTAACTTCCTGTTCCATATAAGTCAAGGTGTTTAGTTTTATGCTTTTATAATAACTTTACTAGATTTTAATTTGCTCGACATCCTTTTTAAACTAACATTCTGTGTTATAATTTTTACTTTGTTATTTTGTTCATTTAGTAGTACTTTATAGATTTGTGATGAAAGGTTCCATAATAGGTAAGAGTGCTAATTCTAGGTACTATATCAAATTTAACATTTTAGCGAATTTCCCCTATAGGGAAGAAGCTATTACCGTAGGTCTCATGGTAAGACTTAAGCCCGAGACCATGATAACTTTTTGTTTTGAGGTCCCCAGATGCCAAAAACACTATTCGTTCAAATTTATATATATGTATATATATATATATATATATATATGTCCGTTAACACGATAACTTGAGTAAAAAACGTCCGATTTTGATGAAATTTGGCTCAAATGTGTAAAATGACATTCATGACTTTAAGTTCGAAAACCAAAAAATCGGACCATGGGAAGGGGGGTTTATGGGGGTTTTAAATTTTCCAAAAATCAGTTTTTTGCATTTTTCACCCTACAATTTTTAAAAAACTTAATTTTGGTTTTGACCATGTTATAGAGCTTAAAAAACAAATAATTAAGTATCTTGAATTATTAACCTAGGTTAAGTGGTTGCGACGAAAATCCAAAAAACCTGCTCATAAAATCTCCCATGTTAATCTTATGGGAAAAAGGTTTTTGGCTTTTCCTCAGTTTATTTTAATGTAAACTTCACATTTTATTTTACCAATCAACTCAGCTCCACAAAACAATAATTTTGGTGTTTAAATTGTGATTCTACGTCCAACCATTACAGAGATATTCAAAGTGCTAAACACAGTACGTTGTCCAATGTTATCCTTATGGAGAATAAATAAAATTTGATTTCTCGATTATTTATGAATGTATGTTGATGAAACTTGGTATGTGGCTTCACGTAGTACTGGTATATTGATATTTGCACAAAAAATTGATTTTTTGTTGATTATTCCCGTAGCAGCAAACCTGCGTACTCAGCCCCCATGTTATTCTTATGGAGAATAAGTAAAATGTAATGACTCCCTTAATTATGAACATAAATTAATAAAACTTAGTATGTAGCTTCACTTGGTTGAGTTATATTTGATAATTATATAAAAACCCATTTTTCTGTTCCTTGTTGCAGCAAACCTGCTTTCTCAGCCCCCATGTTATTCTTATGGAGAATAACTAAAATGTTATATAGCACTTATTTATGATTGAATATTGATGAAACTTAGTACGTGGCTTCGTCTAGTTTAATTTTATTTATATTTGCATAAAAACCAATTGTTTCTGTTCCTTGTTTCAGCAAACCTACGTACTCATTACCAATGTTATTCTTATAGAGAATAATTAAAATCGCTTATATGAGAATATATTTTTATGAAACTTGGTATGTGGCTTTATATGGTATTAAGACATATATTATGCATTGGAAATTCGCTGAGTACGCAGGTTTGCTGAGACGGGGGTATTAAATATACATCCACTTAACATTTCTCCTTAGTTAAATTATTTGTAAACTTGTTCAGGTCCTAGTGGTCACATAGACTTTATTACGACGTTTTTCATTAACGTTTTAAAACACTTGTACAACATAAGGCTTTAAATAGATACCTATTAGTTATTTTAATTATTTGTTATTGCTTATTTTAATTGTATACTATACTGTAGCTGGTGATTAGTTCTCTGCTTGGAGTTCTTGCAGTTAGAGACAGATGATTAAGCAATTTACATTTTATTTACTGTTTCCATTGTAATCATAAACTAAATTAATTCCCATCAGAATAGCAAGTATGATAGACATAAACATTAGGACCAGCATGCAACATACTTTGCAGACTTTTAAGAGTTATAATTTAAAAATAGTTTTAAAAGTGTAGTAAATACAAGTGTTCAAAAGTATTCTCCTACTTCAGCATTTCCACAAATTAGTCTCAACGTTTGTCATGACTTAGCCACCAAGACTGCGGTTACTGATGCCATTGCAACCCTGAACGACCTAATGGTGCCAAGTGATAACGTACGTTTACAACAAAAATTAACTCCATAAGTCTAGAGATATTTACATTCCTATAGAATAATCAGTATGCAAGTTTACAAAACTTGTCAAAAGTTTAAATTTACAAATAGACAAACGAACCCAATAAATTTTAAATATAATAACATGTATCGCATTAAGTAAGCGCATTGTACAGTTGTATCGATATATTTATTATAAATATATCGATAATTATTATTATTATCATAATTATAATAATTATAAACTATCACTCTTAAAAATTACTATTATAATTATAAATAAACTCTCAACCTTTGCTCACTTCGGCTACGTTACTGGCTAATTTAATAGGGATATAACTGTATAATCTATTGATTTTAGTTACTTAGACTTTAGTAACTACTTTTACTACCTAGATTTTAGATTACTATATTATTATTTTATTTTAAATTACTATATTATTATTTTACTAAAATACGCAGTGAAAAGTCTATTAAAAAATCTGCTTCCATCAGCTGAGCGCTTGGGGAATAGGCTTTCTCGCTCTTCCCGGAGGCCTTGCCTTTGGAACGGATTGGCCAACGGATCTGGTTGGTACCACACCGGACTGCTCTGTTTTATTTCTTTATGTTGTTCCTTTTCATCGCTCGTCCTGTAATTTACCAGAAGGTCATAAAAAATAAAGTCTCTGATGATAAACATGCTGGCTACGCCGTTGGCTATCAGGTCTTGGTCTATGCTGAACATGAATATGGGCAGTTCACGAGCTGGAACACAAGGTTTGGTCACCGAAGGGCTTTAAAGCCATTTAATCCATTATTTTGGAACAATTACAAATTTGATTCAAGTTCCAAGAGTTGGTTGATATTAGGTATTGTACACAGTTGTAGTGGAGGTAGGTATTTTATAAATAGCTTCAAATCCAGTTTATTTTATTTAAGTCAGGATATGAACATGATCTGAATGAAAAAATAACGCTTGTTTGTTTGATATATCTCTTTTAAAGAAAAAGATCATCTATTTCCTACAACTTCGGAACTTTTTCAAGATTTCTCTGATAAACGGCCTAATTTAATGATGATTCTCAATACAGTTCATCAAGTTATTTTCGATTACTGCCATTTAGGTTCCTTAAAAAGATGAGAAGCAAGCGTCGTGGTCATAGTATATTTTAACCAGAAACTACTTAGACGTAAATGCTTACATTGTTAATGTAACATTACCTAAATTTAAAATAAAAAACATCAAAGTAGTAATATAAAATTGTAGTTTACTGACTTAATTATTTAAATTTACATAAATATTAGTAAAGAGAGTTTCCTAAAGAAATTAATATAACATTGTTTTGTAAACTTGTTTAATACATTAATTTGTAGGATTATTTTAAGACATCTGACAATGTATACATAAATATCAGTAAGGATAGTTGCTTACAGAAATGAATGTAGCACTGTTGTATAACAGTTTTTTTATATATTAATTTGTAGGATTTTAAGACATTGACAATGAATAAATGTATAAATATTGCATCGGATGTACCCTTTGACAAAACCATATTACGAAAATCGTATAAACTCTTAAAATAATGTTCTTTAACGGGACACATAACATAGTAATAACCCGTTTATAATTAAGAATCATGATCACTTTTATTGTTACCGGAAATTTGGTGATCACATATTGTATGTGTAGTTAATAATAATGATTTCACGTCATCACAAATAAACGTATTGTAGCTGTTTCTATTACTACGCTCGGTGTCAGACGCAATTTTAGTAAGAATATATCCAGTGTATTTTCGGTATGGGAGTAGATCTTTGTTTGTTTCTTAAATACCTGTCTTCCTACCAAACTCAGCTCTAAAATTCCAGTACTAGGCACCCAATAGTAAACATAACTCAACTATGAGTGCCACTGTGGCGGAGCACAGATGATATTTGCAAACGGGAAGGTCTATAGTTAATTTGCTGTATTATTTATCTTTCTACCACATTTCAGTTCGACCGATTAACTAATTAGTGTGTGATATAGTTTTGGAATAGGCCAGCAGGTTGGATCCTTAAATCATTTTTTTTTATTATGAGTAGGAGGACATCGTTCATCTTGCTTTGATTGTATTAGCTGTCGTACTACCGAATTTCAGCTCCGCAGGTCCAGTAGTAGTAGGTTCGAGATGATAAAACTGGAGTTCGTCTACATATATGATTCTGGTGTATGTCTGGTGGAGTCTGGTGGTGTCTTCCCACAAATTTTAACTCATTCGGTTTAGTAGTTTTTGTGTGCTCGTTATCACGGTTATTTTCAAGTCAAGTTTGGCGGCACACAAGATAATATTTTATCAATAGTATTACATCGGTCTCAAGGCATCAGTTATATTCCTACCAAATTTCAGCTCCCTCATTCCATTATTAGATGGGATATGGAAGAAAAAATCATCTTGAAAGTGATATAGGGCAGAACCCTAGGTATTTTTGTAACATGGGTAGGTCTATGTTTAATTGTTCTGTATCAATCAACTTCCTTTTAAATTTCAGCTCCTACGGTTCAGTATCTAGTTGGTATGTGCTAATTAAAATGTATAAGCACCAGAAGGCACCCTAATGAATATTTCCTCAAGAGTTTTTATCCGTAAACATAACTTTAAGTTCCAGGGAGTGGAAGCTCTAACTGATTCTCGGAATGGGAGTTTGATTATTTGAGTTTGATTATTATGTATTATCTACATTCCTGTTACATTTTAGCTAATTCTGCTCATTAGTTTGTGTGGACTGGTTAACATGACTGTAATAAATTCCAGTAGAGCGAAACTCTAAGGAATATTTTAAAGATGGGTAGAACTTATTTACCCAGCTATCAGCTACCTTTCTACCGAATTCCAGCTCCATCTAAAAGCAAGTGGTAGAAGCAAGAAGAAGCAACGTTTCAAATTGCATTTCAATCCTTTAAGTGGATCCTAAGATTTTGTGAAAAGTCAGTATTTTGATTATATAGATATAGATTATTAGTGAACTAAGTAAAGCTCGGTTAATTTTATATAGCTCCGTTTAGTTTTTCTATAATCATACTTATCCTTGCGAGAATTGCGAATAGAATTGGAAGTAAAAGCAAAATATATATATTTAATTTACGACATATTTACTCGACCCATTTTACATTGGATAAAGGTTGTACCTGTTCGCAACAATGGTATAATTATTTGTATCTCAAATGGAAAGAAGGATATATTTACTTCCACTTCACAAGTAAACAAGTTTAACTATTTCAGGTTAATATACTTTAAGCTCTAACTATGGACCTTTTCCTACATTATTTTTCACGGGCAAGAAATTAATTGTTTATAATAAATATGATGAAACAAGATAACTCGATTTATCCAGCAACAGCTACTTGGTTGCTATAAACATTTTATCTGTTATAAGCTAATACTTATATATTAATTCTCAAGGGTGTTTTTGTTCGAAGAAGATATTTTCTTTAATACTTTATCAATACCAATAACTGAGCCACCATTTTGAAGATTGCCTATACCCCTGAATGCAAAAAATAAACATTACAAAACTTTACAAATTTAAAGAATTTAAACTTTAATATTCTAGCGGAACTTTTACCTGAACTCGTAAATACGGACAGTTTATAAAATCAAGAAGAAAAACAATCTATACAAACTCTTTTAAATACTCACCTTCTAGAGAAAACTTATCTAACTTATTGCAGCTGATCAAAAAGCTAGATTGATAAAGCCAACCGTGAAAAGTTAGGCCTCAAACGACTTTATGACATCCTCAACAGGACCAATAATTCTACTCCTTCGTGGTGTGCAGATTTGGAAAACCACTACCTGTATAACTTTGTAAATCATTAAGTTGAAAATAAAAGATCCTTTTGAGGCATATCATCTGTTAACTTGATGATTAGATGTAAAGATTCAACTGTTAGGTTGATTCGTCAAGCATTAAGAAGCTACTTTTAAAAACTAAAGCCGTATGTTCTGCTTGTGTAAGCTATGCAACAGGAAATCTTACATCTTACCGTCTAACTACAAAAACAGTTGTAATCAGGATTTTCAAGCCTAATAAATATTAAAAGAATGAGGCGATTTTTCTGCATAAGATATGGACAAACTTTTGGAGGATAAATTATAGATAATTTATCCTCCAAAAGTTTGATAGATCATTCATGTGTTTGAAAGTCTTTAACGTGCAGTGGTACCTTTCGGCTTTCTCAAAGAGGTAAACGAGTCAGTTAATCTAATCTAAAATATAAACTAATTTAAATTCTTCACTCTTGGAAAATGTGTAATGATTTATAATGTTGTTTTATCACACCTGTGTTAAATTGGCCCGTGAACCCAATAAGGCAGCTCTCCACGTTGACTCTTGCGTACTTTGGGCAGTAGAGGCGTTTCCGTCTCCGCCGATCATGAAACTGTAAGAAGGAGAATTAACCTGCGTTCTCTGGCTGGATGTTAATAGTAAATATGCTTTAATTTTCTACACCAGTGTTGTAAACAGTTGCTGTTCGATGCCAGATAAAATCATTAGCTCATATTGGACGATCATTCAATTAAATCTGTTTGATTGGTCGGTAACAAAACCATAACAATATTCTTGCCTTGGTTACCAGTGTTAAGTAATGTTCTCTTTCAAAAATTAAAAAATCTGATAATTTGATCCTAATCTGCCTACTACCCAACATTTTCCATCAGGGTCGATAGGTTGCCTCCTACCTAAATGTTTGCAAAGTACCTGATTGTGGGGTGCTATTAACAGTTTGACAAATTTTTATCATGATTCACTATTGCTAGATTAATCAAAAATATAAAAGATTTGGATCCTTCGTGTCGATCACGGGGCCGTTATGGCAATCAAACTGTTTAGTTCCCATTAACAGTAGGCAGATTTTGTATTTAGAGAAAGTTAAACGTAACAGTGTCAAGGAGCTTGGAATTGTAACCTTACCTTTCATTAGAATTTTTAAAAACATCACTTTACTCCCGTTTCTAGAGCAATCCCCAGTTTTGTTTATTCGCAATCAATACATTACATCATAGGGTAGACAATGTATTCTCAGTAAAGGTAAATTGCCAGTAAAAACTGATTACCAACATAGCTTGTACCTAATATTAATGTTCACCAGAGATACAAATTTGGAAAATGGTTTCTAAAAAAACTTGGCTGCTTTTGAAAAGTCTTGAGGGAATATTTAAATGTTGTTCGAATCTCTCCGTTTGTCACCATATAAAGTAGCCTTAGAACGCCATCCTTCTCAGACTGGGGTAACGTCTGGGAATATATATACAGTTTGTTCACCTAGACCGTGTTTAGCCTTTTCATGCAATTTGTTTTCCACATAAAGGATGTGGCATACTTTTACAGCTGTATTACCCTTTTTACTAGCACACCTTCCCGGAAATATTAACCAAGATAAATTAATGTTCTAGTCCCTTTTTTAGAAATGACTTGTTGATACTTTACTACGTGTAAGTGCCACAATATTTATTCACAGCTGTCCTGATTATTTTGTTTTGATTTGAAGCTCCATACGCACAATGTTAAAAATTTCCAATTTTCAAATGAGATTTTTAACAAATTATGAATTTTCCAGAGGTTGAGATTTTTACCAATCGTATTTTTAGGTCCAAAAGCCCCTAGTTCCAAAGTTTTAACAATATCGTTCCACCAGAATCCAAACAAATTAAAATACTCCCGTCGCAGCAAACCTGCATACTCAGCGAATTTCCAATGAATATATAACATAACACATTAACACTTAACAGGATTCATCAGAAATATATTCACAAACAAGCGATATTAAAAATATTAATTATTCTCCTTAAGAATAACATTGGGGATGAGTACGCAGGTTTGCTGGAAGAAGAAACATAAAATAATGGGTTTTTATGCAAATATCATTAGAACTCATCTAAGTAAAGTCACATACCAAGTTTAATTCATATACATTTATAAGTAAGCGATATATAACATTTTAATTATTCTCCATAAGAATAACATGGGGACCGATTACCTAGATTTGCTGCTACGGGAACCATACGTGAAAATTTTGTATTTTGTGCAAACAACGATGAACCCCAACCAGATGAAGCCATATACCAAATTTTGTCAGTTTATGTTCATAAATAAGCGAGATATACAATTTTTCTTTTTCTCCATAAGAATAACATTAGACATCGTACTGTGTTTAGCACTTTCAATATCTCAGGAACCAATTGACGTAGAGCAATGATAAAAATACCAAATTTTTGTTTTTTTATGATGAATTAAATTGTAAAAATTTAAATTTGAATTAAATAAAAATTACATGTGGAAACCCCAAAAAACCCATTTTTGGGGAACAAAACCCCCAAAAACCCCCCTTTGGATGGTGCGATTCGTCTGGTTTTCGAACTCGTTCAAATAAATGGTTCTTTACACATTTGTACCAAATTTCATTAAGATCGGACCTTTTTTACGAGAGTTATCGTGCTTACGGACACATATATATATATATATATATATATATGTGTGTAAATATATAAATATATACATATATAACAATTTGAACGAATGGTGTTTTTGGCATCTGGGCTGTTTTGGGCTTAAGTCTTACCATGAGACCTACGGTAATAGCTTCTTCCCTATAGGGGAAATTCGCTATAAAAAGACAGACATTGCTCGTATTAAGGTATACGATTTTGTGACGAACCTCTCTCCTGCCTACCTTATGCATTTATGTATTTCAAAAGTTGCTATAGATGCTGGACAGTAAATAGTACTATAGCAATAAAGAATATGTATTATAATTTATTTATTCAACGAGTGAAACTCTCCTTTGCTTCTTGAACTTTCAAAATGTTTCTTTTTGTATAGATTGAACTTCAGATTTTAATTTTCTACTAGTAAGGCAGTGCCTAAAGTTCTGAACTGTTTCTTACTGTTTTTCAATTACTAACGAAACCAATTGATCATTTTAAATCACTTCGAAGAATAGACGTGTTTAGTGTTCCATAATCTGTAGTTAGAGGTACTGCAGCATTTCATCAACTTTTAGAAACTTCGATAAAATAAACATGTTTAGTATAAAATTAAAGAGAGAGAAGAAACTTGTTATGGACAAACCACAAGTTTTACCAACAGGTAAAGCTGGCCAGAAGCTTTGTTTGGAAAGGGGTTTTTTCCTCCCCCAAAAATATGAAGTCTTTTGGTTTATGATGTTGATCACTTGTAACGCTATCAGCGCCTTCTTGATACTCGTACTTTATAAAATCTGTATTCTGTTATAAATCATCATGCACTTGTCAACTGTAGGGACAAAAGAAGTATAGCGAATTCAGTCGGTAACCAAAAGACTTGAAAAAACTTCGGATCGAACTGGTACGGAGTGTGTTTATGAGAGAATAAGTAAACCTACTATACCATAGATAATTTAACCTTGAACGGGGTGAGGAAGGAACTGCATGTATTCACTGACTGTAAGTTGTTGGTAAGAGAGGGGGCCAGCATGTTGTTACTAGCCCCCTCACCCCGCTCAAGGTCAAGAGATCTCTGGTAAGCGATGCGCTGAGACCTACTTGTATCTGATATCTCGCTGGTTCTGCACGGTCATGTGTAGCTTTGGGACCTCCTCAGAAGCTCGACACAGTGGACTTTGGTGTAGCAAACATTTTTCTTGACGTTCATCCAGAACACGTGTGTTACCTTCCAGTCAGTGGGGTCTCTAGCCTGGGGGGTTCGGCTCCCCAAGAGTTCCTGTAAATATGTTGATCACTATCTAGGGAGTACGGTATAAGTGAAAACATGTTGCAGTGACACAGACCAGGAAAATAAACTAAAGGTATAAGAACACTCTCACAGACTCTTCATCCCTGTTTACTTTGCCTACTCGTGTTGGACATAGTTACAAAACAACCCAATTAACAATGGTGAGATGACAGTATTTCCTCACAGTACTTCTGCAAATAATTTATAACCTACGGATAAAATTAGAAACATCATTTTTCAATAAGTCTAAGCACAGCAAAAACAAAAACGTATAAACGCAGATATTCAAAAGTGTGACTACATTTTGGAATTTCCACCAAACATTCTCATCACCGAACCACCAAACCTTAAAACTAAAATCATTTGTGGAAAGAAAGTAGACAATAATCAAGTTTATCCAACTATATATTTGTGAAAATAAAATATCTACTGTGTGAGATAAGGTCTAAAATTTGGATGTTTAAAACAACATTTAATTAACTTGTTTATTGACTATAACCAATTTATACGCTTTTATCTCACCTTTATTTTATGCAGTAAATTGAGGATTACTAAACTAACCCTAATATATTATTAAATAATGCTATACAACTGTCTACTACTAATTCCACATGCTGAAATTCTACTTTTTAAAAATCACCAGTATTATCTGGGTGTCGGTAAAGTATATTAGACATTAGGCTTGATAATAAGTGGAGATAAGCCATAGCATTCATTTCAAACATTTCTTAATTCAGATTACAACAATTATTACCTAGCTATAATTTTACATATGCCATTGATAGTGTTCATTCGATTTGTCCGTTCCAACAGATTACTAAACATTGTTGTCAGTCACGGTGTTAACCTCAGCCTAACTGTTTCACTCTTAATTTACTCAATTTATCCTCATGTCTAACCCATTAGCTTTAACCTGTTTAACTCATTCCTTATCCTATTGATTAACTACTTCCTGATCCTAACCTCAAATACTTGTTCTGTATTTATAGTATACGCGTTTTTCATTGCTAGTGATTCACTGACGTGTTAATTAGCAATTCTCCCTATGTAATATTTTATTGTTTACCAAACATGATAAATCTTGATTTTTCGATAGATGGAATATATATTTACTACTATCAGTTTTACCGTCACAGATTATGAGTTTGATAGTAAGAAATGAGTAACAAAAAATAATAATAAACTAAAGTTTTAAAAATGTAATCAAGATCAAGGATTTTTTCTAAATATATTTGTTATACAAGTACGCGTAAAAATCATACTACTATTATAAATGTGAAAGTTTGTAAGTTTGTATGTTTGTTTGTTTGTTTAGATATTTGTGGCTCAATCACGCTCTAACCACTGAATTGGTTGAGCTGAAAATTGGCAGAGAGGTACTTGATAGTCATGAGTAACATATAGGCTTATTAGAGTTACAAAAATCCTATAGGGCTTTGCCCACGGGGGTTCAAAATTCCCATTTATTCCTTATGGACATTCATTTTTGGTTGAGATTATTAAAATACAAAAAGCTGATCTTGATTCGTAGTAGTTCCTCGGGCTAACCACAGAATGCAGCACACACAACTGTCATAGTTTTAGCGAATTTCCCCTATAGGGAAGAAGCTATTACCGTAGTCGGCATGGTAAGACCTAGGCCCGGGACCATGATAACTTTTCGTTTTGAGGTCCCCAGACCCCAAAAACACCATTCGTTCGATACTGTATATATATATATATATATGTGTCCGTGAGCACGATAACTGTCGTAAAAATGATCCGATTTTGACGAAATTTGGTAAAAACATGTAAAGCAGCATTTATGACTTTAAGTTCGAAAACCAGACAGATCGACCTATCCGAAGGGGTATTTTGGGGGGGTTTTGTACCCCAAAAATGGGTTTTTTGAATTTTTTACATATAATGTTTGTAAAAGTCAAATTTTAGTTTTGACCATTCGATTCAGCTTAAAAAAACACACAATTTGGTATTTCGATCATTCCTCTACGTCAATTGGTTACCGAGATATTGAAAGTGCTAAACACAGTACGTTGTCTAATGTTATTCTTATGGAGGAAAAGAAAATTTTTTTATCTCGCTTATTTATGAACGTATACTGACGAAACTTGGTATACAGCTTCATCTCATTGAGGTCTATTGATATTTTCTCAAAAAAGTTGTTTTTGCATAATTCTCCCGTAGCAGCAAACCTGCGTACTCAGCCCCCATGTTATTCTTATGGATAATAATTAAATGCTCTGTCTCCCTTAATTATGAACATAAATGAATAAAAACTGGTATACGTCTTCACCTAGTTGAGTTATATTGATATTAGCATAAAAACCCATTTTTTGTGTTCCTTGTTGCAGCAAACCTGCGTACTCAGCCCCAATGTTATTCTTATGGAGAATAATTAAAATTGTATATATCGCTTAGTTGTGAATATATTTTTATGAAACTTGGTAAGTGGCTTTATGTAGTATTAAGACATTTATATATCCATTGGAAATTCGCTGAGTATGCAGGTTTGCTGCGACGGGGGTATTTATATATCATTCGTGGGACAAAGCCTGCGGGTAACATCTAGTAAGAAATAAATGGTTTTGCAAATTCGACAATAATTTAAATTGATTATAATATACCCGAAGTATTACTCAGTAGCTATTTTATTTATCTTAATATGTATTTTAAAAATAGAATATATATTTAAAACGCTAATTTTAGAATGCATGTAATCAAATACTATATACGCCGTGCCAAATTTAGAGGTGATGCGACAAAACCCCAATATATACAGGGAGTTTCAAAATAAAAGGGCAGATTTCATGTATGTATTACTTGAAACCCATTTATCGACGAAGTATGATTCATATGGCATTGGATAGAGCAAATAATTAAGTTTCATTGTTGTATCAGCTGATAGCTTGTTATTATTTCCTTACACGAAATGTTGTTTATTTTTATTACATTCTTGTAATTGAAAAAATGGAGACTCCTCAAGAAAAATCATTTTGTGTTTTGGAATTTACTAAATGTGAATCAATAATTCAAGTGCAACGGAAGTATCGTCGAACATTTAATAGGCAACCACCTCGGCACAAACGAATTTATGAAAGGCACAGGAAGTTCGTGGAAACTGGTAGTGTGTGCAAGAAAACCAGCACTGGACGATCTCGGACTTCTGAAGAAAACGTTCAACGGATTCAAGAGTCTGAGATCCCGAGCAGGTATTGAACTTGGCATTCCTAAGACAACCGTATGGAATGTTCTAAAAAAGAGATTGCATTTCAAACCATACAAAATTCAGTTATTACACGCACTTCATCTTAATGACTACAACAAAAGGTATGAGTTTTGCACTGATATGCTCATGGATATGGCAGAAGAACGCTTCTCTGATCGTTTAATATTTTCTGATGAAGCCACACTTCACATTTCCGGTAAAGTTAATCGTCATAATGTACGAATTTGGGGATCCGAAAACCCCGGTATAGTTGTTCAACATGAGAGAGATTCGCCAAAATTGAATGTTTTCTGCGCCATATCTTCTGACAAAGTGTATGGCCCTTTCTTTTTCGCAGAAAAAACTGTGACAGGAATAACATACCTTGACACTCTAGAGCAATGGCTGTTCCCTCAATTACTAGAGGACTCAGGCAATTATTTTTATGCAAGATGGTGCGCCTGCACACTTCCATGAACTGGTTCGAACATTCCTAAACAACACGATTCCAAATCGATGGATAGGGAGAGGAGGAGAAGAAGATCTCACCGAAGTTGGCCTCCCAGATCGCCAGACCTCACTCCATGTGATTTTTATCTTTGGGGCTACATAAAAGACAGGGTTTATGTCCCACCATTGCCTGCTTCGCTTCAAGAACTCAGAGTACGCATAACAGAAGCTGTTGAATCAATTACTCCAGACACTTTGGCCAATGTATGGCGAGAAATCTACTACCGATTTGATGTATGTCGTGCTACACATGGGGCGCATGTCGAATGCATTAAACCTCAGTAAAATAAACTTAAAATGATCCTCTGATTGTTTGTATTTTTACATGTAAATAATTAAATAAAGATTGTCTGTTATAAGAATATGAAATCTGCTCTTTCATTTTGAAACTCCCTGTATATATGAAAATGTTTTTATAATGCCTACTTGTGTCAAAATTTAAAAAAACCTTGGAAATATCTTTAGAACTCCGCCTTATTGGCCTTAAAGCATTTTTTTTAAATCTCAACTGCCGTCACCATAGGCTATTGACCTGTGCGGTGAACTAAAGACAGCGAGGTACCTTAATGGACAAGCCAGAGGTGACCGCTCGTGATCTTACAGGAGTCGGCTGGGATCGGGATCGAACCGGCCACGTTTGACTTGCTAGGCAGACGGTATATAGTTTTATTTGGTCGAGTGATTATATAAACATGTGTATGTTAGTCGTAGCAATTAATATGTTTCTTATACAGAATGTCCCGGAATTCTCTACCAACTTTTTCAGGTATTATTGCTCGACCAAAGAGAAGCCAAAATATCATATTCAAAATTTCAAACACTCGAAAGTTACTCATATAGTCGCATTTTTTTAAGAACTTTTAATTCAAGAACGGCTTGTTGTAACAAAATTAAATTTGGTATATAGCCTAAGGAACTAATTACAGAAAAAAAATATTTTTTAGAATGTTTATTTTCAAAATGGCGGCTGCTTAAACGTTTTAAACGTAAATATCTCAAAAAATGCATAAACAAATTTTCAGCCATCAGTATTTTCTATATAAAATTTAATTACAAATCCAACGATACCAAAGTTAATGAAATAGGTTCACAAATAAGGGAGAAAACTCATTTTTAAGGCTCACTAGCAGTGGTTTTACATAATAACAGTTAGTTTCATGTTAATATTTTCTTTAAAATGTTTGTTCTCCCTTATTTGGGAACCGATTTCCTTAATTTTGGTGTTATATGTGACTAGGGTGGGGGAGAACCCTACGGCTTAAGGTGGCAGAATGGCAATAATAACATGAGGGCGTAAAAGAGAGGCTTTTATTAAAGACTAAGGACTTTACAACAGTTACAACGGATAACTGTTAAAACGGATAACGGTTACATTTACAAAAACCGGGTATTCATTCCCGAGCAGTTAGTAACATTTAGAATAATTTTAAACAACTTTTTGATTAGCATATTACGTGTTGTTATTACTTACGGGATGTAATAAAAGACGTCTTACAACACTTAAGAATATATTTACACTTATACTGATTCACATACAGACAATAAACATACATAAAAGATGGTACAAGGCTATCGATTTCGACCAGTCACACCGGTCATCATCAGGCCAATGAGAGAAATGACAGAATCAAAATGGTGTCCCTGCTTGTATCCTTTTGGTTACCGGAAGTTCCGGATATAGGTTCCTGAATGTGCCACCAGAGCCGAAGTTAACTTGCTCATTTATCAATTTATCTCTATCCTTACACTTACACTTGTCTTTAAATATAAACAATTCTTCCCATGCATTCATTTCATTTCCTTTTTTACAATTCTTGAGGATGCTGAGGTTTTCTTCTATTTTCCCTTTGGTGTGGCTATTTTCTAAAAGATGTTTTGCTACGTTTGATCTTTCCGGTTTCCTTTTCTTCCAAGCTGATATATGGTTCTTAAATCTTTTAACAAAATTAACAGTTTGACCAATATAAAAGTGATCACAGTTGTTACAATTAATTTTGTAAACGCCGGGCATGTCGAATTTGTTACAATCTTCTATCTTGGGATTTAGTATTTTGTTCATGTGTTTGCGTTCTGTAGGCTATATTAACTCCATATTTCTTGAATCGATTTGCGACCTTTTTTATCTTAGTTCCTGTGTAGCTGAACGTTGCAAAATTACTTGATGTTCCTTTTCTTCCGTCTAACGTTGTTATTCTTTGCAGTTTTTCTTGGTTCTTTATTTTCCTTTGGATTTTTGCTCCTATTTCGTCTATTATTGTCGGGTTGAATCCGTTGGCTCGAGCAATCGCCTTTATAGTTGTTATTTCTCTTCTTCTGTTATCTTCATTTAGAGGAATATTGAAGGCTCTATATAACATCGATCTGAATGCAGCGGTCTTGTGGCTGGTGGGATGGTGGGATGAATATACTTGTTGTTGATTGTAGTATATGTCTGCGTAGCCTTCCCGTATATGTCAAACTCTAGCCCATCATTTCTTCTTGTTATCTTGAGATCTAGGAAATTTATCTTGCCGTTCTCTTCGTACTCTCTAGTAAAGTTTAAGTTTTTATGATGACCGTTAAATAGTCTCGTCATTCGTTCCGCTTCCTTTTCTTCGGTTTCCTTGAAAATAACAAGTATATCGCCCACATATCTGACATACATTATTATTTCATGTTCTTTCTTCAACTTTTCCAAAATGATCTCCTCGTATGTTGCAAAAATACTTCTGATAATATTGATGAAAGGGGGCTACCCATAGCTAAACCCATGGTTTTATTTCGATCGGCTAAAGTTATCAGTCTTGTTTTATTTACTTAAAAATATTACATTAGTTTTGTTTATGTATAATAAATCTACAACAATAATTTTGATATAGCCGATTATGTAAAGGAAACAATGATGTAAATTAATCGTGCTTTCACCTTCCACACGTATTATAACACAAACAAAGGCTGAACAATAAATTTAAAAAGTGATGGAATATGATAAATTAGCAACATACCATAAGAAGAATTTAGAGTTGTCTAGAACAAATAGTTCTCAAAACCTCTTTAAGGACCGACTCAAAAACGTAAAACTAATACATTACAGGGTCCTAGAACCCAACAGATACTTTAGGCTAAATGAATATTTGAGAAACTCATTGGCAGGATCGAAGTAATGCTATCACAAATCTATGTCAAAGTTATGGTAAGAGTATTTTATTCACAGGAAATTTACCAATGAAAAAATTAAATCATGTAAAATATGAAATAATAATGTTTAGAGAAATTATCATTACGATTGCATGGATAGGGAGGGATAACCGATATACATGTGAGCTTTAACCAATCGCAGATGAACTGGTAAACGTCAGTTTACAGTTGTAGTAAATCTATATTTTTCACCGCGTCGAGTGATTTGTAGACACAACTGCCATTCTAGTAAAGATTGTACCGATTTTGATGTTCTGTGTTTCCTATAGATTGACGAAACACATCATTATGTTTATTGGCGACAAAACTTAAGTGGCGACAGAACTAAAACGGCTGAAGATGAAAAAGCAGATAACTCCAAACTGGTCCTTCGATATAAAATATGTTTTTACCTGAGCTGTAAAATTTTAATAGGTTTTAAAGGCAACTATGCAATTTTCCTTTTTTGGAAACACTATGGGATGCTACCGCCGTGATCTCCCTCCTAGTAGCAAAAGTATCATAGACATGTGCATTGTTAGATGATTTTTTTAAATATCAATTTATCATTACCCATAAAGCCTTTTAAAGATTACGTTTGTATAAT
Organism: Allygus modestus; assembly: GCA_963675035.1. Taxonomy (NCBI): domain Eukaryota; kingdom Metazoa; phylum Arthropoda; class Insecta; order Hemiptera; family Cicadellidae; genus Allygus; species Allygus modestus. The sequence continues at coordinate 72,158,959 of OY776117.1, read as the reverse complement.
AAATAAATAAGTTTTTTTAAGTCTTTATACTATTAACAGGAAAGCTTTTTTTAGGAAAAGTGAAGTAATTGATTTATGTCAGATGAAATGTGCGTTTACTAAAACTAAAAGTAAATTGTGTCGTATGGTAAATTTTCTGGTACAACCATCTCAAATTATAACCTCCTATGATTTGTAATAAAATATTTAATTCTGAATAAAGATACATTATTAGTTATCGCATTTAAAGGGCAACTCAAATTTGTTTTATGTATACTAACCATAGAGCTTGTATGGGTAAACCTTACAGATCAGAGCACAATATCTTACGTTATTTATAACTCTATGTAATTGATTGGATATTCCGTATTATTTTCCCTTCTAACATTTTTACTGACTATGTTGTTATCAGCGACAAACTGCACAAGATCTAACGTTTTACAACAAGTTGACCAGGTGAAATGTAGACATATATATAAATGTAACTAGATTATCTTTCATTACTACAAAAGCTTGTTCCTGAAGTAAAAATAAACAATAAATGTTAAGGAAACATAGAGTCTATCTCGCTCCGTTCCCCGTCTGCATGTATTTTTAGACAATAAATCATATCTTAGGAACCTCTTGAGAAACTAACTTCACATGAGGGACTAACTATGTAGATATTACAAAATGTATGTTTTAAGCAAAAGCTATCGTAAAAGTATTTAATGATGAATTAAACCATACCTGACAAGTTGAAATTTTTAGCAATAAAATCGTTAACACTGTGTTAAAATTACCAGAAATTTGTTTTGTGACCATGTTTTTATTTAAAAAATAAAACTGTAATTATTTAATTATGGGTTGAATAATCTTTAAAATCTTTATACCAAAATAACAATGAGTAAATGCATATGTTAAAGATGTTTCCCTTTCAAGAAGTACAAGTATGCTTTTTATCTTAAATGACCGCCATGTTGAAACAACGAAAGAAAAAACCTAAACTTCAATACCAACATAGCCTTGGGCAAGTATAATATTCGTGTCAATATTAAATTCACATGGTTCTTGAGATATTAATAATCACATACAGACTCAGTGAGCTGAGAATAGGCTATATTTTTACATAACATTTGCTGTGTCTTACGCCCACAGAAACAATTCCCGCAGTTTACAGAGAGAGTTCGGAAACACCGTGTATATAAAGTAGTAATCTAATTTTAAAATCCTGGTAAACATTCCGATGTTTATTATGAACCAAAATTTTGTTTCACAGGCTTGATATTTCCAATGTATAATCAAGTATATGAATTTAAAATAACTATTTAATTATTACAACAAATAGTTCCATTTCATATTTACCCTTTATATGATAATTACGAATTTAATTTGGAATCTTGTTTCTCATAAAAAATGGATTTTCAGAGAGGTAACTTGATGTTTGGATCAGAATCGGTTGGAGCCAGGAACTTCATTAAATTGCTTGAAACATTGTTCGCACCGAAATTAATATTCAGCTTACTAGACGAAGTCCTTTTATCTTTACCTGTTCATTGTTAAGTAATATCAAAATTGTCTTCTACAACTTAAGTGTTACGTTTTCATTTTTTTATAAAAATACTGAAGTTAGTTTAGTGGAAGATTAAATTCGCGAATTAGTTCTATATATAACAATTTTAATAAAACCATATAATCCTCATAGTGCATTTAACCTGTCACTTAAATACTTCCAAGTGATTTCTGACGTTTTGTATTAGGTTAAACAAAATAAGGCTAGCTGTACAATATCATTGTCTTGTGAAAAACTGTCACTTTTTAATCTCTATGATTTCACTTACTTATCAAAACGAATTTTCTATTTTTTTCAAATTGGTAGTACAAATCACATTAAATTTACAAGAGAATTCACAAACAAAAGGAGGCTTGTAATGTCCAAGTTTGGGTTTGGGTGTACCATTCTGGATCAGTGGGGCTAGGCTTTGGTCTGTTAGGGTCAGTTATCTTGGACAAATATTCCTAATTTAATTTAAGGCCTTTAAATGGTAGGCGTTTTTTATATTTTTTAGATTCCTTCTTGGAAGAACACCTTACTTTATCCAGCATTGCATTAGGATTTATTGAAAACACGCGCGGTGTATTTTATTAAAGCATACAATCTCAAATTTTTCATCGTAAGTATTTGTTCTTAAACGGGTACTAAGATATGGTGAAAATTTTTGTTTTCCCTTAGCCATTTGTAGATCCACCCTCCATCGCTCTGCAGTCCAAAATGTGTATAAAGCTGTTCAAAAACTGTCCTTAACCAGTCAGATTACGTGACTAATAGTGCCCCTGTTAACCGCTTAATGGGCACGAGGCTCGTCAAATTATCCTGTTGCCCGATTACGAATAATTTGCCCAACTTGTCTTGTTCTATAGCCAAAAGGAAATCATTCCAAAGCTAATAATATTTTTCAAATATCAGATGAACCTTAAGATAATACAAGTTAGATGAATCCGGAGAAACGACTGTTAGTACGAAGAAAAAAGGCAAAGTGTCCTTAATTTTCTGACTGGATAAAATATTTTGGCGAAGGTCGATATCACACTTTAAAAGACTTAAGGGGTAAATATAATAACTATTATAGCTGACAATAATATAGAGTTTTAACTGTAAGGAACATCTGCTCGAACTCCTTTTCTTACAAAAATCATGCTTTGGTATTAATTATGAAGATAATATTAACATTATTATTAATTGTATTAACTAAATATTATGAGAAAACACAAAATTAAACTGTTATGTATTATTACATGATTAGTGTTAGTTAGTGTTATGTATAATTAATTATAAGGAGAGTCGTTTTGTAAGTCATAAATTATTCCTTAATCTTCACGTAGTCGTTGATTGTATGACATTTAACATAGAAATATTATTAAATATGAATTTCTTTAAATATATATAAAACACTTGAGGCCTTTTCACACCGAAATCTGTCACATAACGTCCACTAAAGTAGCGTAAACACGTGGCCAATTCACACCTCAAGAGGCGTCTGTGAGGTACTGATCTAGATTTTCCAGTTTTCTCCCCCGACAAGTTCGTCACTCACTAATACGAACTGGAAGGATGTATTGTAAACCGTTTTTTTTTCTTCTTCAAGAATATACTGCGTTGACTGCATTTAAAAAGTGTGCTAAATGCAGGCTTAAAAATCTCTTGTAGATGTTTTCAAAACAAATAATTTTTCTGCAGTACTATGCTACAGATAAGTCCCATTTATAAGGGTATTTTTATTTTATTTTGGCCAAAGTTAATCAATAGTATCAAAGACAACTGGTATAAAAAATTGCCCTTAGCAAATTAGTACACCAAACAAATTTGACTTCGTATAAGAAAACTTAGTTCTAGTAATCATTTAGATTAAATTATGTAGGCCTACTTTAAAAAGTGTTATATTCTTATTATTTATAATATTATATACCGTATCTCGTATCAGACAATTAACAAGAAAGTTAAAAATTTTTCTAAACAAAGTACTATTAAGTAAAACAATAATGAAATATAAACTGTCTTTCCCGAGTACACCATAAATTACTTCCCAGGCAAATACTGTTTTTTTTACTCAACTGTCCGTCACCATATGCTATTGACCTGTGCAGTGAACTAAAGAGCGAGGTACCATAACGGTAGTCAATTGGGCAAAGCCAGAGGTGACCGCTCATGCTTTAACGAAAGTCGCCCGGAACCGGGATCGAACCGGCTATGTCTGACTTGCTGGCCAGGCACTTTAGCTCTGAGCTACCGTGTCCGGTACTTCAAATTGGTGTCTCTACAACTCTCCAAATTACTATCCCACAACAATAGTCGGGCGCGTACCTCATCAATAAACTCATTCATGTTTATAAAAACGGAACAAACGAACAACAAAATTAATAGTATATGTCGCAACCCCTCAGCAGAAACCTGACAGCCCCGGAGCACATGGGACACGGGGCAGTGGGACTAGTGGCTCAGTGCGCAATGCGCATGCGCGAGGCCACCGACACCGCGTACGTTTCCAAAAGATCGCTCCCTGACCGATCCTCTGCGATTAGTTGGTTTAGTTTGCAGACTACGCGTTACGTTTTTTCGGAGTTGTGAATTGTCCCATTTGAAACAGCGGTGAGCGATCTTTAAAAAGTCTGTCACGACCGGTCGCATAACGTAACGTAACGTAACACCTGTCCAGTCGCATAACGTAACGTTACGCCAGTGTGAAATGGCCTTTAAGAAATATTGTACATGAGAGATTTATTAAATGGATAGAAATTATCTTATATACATCGAAATGTACTTTATCGGAACCGTCCCGTCATTCCTGAACATTATCTAAAGTGGTTTTTATTTGCGTCCCTAATTATTTGATATCTTCAACGTAATTTTTCCCTGATTTCATCAATCAGATTTAACTTAATATCGAATTATAAACTTATTGTTACGCTTAATGTCGTATTCATAATTAGTTCTACCAATTTATAACAGAAGTTTCGTCACCAAAACGACTTTTAATTCTTTTAGCGAATATCCTCCATAGAGAAGAAGCTACTACGTTAAGTGGTAAACCCTAAGCTAATATCTAAGTTTAATGTGCTCAAAACGCTATTCGTTTAAATATACATATATTTTATATATTTGTTTACATTTTATAAAGCTTATCAAAACAAATAATTTACGGGATGTAAATAAAACGTCTTACTACACTTAAAAATATATTTACTCTTGCACTAAAATAATGTAGTATTTTGAAATCTTAACCTAGGTTAAGTGGTTTGTTGTACAGCACCGTGTTTTAAAAACTAAAAACTATTTTATATTAAAAATAAAAACAATTTTTAACAACTTGAGGAGGACCCAATTGACTTTGTTTGGTGTTTTAATGAGCCAAACTTGTAATGATTTAGCTCTCAGTAGGACGCCTTTCATATTGACTCCAGAAGAATATCTTTCCTTCGAATTTATTTTGAAAGATTAATGGTAGTTTGACTTTGATCTTTATATAAAGATAAATTAATATACGGAAAACTGTAAGTCACACCCATCTATGGATTTAGACCTAGTTTTATCATCTTGTTTAGAAAGCTAGTGCCGATTTTGTTTAAATATATATAATGTACTGTACTACGAAGAATTGAATTTTAATGGAAACCCCTGTTAGATATTTTTAACACATGAAGTTTGAATTCTCACTCAAATAACGGTTGCTAATAAATATTTTCAGGTGGATCCATGTAAAACTTTATAAAAATAAACACTCCCGTTTTGGCAATCCTACGTATTCAGCTGATTTCTTATAGAAAATTAATTAAATATCTTATATTAAAAAGCTTAAGGAATTAGTTTTGCAGTAAACAACTATTTTATTCATGGCTAATTTGTTCTATTGATTTTTCAAAGTAATTTGTTTAGATACGCCAGATTATAGTGTTTTTTTCTGAAAATGCCAAATATTCTTCTAAATTTGATAGTCAATGTTATAGATTGAAACTTATAATATTGCATAATAGTTTGATTCCTTTTATTGGTGGCAGAATCTTTAGATTCCATTTTATATTTTTATGCACACTTTTTTATTTACTACCGGAATAACTGATTACAAACTGAAATACAATTGCCTAGATATGTAAACACAGATAGATAGTGCTGAATGAAAGAGAGATGTTTTGAAGCTGAGGAAAACTAAACAAACAGCTTTTTGTTTCAGATGTGATCGCGGAGGCATGACATTTCCCGCTGAGTGACAAATATTAGTGCAATCCAAAGTCCTTAACTTTGGAGCTTCTTAATAGAGGATTTCTACTTGGCACGTAGTCGAAAGTTTCTCTAATCTTTAATCTTTAATGCTTCTTTAATCTTGATATTCTCTAGATTGAATTTAGTAACAGAAAATTCAAGCAGATAAAATTGATATTCTTATTTAGGATTAAATATTATAAAATTCTCTTTGTTTTATAAATATTGAAGATTGTTACTGATGTCCATATATAACTAGTAACGACTGTTAGCTATAAGTATTTTGTAGTCTGTAAATCAATAACGACAAGAAAAATAGCCTGTTTTAGGGGCTATTTTGTTTATAATATATATAAATGATCTTTGTGAAGCCAATTTTCAAGGAAATCTGACCTCATTTGCAGACGACACGGCATTATGCTACTCTGAAAATAATTGGGAAATAGTTCAGCGGGCAATGAACAAAGACCTTGAAGCGCTCCAATGGTGGTTCACTGTGAACCGGCTAATGTTGAGTGCCGAAAAAACAAAATACATTAATTTCAACCTCAAGAAAAATATAAAATTTAGAGACAGCATTATGTATAAGTGTGCTGATTGCTTAAATAAGCACACGATATGTACATTAAAATGTGCTGTTGTAGATCAAATTGGCGATATAAAATACCTAGGACTGCATGTTGACAGTGAGCTAGGATGGAAAATTCACATAACAAAACTCAAGAATAAGATCAACAATGCAATAAGATATTTTTACTTTTTAAAGGATCTCAGTAATAGTAAAGTTCTGCGTATCTTATATTTTGCTTTAGTACAAAGTAGAATCGATTACGGCATAGTCTTTTGGGGTAATACCTATGAGTCATATACTAAACCATTATATTTGCAGCAGAAACATATTTTAAGATTGATTTCATACAAAAACAGATATGAACCATCAAAACCTCTTTTCATAAGTCAGAGAATTCTTCCGTTTAAATATATTTATGTTTATAAAGTTCTGAAACTTTTCTACAATAAAAGTGGAAATATGCCTCAAAATGAGAATGAGTATAGAAAAAAATTAAGAAAAGCTAACCAGTTTTTTATTCCCAAGCCAACCAATACATTTTTTACAAAAACTTTCAATTTTATAGCTCCGAAACTGTTTAACAAACTTCCTGAAAATGTAAAGATTGCATTTAATATTCAAATTTGTTTAAGTAGATTAAAAAAAATGGTTATTTCAACTAGAGGATATTGATTTTTTATTTCAAATTCAGCAATAGTTTTATTTTTGATATTATAGCTAAGTAAATTTATAAGGGCGCACTTTGGAGGACTATGCCACACAGGGACTATGCATTGCATGCAATGAGCTTTGACGGCACCTGGGGAGTCCCAACTCCGGAGGCAAGCCTCCGGGGAGGGCCATGAGCCGCCTGGTGGCACAAGTGCGGTGCGTGGTTTGAAAGAGTAAACCTTAGAATATTATAATACATGTATAATTTATATGATAGACTATATGAATCTACAAATACAGTTTTATTTATTTTCTGTAATTAGTTTTTATGCATTGAGCCCATGCTTAATTTCAGTGTTTATGTGGGAAAATAAGGCACGTAAAATATTTTATTTTGTATTTATTTTTTATTTTTTGTATACACATAGGTTGTCTGAGACAATTGTGTTTATTATATTTCGATCATTTCTGTTCGCTTACTTTACTTTATGTTATTTTAATTTAAGTGATGGAACCTCACAACAGGCATTGCCTTAAGAGGCCCTATTGTTTTCTCATTATTTTATTTTTATTTTTATGTCAGCCTGACAAGTAAAATGGACATTATTATTTATTTAAGTTACAAACAAGCTGCGTAATTAAAAATAAAGTTACAACTATGTATTTTCGTTATGTATTATGAGAAGATAAAAATATTCTATTCTATTCTATTCTATTCTAAAATATGGTAGGAAGGTGGGGCGTTTGACAAGTGACCTACTGAGGTCTTTAACTTCAAACATTGACGTTTATCTGTTATGTATCAGCTCATGTAAGAGGTTTTCCAATACGGTACGCTCATCATACTATAATCTTGAGGCCATCCTGACATACTTGGCCTTTAAACAAAAGGGTCGTCTGCCTGTTATTAAGACAATGATGGTTAAGGACGGTTTATTGGAATGTGAAATACTTGGAACGGTTTAGTGATCTATAAAGTTCCATTAGTCCATTATATATATATATATATATAGGGTGAGTTTTAAATGAGTCCCCCCAATTTTTTTTACATTTCTTAAGATATGGACTCCGGAATACCGCCGATCATTGTTGAACACTTTATACTTCATTTTGACTTAGAATATTTTTGGCCGCCATCTTGGATCTGCCATATTGGATTCAACTATTTATTTTCAAATGTGTTGTGACCCATCATATGGAAGTACCTTTTTACGGTGAACACAATGCCGCAATCCGTTTTTGAAAATCGCTATTTTTTCTCAGGATATTGGCGAATTAAAGAAATTAATTTTGGTGAGAGTTTTAAATGTCCCAACCTTAAAACTGCCCATATTCTCATAATTACATAAAATATAACCATGAACTACTACCAATCACTGTTGGGTGGTTTTTGATTCATTTAAAAAAATTAAAATTTTCGGCCGCCATCTTGGATCTACCATTTTGGAATAAGATAATTATTTAAAAAGTAAAGGTAGGGTTGTGACCCATCATTTCATTTAGTTTCCCACGCTGAAATCAATGACGTAATCCTTTTTTATGTATCACATTTTGTTTTCATGATATTGTCACTTTTTGAAATGTTAAACAGAAATCTATCAATATCATGAAAATGAAAGGTGATATTTGAAAACGGATTGCGTCATTGATTTCAGCGTGGAAAAACAGTTGGAAATGATGGGTTGAAACCTTACCTTTAATTTTTAAATAATTATCTTATTCCAAAATGGTTGATCCATGTTGGCGGCCGAAAATTTTAATTTTGTCAAAATGAATGCAAATGCCTGTTTTTGTTACTAAAAACATTATAGGTAGTAGTTAATGGTCATTATTTTATGTAATGATAAGAATATGGGCATGTTTTTTGGTTGTAATTTACAACTCTATCCAAAATTTTTGGATCCACCAATATCTTGAGAACGAATACTAATTTTCAAAAACAGATTAAGTCATTGTTTTCACCATAAAAATTACTTCTATGTGATGGGTCACAACCGAATCTTTACCTTTGAAAATAAACAGTTGAATCCAATATGGCGGATCCAAGATGGCGGCCAAATATATTAACTAAGTCAAAATGAAGTATAAGACGTTTAACAATGATTGGTGGTGTTCCGCAGTCAACATCTTAGGAAATCTAGAAAAGATTTTGGGGGGGGATCATTTAAAACTCACCCTGTATATTTGGACATATTTTTAAAAACATTAAAAATCTTTAACTTTTGTAGTTAACACCCTAAACTGCGCTAACTATGACTATTAAAAAATATACTGTAAATAGTGGTGTAAGTAATTATTATTTTTCTTCTACGAAACTAAATAGTTCTATTTCACCGTTTGAGACATTCGATAATGGCCAATCAAACACTAAATGTTTACTTTTAATCGGTTCTGAGATAGCTGTGAAAACATTTGGTAAATGAAATACCCTGGGTACGATTGTTTTTTATTTATATTGGAAGTAATTTTTCTTTGTTTCAACCCACCAAATTATTCATCTATTGCTTTCAATTTTATTGTACTTAGCATATATTTTTGTTTAATCCACCATCGTGGTTATCGTAGTCCGCCATAAGAAATTGACTTAATTGTTTTTCGACCGTTATTGCTCACACTAAAATGTTTTGGTTGTACTATATTACATTTTCTAAATAATTATGCGTTTGGTTGAAATCGTTTTTGTTGTTGAAAATCAAGCAACATAAGTCGAAGTAGATTATTAAAACAAGACTTGTTATTTTCTACTTTTGTTATAAATTACCGAATTGTTTAAAAGTTATAATGCGTAACCATGTTTAAAACCTATAATACCCGTATCATTTTACTATTACCTGTTATCTTCCTCGTTTGTCCCGCAGACTAGCTGACGTGGGACCCGTCCATTGGTCCATTCTATCTTCTACATCTACCTTCTACACCTAACTTCTACGTGGTCATCTTCAGAAGCTGTTAATCAGGTGAAAATGAAGGGTGGGTAATAATGGCAAAAATGTGGATGTGATGCATCAAGGACGCTCCGGCAGATCACAGTAGCATTTATCAATGAGATATTGTCTTAATTTGTTCTTAAAGCTATTGAAATTACCTATATCTTTAATAGCTGATGGAAGTTGAGAATAATATTTTATACCAGCATAACTAGGTTGGTTGTTAAAAGCCTTAAATTATGTTGAGAAGACGGATTAATTTGACGACTTACAGTAAAATATTGATGGTTATGAGCCTGAATCAACTTTTGTTCCTTAATATACAAAATTACTTCAAAATATAAAATGATGGTACAGTTAGAATCTGTTATTCTTTAAACTTTTCAAAACAGGAATCCATTGGCTTACGCCCACAGATATGTCTAATAGCTCTTTTTTGAATAACAAAGATACTTTTTAAGTTTTTAACTAAACGAGTAAACCGCTAGAACTCTGTGAACAATTACTAAATAAGTGAAAGTTGCATAGTTAGATCATTTGAATGTACTTCCAATAATTTCAAGAGATCTGTGGCTCTTTTTAGTTTACATTTTATTGTAATAATAATAATTTATTCTCTGGAACTCCACAACATTACGATACATAAAATAACAAGTGAGAAAGGTTGAAATACCTTTAAGGTTCCCGTAAAGGCATTGCCTATGCGCGGGGGCCGAATCAAGCCCGACTCTACTACAGGCCAGAGCGCTGAATTAGTGACGTCAAGGTCTGAGTGCTGCGCGGCCGGCGACTCCCGTAAGAAACATACGCCTTGACATATACTGCTAAACTGGACTACTGTCAAAACCCTTCATTCTATTTCGTTGAAAATTTAAAATTAACTAAATAATAAACCACTTAATGCGCAATCATGTTTTTAAGGGGACGATTCATAACGTCAAGGTGCATAAAGTAAAGTAGCTATTTTTTCAGTTTTTTTTATGTAGTGATTTCAAATCGTAAAGTTTCAAAACGTCCAGTTCATAATTATAAAATGTTAAATATATAGTGTTTTACAAAGTAAAGTTCCATAACGTAAAGTTATCAATTAATATAGTTTAATTTAAAATGCTTTTCAAAACGTAAAGTTTCATAAGGTAAAGTAGCTATTATAATTTAAATAAAATATGTGAGTGTTTCACAAAGTAAAGTACCATAACGTCCAATATTTAATTTTTAGTTCTATTCGGAGACAGAGTTTCATAAGGTAAAGTTTCAAAACATAAAGTTTGTATTTTTTAAAACCACCTGTTTCAAAACGTAAAGTTTCATAACGTCCAGTTAAGAGACTCACTCCAGTTCGACCCCAATTTCAGTTCACGGGAATGTTCCAAAAAGTCGAGTTTTAAAACATTGAATTTAATTTAGTAGACTATTTCATAACGTAAAGTGACACAAGGTAAAGTACAGTCCGCTCCAGACATTGTACTGCGTGTTGCCTTCCACAAGTTGCAGGCGGTCCTGAGCACGTGGATATTGTTGCGTGTTGCCTTCCACAAGTTGCAGGCGGTCCCGAGCACGTGGAGATCTGTCGACACAGCGCCAGCGCGGCGACCGCGGCGTTTGTAGCCCAGTCAATAAATGTTTTGTTTCTGAACTCTTTTTGGTAAAGCTGATCTTTTCTCAGTTGATAGACCATATTGAAAGACGTGTTTTCTCAAAAGTCCCCTAAAATCCGCATTGTGCTTCCCCTCCTATCTATCCCCCCCTCAAAGCTCGAAAATGTAGACTTTTACGTTATCGAGTATAACTTTTTAACAAAACGTTGTTTAGGGTAAACTCTTTACAGTTATTTTTTTTCGATAAATGTGCCATCATTTTTATACGGATACTATTTACGATAAATTAACTAAATAAATAAAAAAAAGTTATTTTTGTTGGTTCAAATTTAGGTTTTTGATGTTTATTTTGGTTATACGTGAAATAAATGAAAAACACTTCCTCTAAAACCGTTTGCAGACACATTTCTGAACACATTTATATATAAATATTAATGTTTTTATGAAGTGAGGAACATGCGTAACTGTTACTATGTTTGGAGCGCGAGGCTGGCAGAGCCTGTGCTAGCGCGAAAGATACATTATCTACTTGTCTACTTGTTTTAAATCCCTTATGTTTAATCATTTCTACACTTACAAAATGTAGTGGTGTTTTAGAGTTTATTATTGTTATACTGACCTATAATAATATGATAAAGTAGATTTACTTTATTATTAATGTGTAATGTAATAAAACTCCAAATACGATATGTTCAATGATTTGAATGCGATATTATTTAATCGATCCACTTCAATTTTAAACATTGTATAGTTGATATAAAATTTGTTAATACCAGTTTTACTTGGGGGTATAAATCAGCCCTTGGGCCTTTTCATTCCACCAACTATTGACCCGCCGTGTCCCGGACTGGCTGAACCGGCAGCTGTCGTAAATTATAAGGTTCATGTTTCTTTTCTGCAACTCTTATTTAAAAAAACTTCACGGAACTCCCATCCACCACAGACATTATGCACATTGATTACATATATATGTGAAAAATGCCAGTGTTTCATCGAATTAAGCATAATACAGTTCGGGTAACAATGCTTGGCATCTGGTTACCGTATGCTCTGGAATGACTTTTCGCCTCTATTTGGCTTGGGACCGTTAGTGTTTCAGTCTACTTTTCTCAACAGAAAGCAAAAATCACTTATTTCATTTTAAAACATTTGTTTTGGTTGTTTTTTTATGTCTACTTTTACTAACGAGAAATTTCAGTAGTTTATCGCCTTTCCCAGGTGCCAAGCACCGTGAACCGAGCTTTCCTTGACATTCAACGATTGCCAAGTTAAACCCTCTTTCCCTGTGGACTGTAATCGCTACCATTAGTTGCTGGTACTCTTTTGCTTAATTTCGGCGGAAAACTGTGTTAGCTTTCGACTATATTTGCTGAAGTGTAAAAATTTACGTGGGCCCGCGCCCGAACAGTTTCACCCTAACCCTATCCATTAGTATATTCTGGGATAAGGTTGCATGAGCTAGACGTTTCCTAAGCTCCAGATACATAACGCCAGTTCCAGTATTGTTTAGGTTACCGGTATCATGTTTGTAATAAAGTTTGATCAAGTCTATGTAGTTTATAATACCTAAGAATAAAGTCGGCAGGTGTCAAACACTATCCTTTTTTTATAAAATGTCATCATGTCAATGTAGGATGAAGTACCTAAGAAAGAATTAAGCCGACAAGAGAATTTCCTATGAAAAGTGAACTATTAGTATGACCCGCACATGAAACTTAAGCCCGGGACCACCATAAAAGTTCCTAATGTGTCCCCCTGAACACGTTTTGGGGGGTCGTTCAAAATTGTATATATATATATATATATATATATATATATATATATATCTGTGTTTGCACTCTAGCGATCGCATTTTTTGTCCGATTTACTTCAAATTTGGTAGGGACGTTCCTTTCTGTAATCTGTTGGACAAGTTCGTTGGGCAAAACAATCGGAAAACTCTAAACCCCTTTTTTGGGGATTAATCTTTCAAATTTCGAGTTTTTGGTCCCAAAAAGGGTCACAAAAGCCCCATATGTAAAATCAATGCATCTAAAAAGATGGGAATTAGTGAGGCGAAAGTTTTAAGCCCTTTTTCGTCATTCTAACATAAATATTTACCGAGTTATTAAAGAAAATGTGTTTCGACTAAACACAGTACGTTGTCTTATGGGGGTTTTACACTACAAAAGCCTTTTATTCCTTTGTTAGAGCACTTTTAGCATCCCCAGCAACTCAGGCCTACTTTCAAACCTGTCTGGGCCTTCTCCTAACATTATAATGCGCAAAATTGTATTCCCAGCTTTGCAGGTAAATGAAACCAGGAGTGTCAGATCAGCCAAAAAATCAATGTTTTCAGATTGCAATCAAAATTGGAATAAATGTTTGTTTTTACACTGATTTTGAGTTTTAAAAGTTGTTATGTGGAAATTCACTTCCCTCACGTCAGCGTGATGCGTGCGAACTCGTTTATTAATCATATCAGTAATTATAGAAACTATAAACTGTAACTGTGATCAAGACAATACGGTTACAGTATCCATGTAACTACTTTGTAGATCTTAAGTTAGCCGCATCTTTTATGCCTTCATAATGCGAGAAACAGCAAGCGTTACATCAATATATTGTTTGCTGCAGCCAGCCCTACGAAATTCTGAGTTCGACTGTACTTGACTTTTCGAAACTTTACGTTATGAAACAGTATATTTTTAAAATGTTTCCAAATATTTTATTATTGAATTCGATTCAACAACGGACTGGAGTGAACTATCTTTGGCGTTTACGGTTATAGCTTTACAATATGAAACTTTACTTTGTTAAACAACCATTTATTAAATTTGTTTTTAAAACAAAGCTTTACGTTTTGAAACTTTACGTTATTACAACTCCTTTAGATTAAATTCAACAAAATAACATCTTTACTTTACGCCACTTTACTTTGTGCAACACTATATATTTACTAAATTATAATTCTTTCACTTTACGTTATGACACTTTACGTTTTGAAACACTTATAAATTTAATCTGTATTAAATCAGTCACTTTACCTTTTGAAACTTTACGTTTTGACAACAGCTTTTATTGCATTGTATTAAATGACAACTTTACTTTATGAAACTTTACGTTGTGAAATGCTGCTTTTAAAAAATAGAACTTTACGTCATAAACCTTGACTTTGTGCAACAGACCCGTTTTTAAGCATTAAATAAATATTTTTAAGTTTATATTAATATAGTAAAATCTATAAATAGTGCAATGTCATTATATTTGTATTTTTTTGCATCTCTAACTGATATATTGAACTTGTCAGTATCTCAATTGTGTCTGTCTATGTTCAGAAATATAAGTATTGTACATGGTTTTCCTGTAAATTCTAAACTACAGAGTTTTTTTTTTCATTGTTGTCATAGTACTGTAATAGTTTATTTGCAATAGTTAATTGGTAATTTAATGTAAATAATAACGAATTATTTGATTTTATTTGATTTTAAGTAGTGTAGTAATTTTATTATATTTTTTATTACGTTTCAAAACAAATGTAAGTTTTGAAATTAAAAAAGTGCAGTTTGTTTTTATGTTAGGTATAAAAGTATGAATAACCAACCATAGTATAACATTATAAACATTAAACATGAAACATTATATATTATAGTTATAATAATAATATCCCTTTTCACTGACAAAACTAATCCGGCTGTCCGGGTCACTGAATTTTCTTTGATAATAAAACCGTCGTCAGAAAATGTTTCTACTGCGTTTTTAGATGGTTTGAAATGTTTACTGTATGTGGCCGACAGCCATTGTACCTTCCAGTGTTCATAACAAGGAAAGGAAAATACATAAGTGCAAGTTCCATCATTACACGCACTTTTGTAACTGCTTTTACCCGGCCCGCACAGAACAAACACGAGGCATCTCAATCAGCCATTATTTATTAATTTAATAAGCGATACGAAAGAAAATACGTAACTGCAAGAGTCTAAAAATTCCTACGATTCAACTAAAATAGCAAAGGTAATATAAAAAGGTCAAAAACGCCATCAAAACGTAACCGCCAGAAGCGTGGCTAGACGGGAAAGCAAGGCTAGCGGCGCGTGTTGAATTGAATGATTCCCCGCTCCTTTGCCTTTGATTATTGAACAAACAAAACAACTTATCAAAAAATATGTAGAATAAAAATTGTAGATAAACTAATTATCTACAACATTTCCGCTGGAAGTTTGTTTCTACCTCAAAAACAAAACATGTTTACGCTTAGTGGCTTTTTCGTGTCCCACTATTATAAATCATAAATACTTTTAACTAATAAAAATTCGAATATTTGCTTAGCTAAGTAATTTGTATACTGTTGTATTTCATATTTCATGCAGATTTCAAATATATAAGTTTCTTTCCAAATAAATTACAGTGAAGAGGTCCAGGAGCATGTAATCGAAAGCGCGCTCCACTTACACCGTGGCTGTATAGAACCCAGACTGTGACGTAGTGGCTAGGGGAAGGGGGAAGCACTCCGGCCTGTAGTAGAGTAGAGTGAGCCTTGACCGAATCCTTAAAAGTCTCTCAAAGTTCATAAAACGAAGAGAACTCAACAATTAAATTCACTTCACTTAATAACACAATACTTATAAACTAAAATTAAAAATATATGTAAACATAACGTATAAACTAACAAGGACAACAAACCTATACCAATTACGTGGTTGGAATAATGAAACTCTAAAAAATATGTATAGAACTAAAAATTTAAGAAGTGGGAAAAGTATTGAGTCAAACGCACAACACCCACGCACACACACATACACAAACACATCCTTGCGCATGCTCCTGCATACGCAGACACAGTCCCACACATGCACACGCGTACCTTTACATGATCACGCACACTCATGCTACACATACTTACATTATTCACTGAAACACACCCACACTGAACTCTTACATATTGCCACACAGATCCATAAGCACCCATACCCATAACCAGACACACTCTCGTATACAACAGGGATTCAAATATAAAACCCACTTATAGAAGACTGAAAAAGCCTGAGCCATATGCTACAAACTAAAAAAGTAAACAAATACAAATTATTATTTGGATTGAAAAATAGTGACAAAAGCAAAATCTACAGTTACAATAAGGGTAATAATAGGTAAACTATAATAATCTTACAGTGTTCAAGATAAATAAATGTAACAAATGCTTTATTAAGTTAATGTCATATTTTAAAGTGTTTTAAATATACCATTCTAATTACCAATTATCTTCCAAAGGTAATAATTTAATGTTTGAAAAAATAAGACTATGTCTGTTTGAATATGTAATAGCGCTATATATGTTAAATTTATACATTCTGACTTTCATATTTCACTACTTTCACTATATATTATAAAATTGGGATGATAATAATAGTGGTACAGTGCTCTCTCATTTTGCTAAACACAAGACCATGTAGGCCTAGTGCAAATAACCACAATTACTATACCTGTACTGTAACAATACAACTTTTGTTCTTGTTGTTTACAAAACTCTGTGGGTTAACACTCTATTCACTTTTGTATTTTTGTATTCAGGGACCTGATGGATGAAAAAACTAAAATTAATGCTTTAGTTTAATTAAATTATATAAAATTAAAGACTTAACTGAAGGAAAAGATATGAAATCCTTATTCATAAAAGATATTCGGCTTTATATTTCTTCTTAACAACTTCCACTATGACAACAAATGGAGTCGAGCCAATCTTTAAAGTGGTAATAACGTCAATATTATCAAATCAGACACATTTTTACACTTATTTTTTTACCGTCAACTATGAACTAAGATCCGTTTTAGCCTTACAACTGAACAGTAAAATTAGAAACCTTGCTTGTATATTCTTAAATTTGTTGTGCCAGGCCTTTTACAAACAGTGAATTACTTATTTAACAAGTTTTATTCATTTTCCATACATTGTAAAACAAAATTACACATTCGGGACAAACTCCAACGTTGTCATTCTTTTTACAACAAAAGCATTGAAAAAATATTCTATTATGTTTTACCGTAGTAAATAAATTTGTCTTTAATTTTTTTAACTTGATCGCCGAGCTGAACAATTTTTTCTGAACCTTAAATGTTTCTACTGATTTATATAAGTAGTCTTAACGGTTATAAAGAGCAATCAACATAAACATTATTTTTTTATCAGGAAAATAGCTTGGCCAAATATTTTGGAGGGAAAATTTGTTTATGGTGAGGCATCATAAAAAAACATATTTTACAAGCTTGTATTGACTCACATCACCCAACAACAGTGAAAATGTTTTATTCAAGTCTTCTTACACCACATAAATTAATTTACCTTGTTCTTATTCTTTAACTGCAACGATCATTGAAGAGCTGCAGAGCTACAACGAGGTAGGTGACGGACACTGAAAACATCTTCGTGGCCAGCGCCATGTCCATAGAGATGTCTCCCCCAATACTGAAGCGAACTCTGTTGTTTAACGTCGCCAGAGAGAATAAGCTGATCGTCTCCTTAATCGGATCAGGAGTGTCGCAAGATACCATTTCATGAGCGAGGAGAACAGTCTTGTGACCGTTCTGACAACAATCGTCACAAACAATTGCTTGAGCTAACAAGGCTGTTATGTCTAATAATATGAAGGTGATATTTATTGTTTTAAGTGGCTCATGACAACTAATATTACCAAAAATATCATACATCGCACGACCGAAGTAAAAAACGCGGCTAGCCTGGATAGCAAACAAGAACCAGCAGAAGTAGGAGTTCACCTTTTGAACTACCTCCTGAAGGTTAAGGTAGAGACGGAATACGGTCTACAACTGGGGAAGAGTAGCTAGGTCAGTCACTTCATTCCTTCCCGTTTTGATTTCCAAAACCTTGTTATTGACAGCAAAAAACAATCCAGTAAAGTTTGTCACGGCAACCAAGTGATAAACTTGCGGTGTTGTGAAACAGAAATAAATTATAGGAACGGAGGCAACTGGGGGGGGTTCGCGAACGTAAACTACAAGGGTCAGGACTGAGATCTGCATGAGACACCCGAGAAGGATCATCTTCTGTTGCAGAAACGTATGTGACTGGTTCAGTTTGTTCATGAGTGTTTCTAGGTCACTCCAGATTTCCTCGCAGCGTTTATAGTTTATGCAATTGTGTACCATGAATACCACTGGGATGAGGATGTAGGTGTAGACCGTTACAGTGTCAATTGATGTTTTCACTGTCAAAAACGAATTGCTGACATAGCCGTCTTTATAAAGCAACAGGAAAGCACCCAAAATAAGTAATACAGCTAGAACAGTAAAGAATTTGCTAGACCGACGAATCCCAGAACACAAAAATAGCCATTCTAGAGGCTTGTACATTAACATTTTGGTCCCGGGTAAAATTTCAGGCAACATTTCAAAAGAACGCAGAAAACTAATAAATTTACTTCGTATCCACAACAAACTTTGGTCGATTTCATTACCCTAAATAGTCTATACTTCACTCTGTGTTTGACAAGAAGACAGTCCTAAACGCTCAATTGAGATGGACGTATAGTTCCCGTTTTAATTATTTCTTATAAACTATCTAGTAGTATATCCAATATTACTAGTCCCAAATTGGGTTTTGTCGTTTTCAAAGATATAAATCTTTACTGAGTGTTATAAATACAATAAATAGTACATTTACTGGGGGAATTGCATGAAAAGCATTCGTTCCACCAACAGGGCGAGCAATTGAAAAGTTAACATTTTGTATAGTGAGTATGTTTGTAAAAAATAAATGATTTATTATTGTAGAAAGGTTTTGTTGTAAGGTGATGAACAATTAATAATATATTTGGATAATGACTTTACAATTCTTTTTACCTTACGGCAAATTCTATCTATCAATAAATTATTATTATTTTAGATTTTTATATTTGTTGTGAAGTTATATAGATAACAATTTATTAATTTTGTTGTGTAATGACTTCTTTATCCTTTACCGTTGCCGTTCCAAGTTATTTACGAAAGGACAGCTTTTATTTTTTACAATTATACATAGTTTCATTGAAAAGGCATCATATAATATGTGTAAATATTCACTATATTGGATGGCTGTTTTGTTGTTGTTGTTTTTTGTTTTTTTTATATATAATTACGCCTCTAAAATGATTTGACTAATACTGAGGTTAATGTTTTTAGAAGTTGCAAAATGCCATGTAAATCGTGTTCAACATTTTATAAATAGTTATTTACAAGCTCATTACTAAAATATGCGCAACTACTGCTTGTTATTAATTGTTAGTACATTTTAGCGAACTTCCCCTATAGGGAAGCTGTTACCGTAGGTCTCATGGTAAGACTTAAGCCCGAGACCATGAGAATTTTTTTGAGGTCCCCAGATGCCAAAAAGACTATTTATTCAAATTTATATATATATATATATATATCCCTAAAATTATTTGTGTGCTAATTAACAAAATTGCCATTTGCGTTGAAAAAAAAACAAAAATATATTGCAACCCTAAATCCAATTGTCTTCTCAGCCCAAGCAAGATAGATCATCATCGCCGATCAAGATTTTTGGTCTGAACAACGTTACTTTGAATATGTTTTTTTTTTTTTTGCAGACCCATAATACTTTGGTAGGTTCGACCTTCTACTTTCCACGAAATACTGTTTAAGGCAATTTATTCTTTCATTTGCAATGATTGTTTCACTATTACAATTTTGGTTCCGAAACAGAATTGTTGTACCGTGCGTCATTAATGTGTAATTTTTCAGATATGAACATGCTTGTTAGTTTATACTTTTTAGCTGTCCATGATTGCGTTAGCTCTTTGCATTTTTTATGAATGTCAGCTCATTGTGTTCCATACAGATTATGCGTTTACTATATTTTGCACTTTTACAAAGTAGACTAGAATATGGGATCGTTTGTTATAGGGGTACTTACAAAACTCCTCTTGATTAGTAAGAATACAAAAACATTAAGTAAGAATAATCCTAAACAAAAATTGCGCAGAACCTTCAAATCCATTTTTTTTTAATCTCAATATACTTCTTCTGAAAAATATCTATGTTTTTAAGGTACTAAAAGTGTTTTATATTAAAAGTGGGACCTCAGTAGTATCAGAAAATATATTCAGGCAGAAACTGAGGCGTGCTGATAATTATATAGTTCGAAAACCCAAAACAACGTTTTATACTAGGACTTTTAGTTTCTGGGACAGAGAGCTTTTAATAACATAGCTAATGAAATAAAACAATTAAAAAATTAAATACATTTTTAAGTCAAGCAAGACAATGGCTATTGTTTTGTAAAGATTTTGATTCAGATTTGACTCCAGGGAGAGGACACCTGGAACTGTGTTAAGCGCTTTACTGAGGGCTTACTTCGAGCAAAAAAGATCGATCTGAATCGGCCTTAATTCCCAGAATACCCCCAGGAGGAAAGCCGTAGTGGCGTAACAAAAAAGGCCTAGCCCGAAGTAATGTGCTAAACAGTTCCAGGCTAGTGTCCTAGGAGATGAGGGGTTTTTTTAGCCGGTAGTCCGCAGGACAACGATCTTGCGGGAGTCCGGCACTATTGAGAGGACAACGACCCTCTCAGTGTGCGTAAATGCATTTAAACCTCCTCCTCCCCCCCCAAAAAAATATTATTATTATTATTATTATTATTATTAATTATTATTATTATTGTTATCATATTGTAACATTGCAGTTATTTTAGTTAACCATAACAGCTTTTTCTTCCAAACAACGATGTTCGTAACTCTACGACTTATGCCACAATGTGTTTCCTTATATTTTATATGTTTGTTTACCAATATGCTGAGGTCTAAAATTGAAAGAGCAGAAAAATATAATAAACGTCTGTCTGAATGATAAAGCGTTATATATGTTGACGTCGAGGTATTCTTAGCTGTCGCCTTTACTCAGGTCACATTAGCTTAAGAATGTTCTTCATAATGTAATATATTTTATGACTGTCAATTATAAATAACTAGTGGCTTTTGAGGGGGCCATAGCCCCTAACAGCTTCAGTAATCTGCCTCATCTGATTTTGTTACTTTTCACATTCTGGAGAAAATATAACAATATAAGTAGCAACACATGACAGTTCAAAGAAAGTAGACACTTATTTTTTAATGTAAACAAAGCAGACGTTTCAAACCCCCTTGTTTTTTTATGGGGAATGTTTTACATTAATTATCATTTGCTGGTATTATTTTAGAAATACTGCTATTTTTTCCCAAGTGCCTGGGATCAATACCTTAAATTTGGTCCGTCTCCCATCATTCTGCGATTTGCCAAACCCCCACAATTTTGACGAAAAAATGTTAGTTACAGAATTATATATAAAGACTCGCTTCGCTCGCTGGGGGCTCCGCCCCCAAGTGGGGGGCTTCGCCCCCAGGTCGCTGTTTGGTCTCAGGATAGCGAAGCTAAACCTCATGTTCCTAGCTCAAGTAGAAGTGGTGACAAGTCAAGTGGCGCAGAACCGACATATTACTACTACCATTGGGTTTATACTAAAGTTGGGGTTAAACTAAAGGGGACACCTTACGGGAGCCAGAGTAAGTAAAATCAGTGCTGTGATCTAGCGTCATATTAAGATAATTACATTATCTGCGGCGTCGTTAACTGCGCGCATCTGCATCTGCATCTGCGCGGATAAGTTAACTCGTCCACCGTACCCGACCCATGTAAAAAAAATATCACTTTGATTACCATCACTAAAAAATGTTTATTTAAACATTTTAAAATCCCTATGAAAACATTCCTAACAAATATGATGAACAAAACCGCGGCGATCCCTGGCGGCGTAAGTAGGGAACTATATCGACAAATCTCTCAAATTAATTTGTATTGCGTGTCCCCTCTAGTAGATGTAAACCCAATAAACTACTAATACTAAGAAAACAGACAAATCAGCAGATATTTTAATTTGAGATGATACACAATTGAAAGAGTAGTTTTTGGGAATTTAAGGAAATTTTAGGCACTTGCATGCTAAATCACACGTTCCTAGCCCTAGTAGACATAAGATAATTTAAAAGATTTAAGTTTTTAGTTTTCTGATGGGTTTAAATTTTGAAAACTGGTCATATGATTTCTGCTACTTACCAAATGCGGTGTAAACTTATTGCGTGCCAAATATTAGGCATATATCAATTATTAAAGTGACGGGGAAAGAATTCCGAAAATAACCTAAAATGGAATAATCTATTCTAAGATTTTAATTATTTTGAGGGGGTTGAAATCATCAAAAGTAGTCAGGCTATTTCTGAATCCTACTTAGTTTGGAGACGTATAGTATGTTGAACTTGGAAGCTATTTCTTACCTTGTAAGTGCTTGTAAAAAATAAAACTCTATCCTGATTTTTACCTATGATTTTTTATGATTTTATAAACTTTTACAAGTCGTCTTTTGAACCTTATAAGAAATGTAACCACTATTAACAGTCTAAATTACCATGTTGTTTAGTAACTTCAAGCCTTCTGAAGCAAATAGAGCATAATTTATAAGGGCTTTTACCCTCTGTGTAGCGCAACATGCAAAACATACACAAAAAACACCAACAAATCGACAAAAGTTCAAAGGCTTTGTTATTTTTTTGTATTTAAGTGAAATAATCTGGGCGTATGACGCCTGCTAGATAATTGTTGTAATGTAGGTATACTGTGTGTCAAATATTAGGCCTCTATGTAGAAAGACAAACTATTGAAAACGACGAATCAATCTTGAAAAATAGCTGAAATTTAAAAAAAAAAAAAAAAAAAAAACGCTATCTAAGGGTGAAGGGGACAAGATACGGCAAAAATTAAAAGGGCCAAAGTTGTAGATCGTCTCAAATGCGTGCCACTTGGTGCTCTTCGTTTTTCAATAGGACCATCCGTTTGGCTGCTAGAGCACAACTAAAAATGCAATACATTTTGAATTGATTATCATTCGCCATTTTATG
Source organism: Allygus modestus (assembly GCA_963675035.1). Classification (NCBI taxonomy): domain Eukaryota; kingdom Metazoa; phylum Arthropoda; class Insecta; order Hemiptera; family Cicadellidae; genus Allygus; species Allygus modestus. Next base: position 72,135,578 of record OY776117.1, on the reverse strand, counting down.
TTTTTAAGGCAGTTCAAACTACAAATAGTAAAATTTTAAAAATCTAGCATCATACTAATTATTTATCCGTATAGTGATACACCCAGTTTTTATAATGAAATTATCCAACAAATAGAAATATTTTAACTTTGATAGATTTGTTACATGTTTTTTTCTTGTATTTTTTGCACTTTGTACTCAACCTAATATAAAAACCCTTGTTATTCATGCTATATTTATTTCAGAAGACTTTTAGCATTGCGAAGTACACATTGTATTTTTAAATGGTGAAAACTACCTTCAAAACCCATTACAACCATAAAATATTATGTTTGTAGCGACTAAACAATTTGATTAAGACCAAACATAATCCAGATAGCGTTCTAATTACTAGGCCTCTAAGGTTTTTTTTAAGTAAAAACTTTATTAAAGTCACTTTTATACAAAAGCCATCAAGATGTGATTTCTGAATTTTGTAGGGCGAAAACCCGTTGTAGATCGTGTAGAATACGGTGGCGTTTGCGAGAAGCTTTTAAAAATATAGCATCATACTACGTATTTATTTGTATAGTGATACACCCAGTTTTGATAATTAAATTAGCCAACAAATAGAAATATTTTAATTATGATAGATTTGTTAGCTGTTTTTTCTTGTATGTTTTGCACTTTGTGCTCAACCGAATGTAAAAACCCTTGTTATTCATGCTATATTTATTTCAGAAGACACAAGCAAGTCTTTTGAAATAAATGCTCCAAGCATTGCAAAGATGGACTTATTTTTTTACAGGATCATAACTTACAAACATGAAACAGTTGTTTTAATTTGTTTTGAGGGATTGAAACAATTTAAATGAGTTTTGATGCGATAAACTAAGAAATAAATAGTATGTGGCAAAATACAAGCCTCGATGTATCATATAATTGTGAATAGATAATTAACATATGTACAACAAATATATATTTTTCAAATGTGAAGTTTTGAAATTTGTAAATATTTAAAAATGTTATACGGAAGGACTTCTTAATCACACAATACTGCAGACCCCTTCTCCACAATACCGCTTTTTATCGTTTTTCCCTATGCTGTTGACTGACAACTTGACAACTTGTGTTTTTAAATGGATTAGACTACCATCAATAAACGTTACAACTATAACATATTATGTTTGTAGCAAATAAAGGTCATCTGTAACTTATTTAACCCAATTCAACAAAGTAACTTTGAATACTTAATTTAGATTAAGTGTGTAATATATAAGAAATACGTCTGGGCTATGTACATCAAAAATTAAACTTTTTAAAAATAAATAAGTTTGATAACAAAAATATCTAAATTTTTAATAAAACCAGTACAACATATGAGCTGCATACTGCATTACCGAAATCAGTTAGCCTCAAAACGAGAACTAAATTATTTATATTAATTTTTAAAGGATTTCTAGTATTAAATTTTAAATTTTGTGAATTTTCCAAGAGGTTTCAAACATTAAGCTATGGGCATGCCAAATTTCAAGTCCCTAGCATATCTAGAAGTAAGTTAGAATTCGTTTACCTGAGGGAGTTACACATGCGGCTGTATATATATTTGATAACCAAATTTTCTGTATTTCATGTTATTCTATAGTCAATAAAAATGGTGCATGAAGTGAAATGACGTTGTAAGGTTTTGATGAAGAGCTGCTAATAAAAAGGAGCAGGTTGCAGAAGTAAAACTCGTGGATGAACAGTTCCATTTAAATAATGAAACAGCTCTCAGCAATATTTCTCCTTTAAATTGAACCGTTTCCAAGTTAGTCGAATTAGGTCGATGCAATGGCATCATTATTTACAATAATTTATTTTAAAGTTTAATCTATAACAAGCTAATAAATTGCTCACAGATGCAATATTTCCGCTAAGATAATTTCGTTTTATGTTTATAATACTTGTTCGCTGGGGAAAAATTACATCTAAAACAATAAATAAACCAGTAGTTTCGTTTTTTCTGTCTTTTTTGTGTAAAATACCAGGTTAGGAAAAACGGTACACATCGACATTTGAAAATTATAACCGCAAATAAAAACATAAAATAAAATGGAAGAAACACGCGATATTTCATGCAGCGTGCCACCATTTACGCGATATTTCATGCAGCGTGCCACCATTTACGCGATATTTCATGCAGCGTGCCACCATTTACGCGATATTTCATGCAGCGTGCCACCATTTACGCGATATTTCATGCAGCGTGCCACCATTTACGCGATGTTTCATGCAGCGTGCCACCATTTACGCGATATTTCATGCAGCGTGCCACCATTTACGCGATATTTCATGCAGCGTGCCACCATTTACGCGATATTTCATGCAGCGTGCCACCATTTACGCGATGATTTCTAGATATTAGAAATCGATAAAATAATGTTTAAAAACTCTTAAGGCTTCGCCTGATTGGCTTTATAAATTTCATTGTTTACACAAACCAAGATAAGAATGTTATTTGATCATATTGTATTAAAAACATATGTTTTTCACTCGTAAAATCTTATTAATTTCATATAGAACGCATCACAAACAAGTAGACGAATTTAAACATATTTTGTTTCTATTTGCAAGAGCGTGCCAAATGTAAAACAATTTTACTGATTGAAACGGAATCATCAAGCCCATATGGATGTACACTACGAGAACCAATATCGTCGTCAGTCAAAATTACCATTGTATATATATTGAACAACCACCTATGTACAGTTTAGACTAGTACAAATTAAAATAAATCTATAGAAAAATCTATTTTGTGGTAGGTTTTGGCGAATATGATTTCAATTGTCTGTATTTAGGATTTTAAAGTTGTCATAGTTTCCAATGATGTTTTAATTACACTGTGAATTATTTCAACTTTGTAGAATCAAACACCTAACATTTTCCCGCATTACAAATTTTCTTGGGGCTCCACCCACTGGCATTCAAAGTGTTTATGTTTGCAATTACCAGTCATACCCTCATGGAGTAATAATTTAATTTTGGTTTTCAAGATAACAAACCTTTTATCACCAGGAACCAACGAAAATCAACGACAATCAACGGAAATAAAGCAGAGAAATCAGCAGGAAGAACGAGAATTAAAAGGGATTAAGATATAACAAGCAAACGAAGTTGCGGATTCCAGGTATTCATATGAATTACTATAATCAGTGAATGCCTGCTATCTGGTGCATAGGCATTACCTCATTACCGTAGCAATTCCGTTGAATTTGATAATTGTGACTAATTTAATTATCTACAATGCGTGTATATTCTTCAGATGACAACTAACTTAATAATAATTTGTGTTTAATTAGAACAGCACTAATTATTGAACAGATGTACAACAGTATTTACATAACAGATCACAATAGTTATTGGTTTTAATGCCAAACTACTTCATGATTCGTTAATAATAAGTATAATACATATTCTAATCAATTTGGAAAAAACACCATTTATGTTTCTAATTCTATAAATAACTTGGAAGCGTTTGTCTGGTATTCATTTTACTTTCTCACCCTATACATAGTATATGGAGAAAGTATTGTTTTCGTCAACATTTTCGAATTTGAGTTGTTAGTGGAAATATTCGTTTTGGTGCTCCCTGAACCCAAAAAAGTGGTTTTTACGTGATGTCTGTCTGCGCGCGTGTGTGTGTGTGTGTGTGTGTGTGTGTGTGTGTGTGTGTGTGTGTGTGTGTGTGTGTGTGTGTGAGTGTGTGTGTGTGTGTGTGTGTGTGTGTGTGTGTGTGTGTGTGTGTGTTTGCGCGCGCGCGCGCGTATGTGTGTGTGTCTGTGTGGATGTGTACAGAGCTAGAGCCCTAACCAATGGGCCGATTTTTATGAAATTTGGTATTTAGGTACTAATCCACGATATCTCCAGGTATTTTTTCATTTTTTGGAATTTTTGATTTTTAAGGGTAATTATCCCCCAAAAACCGCCAAAAAACACTAAAAATCAAAATTTCTCAAAAGCGGCTCTAAGGATTTTGATTAAACTTTAGTAGTTTGTAGAAATTTAGTTCTCCAACAAAATGCCACCATCCGCATTTCTGTAAAAATTCGGGTTCAGAAATTACAGGACTTAAAACATCAAAAATTCAGTTTTTTTATTTTTCATAGAAAAACATAAATATAAAAAAATATTAATATTCACCATTAAAAAGAGCTCAAAAAACTGAATAATTTGGTACTTTTAATTACTATGCTACGATTGCTGGTTGCGGAGAAAATTGAAATTTTAATTTTGCGGTAAACGCAGTACGTTGTCCAATGTTATTCTTAAGGGGAATACAAAAATTACTATTTCTCTCTTATTTACAGATCAATTTAGTTCAAACTTGATAAGCTTGTCAAGTTAGCATTGGCAAACAGAGGAAATTCGAAATATGTTGCCCCTTTACAACCCTGGGGGGAATAGGGGGAATTTCCCCTCTTAAAACCACGAGTGTAGCAATGGATTCTGTAGGGCCTCCAAAGCAGGGATTTGGGTGGATATTTTTTAAAACAACTTGTTTACAAGATTTTCTGTACATTCGACCGTGCTTTGTATTCTATATATAGTAAATAAAAAGTAATTTATTCATTAAAGTTGGGCTAAAAGGGAGAAAGTATGTGTCAGTTTCCTGATACCGTTTATTTTTACTGTTATATTGTTTTCAGTGTTATCACAATGCAAACTTCTTTTCATACAATCATTCCTAATAAAAATATAAATTAATATTGCATAATCACCTTAATTGTTACGTGCGCTTAAAAAGGAACATTATATAAATCATATAATAATTTAAACTAATGTAATTAACAGCTAGAAATATGTGGAGTCACATTAGTTTAGATGGATCTTAAGTCTGTATGTCTCAGAGAATGACGTCATTGAGGGCCTGGCATGACAAAAGATGATGTCTTATTCAGAAGAAGAGGTCCGATGTATTATTGATGACGTAAGAACGGCAAGTCCTTCACACTCGTTATACGTGGCCTTCTATCTTACACGCACCAATATTGCACTACAGTTAAATACAAATAGTTATTTTTGCATTAAGAGCGTAAAATTGGGGTTTTTCGCATGAGAGAAAACTTTTACCGCGCGATGTGTAGCGGAGCGGGGTAATTTTTCGCCAGCAACAAACATACCGTCAGAAAAATAAAAATATTCACTTTCGTCCATTTTGGCTGAATTCGTGAGGTTTAGATAATAAACACCGAGTAAGTTAGAATGGTCCTAAGACCCAATCAGATGTTTATTACTATTTCAGCGAGTGTAAATGCGTAAGGCACAACAAGCGACAAATTATTGTTCGCTCGCATAAAACAGCTGTTTTACAACTTGTTTTTAGATCGTAAATAAGCTCTTTTTATGAGGTTGTAGAAAAAAATGGTTAAAGGAACCATTGGACTTGTGGTAATTGGACTGTTGTGGTAATCTATTTGATAACTAAGGTGGTTTTGAATTGCGTAATATATTGCGCTAGAAAACCAAGTTTCATAGAATCTAATACCACTAACATAATTCCCAATTAGGTACAGATATAGTTCAGTAACTAACCTTATTAGATCACCACACCATTACAGCATCAATGTGTAAATTGGTAACTGTCAATGTATGTATTTACAAATTAGCAAATTCATAACTTTCGGATCAGTTTATTTAGTTAAATATATGTTTGTAAGTTCATAAATCCTAATCGGTGATTATATTAAGGTACTTACTTTTCATTAATCTCTCGATATTTAGTTGTTAGTTATTATTTTACTGAAGATAAATTTCGGTTTATATGGGTTAAATTAATTTTTAGTTCATAAATCACTATTTTCAATTAAGGGTTTTTAATTCCTCTCCCTACACAAAATATATGGATTTTACCTAAGTAGTTTTATTAGCAATATCTGTATATTATTTGGATTTTAAATGTTCTGCAGACGACACCACTTTTCCGTTTTTTATAATATTCGACATGCTAATACAACTGGGCAGTATCATAAGTTTTTTTTCAGTTTACAATTTAGGATGGTCCTGAGAATCTCAAAAAGAAATAATATACGTAACTTGTTTAAAATGGGTTATACTAGTTTTATTATAACTCAGTAGCGTATATATTTGTCAGATCCATGAAAGATTGTGACATTTGGGATCCCAAATTAAGAATTTTAAGAAATTCTAATTTTGTTTCTCTCCACTACGATGCATTGGAATATGTAAATAACATCAATTTTAGAGCGATTTGTATAGAACTTTTAGAGCATATCTGATTTTTATAGGATTTTTAAGATATATGGTATATTTTTATTTTTATTGATTTTGGGGGAAATTAAATTTAGCAATTAAAAACCTTTGATCAATAGCTAATAAATGAGTTTTCATTGGGCCGTATCTACATAACACGTCGTTTTTACTAAATGGACAATTTCTGGACGTGTCATTTCAAGGTAGACAAATACATATATTTTAGGACCTTAAAAAATAACTTCGGGTCAGAAAACAACGACACGTATCAGCGGTCGAATTCCCTTAAAGGGCTTGATCACAGTCCTCCGTGTATTTGCTCAGTTGTTTTAATCTTACTCGTCAAAGCTGTGAATATTAATGTTTTATTTTATTAACATTTTAATATTTCTTTCAACCAAGGTTTATATTTGCCTATATTTACATAAACTATAATTATTTAGAATAAAAACTCGGAGCGATTCAAATAAAAACGCTTTCGCACTTGAAAAGACAAACGTCTCTCGGTGAAAAACAATAAACGTAACAAGAAATCCTTCACATTTCCTACAAACGACAGGAAGATTTATCTTGTATTTACCCCTCTGGGCTCGCTTCACTCTTGCCTGGTAACACGACGTTAATACAACTAATATAAAACAGGCTTGTAAAATCTGGACTTTAAATGCGTTACAGTTACAATTCAAACAAAAACTCCTTGAAGGGTTTAAACACAACTACTCGTGTTTTGCTTGATAAGGCAGAAACTACAATATTTGTTTCTTATGTTATATTGTTTAGTTCCTAGAAATGTGTGTAAGAGAATATTTAGTTACATTTATTTCAGGCAATCATTAAATGTATAGATCATCAAGTGTTTCAGAAACCATACATAAAGAGACTAATATTTTTGTTGGTTTACAACATGATTTTACTTTAAAGTTAAGCCAATACGTAACATTATGTTCTAGCTAATTATAAGAAAATATTATTATTTAATTGATCCTAAAACAATATTTAAAGGATAATTTTATTTGGATTGTTTAACTGTTGTACAAAATAGTATAATACAAATTTTTCAAAATAGTTTAATTTCACGTTTTCAATATCTTACACGTATTTCAATGTAATTTTAGAAACTAAAAACATGAATCCACGTGTTTAATTACGAGTTTGTGTTACACAATCCAAAGCGATACTCGTAAACAAAAACAACCTTAAAAATCGTACAAGTTAATGTACAACAACAATGTTAATATTAATGCACCTGACTGTACTAAACGATGAATGAAAGTCCTTCTGTGTAGCCTTTGCATTTCAGCAAAAAGAACAGACACCACCATTCATCTTCTATAAGTTTTTTTTTTTTTTTTTTTTTTTTTTTAGAAACCCAACAGACTTTCAAAACTGAAGCATTCATTTCTAAAGTATTGGTTGGATTACAATATAAACTGGATAACTTATGCATACCTTAAATAGCTTTTACCCGTGGCTTTGCCCTCATTGAGGTGTTTCTTAGAAAGTTAGGGTAACACAATCAGTTGTAAGCTCAATGTGGCTTTTATCATGAATGGGAATAAAATTATGTAATTCTCATATTTATTTATTTGACAAAAATAACAAATTAAACAGGGTCTAATTTTAAAGGCAAGGAGGTTAGAGCCCTAAAATACTATACTATTTATAAATCAAATACTATTTCTGATTTGTAAGTATTCCTTCCTGTAAATATCTGCTCAACTGGTCCAGTAGTTTTTGCTTGTTGAACATCAAACAAACATAGTAACGTAGAGATTTATGATATTATTTGTCCACACTATATGTTGCTATTTTATTACCAATATTAACGTTTTATATTAACACTACATCAGCGGTTTATGGAAAAAACAATTTCAAGAAATCATAAGGTTTAATGCAAATTTTACATAATAAGATTAATATTGAATATTTGCCAAAAGGACTTTTACGCCCAAAGAAGAAGCTAAGTTTTAAATGTTTTTTTAATTCCGTTCAGTCGGTAATGGTAGTTCATGATGAATCATTAAATGATATTTGGATTTTATAATTAGTTGTCTTAACTTTTATTGTTTTACGTCCTTATTATGTTACGACTGACATTAGGATTGCTTGATTTGTTTATTTTTGGTGATGCTTAAAACAGATTTACTAGATATTTTACGACTATTAGTTTTGTTTATGATAAAAATATTCCAAAACATATAATCTTAAATGAACGTGTTGTCAAACAGGGCATGAGTAACCAACTTACCAAAGGTTGGCTGAAAGCTAAATATTATGCTGGGAATCGTATTCGCTCTGCAGGTTTTGTAGGTATGTATACAAACAGGGGAGTATATGACTTCAATCAGCAAATACATACCAGGTAGCAGATCTAAATCGTAAACCTTGTTTGTCCTCAACGTCTAGAGACTTGAGATTTTAAGTGTCTAAACTTGGTGTGAGAGAAAGGATGTTAGTATTGCTTGTTAGTCTTACACATCAAATGAAAATTTCATATAAATAATATAGATAAAATGGGCTTAGATTAGTTTTAACAATATCTCCTTAACAATTCTATAGATATTTTCAGTGATAAGTGAAAATGTATGTTTTTGTTTATATTGCGATTGAAATCGGAATATTAGCTAAACCTTGTAAGTGCCAGTGAACAAACACCCACATCATTCATGGTGAACAGATTTGTTGTTTTCGCTATATTAAATACTAGCTAATCTCGCAGGCTTTTCCCCACAAATAATTTATAAAAACTATGACAGTTGTGTGTGCTGTATTCTATGGTTAGCCTGTGGAACTACTACGAATCAAGATCAGCAGTTTGTATTTCCATTAGCTCAAACAAAAATGAATGTCCATAAGAAATATGTGGGAATTTTGTTGGGATCTCTGACAGAACCCTAAGGTCAGATCAGGATGAAAACCATTTATTTTTCCTATTTTATGCCTAAAGAATCAGTGTACAAAATTTCAGCTTTCTAACTACATGAGAAGATGGAGAATTAGTGATGAGTGAGTCAGTCAGCCACGGCTTTGCCTTTTATATATTATTTAGATACCATTAACCATTATAATTTACTACCATATCCAGCTGCTTGATTTTGAGCAGTTTAAATTGTGATACCATTCCAGACGTTAGCATAAAATAACTAATATTACTTCTGTAGCCTACTGTGTTTTTCTGTCAAAAGTTCAATTTAAATAATTACGGTTCTTCCATTAGATTAACATTGCAATCTTTATAGGACTGTATGGTAAAGCCATAAAAGCGAACTTGAATTCTGAGGAAATTCGGCAGATCTACGCATTATCCCCTTTAACTTGACACATAAAACTTGTAAATCGGTCCAGTAGCCACTGAGAACTTAGCGTTTCAACAACGAATAAATATATAGGACTAGCTGGCCCGACAGACGTTGTCTTGTCCTAATGTCATTGAATTTGTTTTATGTCAAATACTCGTCCATTTTCAAGATGAGCTCGTTCGCGTCGCTCACTCGCCTATCGGAAAAAGAGTTTGAGTTGTCATTCAAGTAGTTTTTTTTTATTTCCATAATGAACATATGTTTATGTCTTTCAAGTATGTTTGGATATAAACCTTTTGTTAACAGATGTTTGGTGTAACTAAATGAACTTTGATAAAATCAAAGGGAACTTTGAAGGCCAGTGGGACAGAGCCCTTAGTTCGGATTAAAAGTTGTATAAGAACCTTGTCCTGACATTAACGAACACAACAACAAAATAATTATTCAATTTGGTGCACTCGTTCTCAAGTTATGGCGTGACCTAGATAAATAGTCTTATTTTTATATATTAAGATTAATATTATTTTTTCTAATTATATCACTGCTGAAAGTTTATATTATAATATTAACTAAATAATGTTGATATATTTAATACAATATTTAAAAAGCAAACTAATTTACGTGAGAAACCTTCAATATATGTTCAAGTAAAAGTTATGTAATAAGTTGGCTATAAGACTTTTGCATCAAAACGAAGTGTTTAAATCAAAAGCAAGACAAATGCTAGAAAGAAAATAACAGAACACTTTAACCTGTCACCTTGAGATTGCTCCAGGTTTTATACTTTTTCATCCAGAAATCGTGCCTAACAAAATATTCTGTGATTCAAGAACTTTATGCTTCTTAGTTTATTGACGAATGAAATATCATCGTACAACTTATGCAATTACCTCTAATTACGTAATTAACCTAATTTAATTTAATTACAATCATCTTTTAAAATTCATCCAAATATTAGACATACAAATTGTTATAATACAACATTTTACTTGCTTAAATCTGTGCCTGAGGTATTTTGTTAAAAGAGTTTTACTAAACGCTTTTTCGGAAAGTGTTACAAACCATACATTAGAGGACATCCCGTGAACCCGTGACCCTTTGAACAGTGACCCCAAGACGCTAACCGTTAGGCTAGCAAGATTACCAGAAACTGTTGTTATACTTTAGTTGTTTCACCATTTAATTAATTACTTCTTTCGTCTTCTAAAGTACATTACGGCTAAATTTATCTGTATTGTTTAAATGTAACTTTTCACGTTTTTACCATCCCTCCCAATGCATAGACAAGGTCTCTTGAGACCAGCAGCATATATACTGCTATCAAAGTCTGCTCGATTCCGTAAAAGACTAATGTTCGCACTCCCGATGTCATCCGAGAACGTCCAGCTAGTGGATTTCAGTATGTCTTTTCATAACCTTGGATGTTTTTCCAACCTTACAGAGAACAGATTCTTAAGTTTGCGCTGGACAATTCTTTTACATCACTTGTTTTAAACGTCAAGGATAATATTTATTAACTAACGTTTGGGGTTTAAAACAACTACATATTATGCCAAACAATTACAACGCACAAACTAAATATATGACTACTGATGTTGATATTGGCTATATTGAGAATGTATTTTTTATGTCGAAATTTTCTTATTTTGAGTTATAGGTGAAAATTTTTGATTGATTGATGTCGAGTCACTGAGCCCAAAAAAGTTGTTTTACGTTTTAGTGAATTTCCCCTATTGGGAAGAAGCTATTGCCGTAGGTGGCATGGTAAGACTTAGGCCCGACCATGATAACTTTTCGTTTTGAGGTCCCCAGATGCCAAAAACACTATTCGTTCAAATTAAAAATTTATATATATCTATGTGTGTGTGTGTGTGTGTGTGTGTGTGTGTGTGTGTGTGCGTTACCGCGATAAATTTTGAAAGAAAGACCCGATTTTGATGAAATTACGCACAAATGTGTAGAGTAGCATTTATGACTTTAAGCTCGAAAACCAGATCGATCGGACTATAGGAAGGGAGTTTTATGGGAGTTTACAATTTTCCAAAAATTAGTTTTTTGCAAATTTTAACCTAAAATGTTAAAAACACTTAATTTTGGTTAAAGCCACTTTATAGAGCTTAAAAACAAATAATTTAGTACTTTGAAACATTAACCTGGGTTAAGTGGTTGCGGAGAAAACCCAAAAAACGTGTGCCATGTTAAACTTATGGGAAAAAGTTTTTAGATTTTTCTCAGATAATTTTAGTAAAAACTTCACATTTCTTTTATTAATATGTTTAGCTCAACAAAACAAACATTTTGATGTTTTAATTGTTGTTCTACGTACAACCGTTGCAGAGATATTCAAAGTGCTAAAGACAGTAGGTTGTCCAATGTTATCCTTGTGGAGAATAAATGCAATTTTATATCTCGATTATTTATGAATTGATGAAACTTGGTATGTGGCTTCAACTAGTTGTGGTATATTGATATTAGCACCAAAAAAACAAGTTTTTTGTTGATAGTCCCCGTAGCAGCAAACCTGCATACTCGGCCTCCATGTTATTAATATGGAGAATAAGTAAAGTTGTATATCTCCCTTAATTATGAACCTAAATTAATAGAACTTGGTGTATAGCTTCACCTGGATCAGTTATATTTATAATTGAAAAAAGCATTACTTATCTTACTCATTGCAGCAGACCTGCGTCCTCAACCCTAATGTTATTCTTATGGATAATAAATAAAATGTTATACATCACTTGTTTATGAATGTATTTTTGTGAAACTTGGTAATTGGCTTTATGTAGTAGTGAGACATATATATATATATATATATATATATATGCATTGGAAATTCGCTAAGTACGCAGGATTGCTGCGACGAGAGTATTTCATCATCTGGAATTTTGGAATTTTAACGGTCTACAAATTAGAAAACCCCAAATCTCTCAAAATTGGAAATACAAACTTTTATTTAAATGTTATTTATTTTGTAGTTCTTGAGGTCGTTTGTTGTGGGGACATAAAACAAATCATCCGGGTTATTGGGAAAATTCGGGGTAAGGAGCTATGGAGCTTAAAAGATTCCAAAATTATTTTTTATTCCCTAAACCATTAAACTTTAGTAACATGTATTTACCATGATAAAAAAGAACTTAAAAAGTAAATAAATTATTATTTAGATTAATTACTTTACCTCTAATCGTTACAGAGTTTATTATTTTCTATTAAGTATAAACGCGTTGTTCAGTGTTATTCTAATGTATAATTAATAAATTATGAATTCTCCCTTAGTTAATAACCATTTAAATTAAACCTTGTATTACCGGTTAAGTTAATATTGCCCAGTATGTCGATATATAAGATTCATTCACCCATAACTTTGGGAGAGAGTTTTATTGGATACTCTTATCATGTTTTGCAAGAATCTTGCATGTGATGTCCGAAGCGAATCAGTATTAGTTCTAAGAACACGCCACACACGCCATCAATAATATATCTGACGTCTTCGCTGGATAAGCAATTGACTTGCTTAGTTTTGTCAGTTTTTACCGCTAAGCTATATGGTGAAGAAAATAATTTTATTTGTGCTAGATAAATCTTGTGGTTTCCAAAGGCAAGCTAAAAGATAAATGAATATAGAAAAGCTACCCAATCAAACATCTTGTTTACTAGCATGGTACTTGGTTTTATTTAAAGACGTCTTACAACACTTTCAAATTAGGGTACTCTTACACTACACTCACTACACAAATATATCAAAACTATGGTGCAAATACGGCTTTTGGCATCTTTTATGTATAGTTAACGTCTTGTAAGTGAGTACAGTATAAGGGTAAATATATTTTAAAGTGATATAAGACATATTTTAATTACATCCCTTCAATGATACAAGTATATATACAAATACGCATTAACCGATTAAACATAGTTTTAGCAATAAATAGTTTCAGATATATTTACGATAACAAATGTATTCATACATCAATTGACACGTCAATTAAATAAACCCGGTATATAGATAATATAATGTATTCTCATAGAACTGTAAAAAAACACAGACTATATTTAGAAAGTACATCCGTATATAGTATTCATTCGGTTACATTTAACGATTAAATGATCAATATATCAATATCTATCAATATAAATTAACTATTAACTATAAATACCAGCTTTCTTCTCCATCGAACAATAATGATTCCATTGTTATTCATTAACAACTTATATTTTTTAGAAATAAAAAGTTGACAGTGTTTAATGGTGGAGCTATATATTCAAAGATTTTAACAGTTTTTAATTTGACAAATACAAGACCCCAGAAATTCAATCTAAACTTCCAATTTACTCGTAATGCTGTCACACACACAACAGCTTTAAAACAAACGCTTGGAAATCAAATTAAAATAAGGTTACTTAACACAACTAGACATTACTGGGTTTGCTTTTTCTTAAACTGTGCATTCAAAATGATTAATGTAAATGTATTTCACAGACCCTTTCGTTAAACAAAAACAAAAACGGATCACGCTAAATCTCTAGTTCCAATGAGGAGCTATATTACATACTATATTAGTAAAGATAACTTCAACAGGGTGTATATGTGTAGATGTTACAACCTGCATCATCAACAACCACTTGAATCTAAGAGTTGCTATTGGTTGAGTCACTAACTGCAAAACCCTTATTTCTGGGTAGAAGCTCTGCCATTTCTGCCATCAGCTTGTTGATGTCTTCTTCTACTGCTTGAATTTCCTCCTCACTTGGTTTTATTTCATAATTAAAAGCTTCTCGGTGACCGCCAGCAGTGTGAGTACTGGTTTCGTCACTGGTGACTTTGTTGGCTATTGTTTTATTTTCACTGTTAATTTTATCAGGAGAGTCGCCCATGGATTGAATATCTTCAACCATTGAACCACCAAATGCATTTTCCAAAGTAATAGAATTATTCGTTGTGGTCTGTAAGTCTGTTGTCTGGTTCAATTCGGAGTCCGTAGTATTTTCGCTGTCTCCCAAATAAATTACAGTGTCACGCGGTCCACCGTATTCACTTCCTGCGTTTGTCCCATCAGACGCATTAGTTTGGTTTGTTATTGGCAGTTCGTACATAGGTTCATTATATGCTTGATTTAAACTGTGGTTCGAGTTGATAGGATTTTTAAAGGACATTTGATGCTCGAGAGAAGCAACTATCTTTGGAGAGTGAAAGTGACTATGAGTTGGTGAGTTTTGAGGGATATTCGCAGATGAAGGATTCATTGGAGTTTCCAAAGTTTCGTTTTCTGCTCTGTCACTTTGTCCGTTAACAAGATCACCAAAATTACCAGAACCATCTGGTATTTTACTCTTTTCTTTGTCAGGAAGCATAGAAGTTGGTGGGTAATTTGCTTGAGATTGATTTGTGGCTAACGTGTTTCCAGCAACTTCACTTACATAACCTTGACCTAAAAGTCGTTTAACGTCCAGCTTCGAAAGACTTGCAGGTCTCGAAGCATTCAGAGTTGTTATTGTCGAAGCACTTTTTTTGAAAGTTTCAGCAAGTTGACCGTTTATAATTTTACCGTTTCTTTCTGGATTATCTTCGGTTTTTATATAGAAAGGATCGAGTAACTCTGTATCACCGTCGATTTGTTCAGGTTTCAGGGCGGACTTTGGGTTGCTTTCGTATCCGAACCCTCCACCAGCCTCTCCGTTTATCACGTGGACCTTGTCCCTCCGGTACTGCTTGACCTTGAGCACCACACCGAGGACGCCCAGGCCGACCCCTCCGACCACGCAGAGCCACTTGATTACGTCCACGGCTCTGATTGGTCGAAAAAGTGACGCCTCCAGCAATCCCATCAGGTTTCCGTCCAGATCCAACGTCTGTGAAAACAATGAAAAAACTATCAGTCTGATTCCACTCTGTTTTATCTTTTAATAATAATCCAGAAAAAGAGGGTGTGAATCTAAAAATTAATACAAAGATTCCAAGCTATTTTAGGCTAGCAATTTTTCTCAAAGATTGGTTCAAATATTAAGTTGTAAACTGGGCTTGGAGTGAGGTTTCGACAACATATTGGATTTTCCATTGATATGAAAAATTAAGATATTTCCTTCAAAATAATCCTTGAAAGTTACAATAATGATGCAAATGGTAAGTACCAACTTCGATACAATTTTGATATTATATGTAAATCGACTTAGTCTAAGTAAACAAAACAGTTTTATAAATGGTTCCAGTGACTGTAGACTTTACGGAATTATTACTCATAAATAATAATTTTTTTACATATTTTACTGATAGTTAATTCAGTTCCATAAACGTTACTTTTTCACTGCCAAGCACTTCACTAAAATTTAAAAAAAAAAACTTGTATGTAAGGACAATAGTTATAGAGGAAAAATTACAAATTATAAGTGAACAAAAATAATGTTTTTAGGGAAAGCTCAATAAAATACAACTGTTATATGCATATTTATTGTGGCCGAAGATATTTTAGTTATACTGTACGTCATTCTTCTACATTTCATTTAATCCCTATAAAAATTATTTTGGTATGGAACAAAATGTTTTTAAATTGTTTCCGCTATTTGCAATATGACCGAAAAGGTTCAGTTCTAAAGTTATAGATAGAAAACGTGACATATAAATCAAAGGCATTGGTGCAAATGTTTCGAACATACATTTTTCTTCTTGCACTGTTTGCATTTTTAAAAGTTAATTTCAACTACGCCATTTTGGATAGAGAGAGCCACTACATTTACAGCAGGAATTTAAGCGGTATCCCCAGAAATCCTAAAACTGACTAAAACTAACCGTATATCGAGGGAATACGTTGTTAGGTAAGAACGCCTCGTAAAAAAGGAACATCTACACCTAACTACCTTTGAATACGTTTCATCTTAAGCACTGAGAAAATATTAAGTAATTGGTCCCATATTATAATTTACTGTGACCATTTCAACCTACTTTGATTTTCATTTGGCGTCTCATTGGACAACTTATTGGCTGAAAGTGATCAATAAAAGGATTTTTCATGTCTTAACTGGTCCTTCTCAATTTATTAGGATGTTGGGGATACAATAAATCCATGTATAATAGGTTCATTCCATTAGGCTATGTAAACTTAACTGAGGATCCATTCAACTGTAGTAGCTTAATAAAAATAATTATCAGTAATTAATGAAACACTTTAATTAATAGTTATCACAAAGAAATGCTCGAAAAGGTAGACTCCTTATCGAAAACTGAATTAATTTTTTAATTTTATACACCAATTTGTGCCATATAAGACTTTAAACGCCATGCAATTTTTTTGTTTAGAGTCTCGAAACAAGCTTCACCTAAAGTGAATAAATAAATCACATGTCAACATTAACGAGATAGCTAAAAGCTAAGCTGAGAGTTGTCTCCATTTCGATTTTATTAAACCACGCAACTACTTGCTCACTGATTTAGTTCATATCATGTAAATGGATTAAAATTTAGGCCCAATCGTAATTAAGATTTTATTTTGAAAATATTTTCTGTCACTGAATTTTGTTACGTTAAACAGCTCGAGAATTAAAAAGCTTTGACTTACTCTTAAAATCATCAACCCGTTTAGCAGAGTTCCGCTCTGACAGGCATATTCGAATCATTTTGAAACGTTGAGCGTGGTATTCCTCGACATTCAAATGTAAACGCACTCTAAACAATTAACGGCTGGATAACATCACAAACTAACTCAGTGGCGTGGATAGACCTTTTTCAAGGGAGGGGATAGCTCATTAGGGAATACAAAACCAAAACTGTGTTCGAGACTAGTGTGGATACCGGTATACAAAATTGAAGACATCATTGACGTGTTCCTTACATTTATAATTATTGATATAGGAGAAAATGTATTTACATTTGCAACTTCATGGTCATGCAACGATTGCCAAATAAGCTAAATCCTTATTTACCTGTTCACTCTAACCTCTATTATTTTTTACTCTTTAGCTTTATTTCGTCGGAAAATATCGTTGATTTTTACATGTATTTGCGGTTATAGAAAATCAGTATGAAGATTTATGGCTCCCTGCAGTTAATTAAATTACAAATCTAATATGTCAACCGTAAGTTAAGCACATCACTAAGACCGTATAGACGTCAAGGTGCGCTAGTTGACAAACTGGCTGCTAGGGGGTGAGGGTAGATTGTTCTGTGACTCACGTCCCAAATACGCAATGCGCAAATACCGTGTGCCGGTGCAGTTCATTTGCTACTATTTATTGTACGCGAACAATATTCGTAATATATAAATAGGATATTTTGGAGATATTGCACACATTTTTTTTGTTTTTTTTCAGCAAAAAGCATTTCTTTTTAATCAAATCTTGATTTCAGGAGGATATCAATTTTTATTTTTCCAAGCTTCAAGGGGGGGATATATCCCCCTGATCCCCGCACCTAACTAACTAACTTACTCTAAACGTCTGGTTGAGTTTCTAACATTACTTTAATAGAACATGTGTATGTGATTACTGAGTTAAGTTAAATTGATTAGGATTGTTTTACTAATGTAAAGGTATAGCCAATAATAGAATAACAAGTAATGATACTAGAACTATATGTTTGATAATCATACTTCTTTAGTTTGTTCATAGATCAAATACACTGTTAGTGAATTTAGTTTGTAAAATAAAGCTATTGCATGACTCTAGTGGTGAGACTTAGGACCAGAACCACGTTGGAAGTTCCTAACATGACCAGAGGGAAGAGGTAGAGGAAGAGGTCATGGGCGGTCGCTAAAAATGGTATATTTATGTTTGCACCCAATCGGTCATATTTATTACCTGATTTACTTCAAATTTGGTAAAGACCTTACTTTCTATAAACATATGGACACGTTTGTTGGACAAACAATTAAAACTCCAACCTCCTTTTTGGGTAAACAAAATTCAATTTTTGAATTTTGTTGGTTCCAAGAGTGTCAACAATGTTTCGGATGTAAAATAATGAATATATTACGATATTAGGTAAAATTAAAATAAATTTCGCCCACTCGTCTTTCTAGCATAAACATTGACTTAGTTACGAAAGAAAACGTGAACTGATTAAACTCACAGTACGTTGTCTTGCGGAAATTGTAAATTGTAAAAAGCTGTTTTCCATTACTTGGCGTGGTTTCATCATCCCTAGTACTCCCGTATCTACCTGACTGGTCTTCCCCCTAACCTTATAAGTACATAGCATTGCTATCCCATCATATATCCAAGTGCATCATAACAGCCAACAAAATAAAATTATTCCAAATTTCCTAAACAAATTGGTAAAGTGTTTTCATAAAAACATGCTGCATGTGTACTCGTTAAACGAATAATATAGTATATGGCCATGTGAAAAGGAATCGGCAACGTACTACTTTCATGATGATGTTGTTTAACCTATGGGATAATCTTTTACGTATTAGCCGGTTTGTTTTACCAAAAACTATCATGAAAATACCAAAAAAAACTTTTTTTACTCGACTGTAGCTTACATTTGATGATAACTAAAATTAACGATTGGGGTATTTTAACGATGTGGTCAGTTAAGCGTTACTATAGTGGTAAATAATTCCACCTATTTACAACATGTAAATTAATTATTTAAACCACCAAAATAACTTTTTCGTCATACTGCTTGGAAAATGGCTCTTTTCAATATATGCGTTGCGGGGCGAAAGTAGATTTTCAGTCCTAGGACGGAAAAGAATCAGCTGGTGTCGAGGTCATCAGCTGTTCCGTTTCTGTCATTTATAAATATCAATGTAGTGAATCTGCAAACTTGTGTACGTCGATTGTATCGAGAGTTGAAATCAATTATTTTATCAATTGTAATTCATTGTTGCATTGTTGTAGGTTTAAGTATATTTGTTGCGTTTCAGCCCGACAAGATGAGTGACACGGTTGATAAATATATATTACAAAAAGCCCAAGAAATTCAAGAAAGCATTTTACCAGCTAAATCTAGGAATCACTACGAGTCTGATTCCTGATATAGCTCGAAACGGTTGACTAAAGTATTCCTTCTTGCAATCGATAGTCCACAGCATTCGATATACCTATCGTTATAGTTAGTCTAACCTAACACTAACACAAACGTAACAGACAATAGTTGAATACGTCTGTGGTTACAGCTGTTTTTTTAAATAGCAAGAACAAGATGGAAACCATTTTGGGAGCAAGCTTTTAAAGGTAAACAAGTTGTAAAACATTAGTTTTGAGAAAGCATTTAGCTTAATATATTGTGCAGTAAGACGAAAAATATAGTTCATCACATGGGCCAAAAGTGGCTTTTCGACCTCGCTCATTTTCTGCAAGGCTAAGACCAAGGCTAAGAATCTGCGGCTCACACAAACTATAAAAAAGCGCATTTGTATTCATTTGTCCTAAAAAGTATTAGTTTTATCTAAAACAACTCATTTCCACTATAAACATAACTATAATCCATACATTAATGACTGTAATGTCATTTTTCAATAATTGAAAGAAAACAGAAATACCTATTTGGACCCATATTTGCATTTCATTTCTGTTGCAGTTTGTCCTAGTTTGGCCATATTTTTCCGTATACTTCCCCGACCACCGGTAGTTGCAGTACGTAAACACAGTTCACTTTATAATTCATAATTACAAAATGTCATAGCCTAGTTACAGTATGTATAATAACAACCGGTTATTCTGTTTAATCTCTTATTTACTTATCTTCGAGAGAAATACGCAACATAAACACGGTATAAAGACGTATTCTTGATAAATAAAACACAACAAAAATGTAACAATTAGAGAAAATAAAACACAGTTTTAGCACTTTCGACAAAAAAATTAATGGATCGTCTGTCAATAGCATGGATTATTAATCAGATTATTCTAAAAATTAGGTCACTACCTCTTCAGCCCAGAAGAGAGGGACCAGAGAGCGCCTCAGTCGTTGTGTCAGCGGCACGAACCTGATAGGCTTAAGCTCGATGTTGAACTGAATACGCTTTCGGGCGACCAATGGGGTGCCGCTGATCTGAGGAACATAAACTTTGTACGATATTTTAACAAGTATAAATAGATATCTTAGGATTAGTAATGTTCATAAATATAATACTAGAAATTCCACTTTATTATGGTCTTAAATGATTATATATCTAGTATAGTCTCAGATTATAATTCCAGTTTACCAATATTTTTTATAGAATTTCACCTTTAGGGAAGAAGCTGTGCAATACTGCAGAGAACGTAGAGAAAATCTGAACGTTCTCTTTGGTAATACGCAGGGATGCTTTAACGGGTTTTTTCTACCTTAAATAATATGAACACAGAAGGTAATAAGCTAGGTTCCAAAAACAGACCTTGAATTCTAATCCATATTAAAAAGTCGTAACAAACTGATTATAGTATTTTTTAACAAATATATATTGATTATATGGTTAAAACGCATTCAAAATATTGGTTTCAGTACATGATGTACATGCGTTATTCTTTTAGGTGTATATACAATATCGATTTCTCTTTACACAACCACATCCAGTGCTCTCAACCAACCGTAGAGCTAATATGGAGACCCCACCTCTCACAAACTACCCAGAAAACGCGCAAAAGGTATTCATCTAAGTGATTTATATTCTATACGAGTAATTTTAGTTGTTATCATCAAATTTAATGATTATAAATTACAATCCTTATAAAATAACTTGTGTACTTTTTATGCCCCTGTCAAATCCTGTAAAAATACTGAACCTATATGAGTTTCTGTCTAGAACTGTATTTTTTTATCATTAAGATACAAATCAACTTACGGGCTCTAATATTATTCTGATCTCATGTTTCTCTTTTTCAGGCTTGAGACCAACGACTCCATCCACATACTGTTGGCTACCCTGGTAAAAGTGAGGATGCGATGCCACTATCGGTGCCCCTGACAACACAGAATACAAGTTCTCAAACGCCTGCTTAGTTACAAAACAATTTAACTACTAAAACACAATGTTTCAACCGAAAAAGGCACATTTACATTACAAATCCTGTAGAACAACAGCAAAATCACTGCTTTATTTGTTGACACAAAGTTGGGACTTTCAGGAATTCTCTTCCACTCAATCTGAGCCATAATTAACGCATATATTTTGCAAGAAAGGGAGTTTTCGCAGAATAATCCAAATATTGCATTTAGAATAAAATAATATAAAACATAACCAATATCAAATTAAATTTGGTACAGTTTATAAAAATAATACGATGAGTAAAATATCCATAGCTTATTTTTATGATTTACTTGACAATCGGTTAACATTATACAGTTCAAGAATATGTCATTCTGTTTTTATTTTCAATAAACGTTAGAAATAAAAAAGCTACAGTTTGATTAGTTTACAAATTATTCTCAATAATCTTTAGCTTAGGTTCATTCTAGTGGGTAATATTTATTCCCCGTACTGTTTCCTAGGTAGTTCGAAGGTTGTCATTAGTTAATTTGTCATCACAGTGCTTACTAGTATTCTGTCCTCTCCGAAGTCAATAATTGATGTGGCATTGATGCATAAGTGCCGGTAATTAACTTGATCAAAACTGCATCAATCCCATTACGAGAATTTTGCAAGCAATGGTTCACACTAAACATGTATTTACCAGCTAAATATTGGTGTTATATATTTTCTTATGTGTTAAAAATCAACTTCATAATGCGATAGTTTCTAGTTTCTACAAGATTCAGTTGTAACAATACTTCATAATACTCAGAGACATTATCAATCCACTCCAGCGTGCTATCGTAATAGAAGAGTGCAACAGAATTATATTTGGATGTTATCCAAGCAGAAACTTCTCCACCGCCAGCATTTAAAATATAATTTCTAAAACGTGTACTTCTAGGCAAGTTATCAATAGCAGGATCCAGAAATTGTGTATTTTAGCCAGTATCCAGAAATTAAAATAATATTACAGTTTCAAAAAATAAAAGAGTTATTTGTTTAATCAATGTGACGCCGAATTGGTAGGGCTTTTACATGAACTGTTTTTATGACATTTAAAAATGGTAACAATTATAATGTTAGAACACTTTGCAAATGCTTATTCAACATGCCAACATATGCAATGCTTATTATGCAACATAACCATCAAATCGCGACATTGAGATAGTACAACCACTATCATTGAGTTTAAGACAATAACTCTATGATGCTATGACGTAACTCAAAACATATTTTGATGTTGACTTTCTTTTGATGATGCTTACTTCACCACCAAAATGTGATTTTGTTCCAACATCAAACTGCCTGAATAGGGACTCGGTGGTTTCAAATCAACGTGACGCAAATAATAAGAGTGCTAGATAAAGTGTAGGAACTAATACCAATGAAATAAAACTATGTGGAAATTTACAATGCATTTTATTTAAGCTACGCAATAAAAATTAAATAGTAGTACACGAATTTAGCAAAAACAATCCAACTATTACAAAATATGTTAGCTTCTGAATAGTTTGTCAATAACTTGACATAGATCGTACTAAGCAACCTGTTAATTAACTTTCTTAGTAACATAAATTTGTACTTGACCGACAAACAAATATTGTTGATAATGCTTTTCAATGTAATTCTGGTACCATTTCCTACTCAGAAATCCATCCGGGGTTGAAATGCATTAAACTGTATTCTATTGACACGATTCAATCTGTCTTTTTAATTAAGATTCTCAAGACTTTCTATGCAGGACACTTCTCTTGGCGATACCAACTGAAGGTAAATTTGTCAAAAAATCGGAAACTAATGTACTTATATTTTCCAATTTTTATTCCTAAGAATTGCATACAAATGACTCCAGACTTTAGCTTCTCTGTAAATTGTAACACTTTACCTCGTACCTTGACACTTAAGCGCGTCTAAGACTCCCTTCTTCCTGCAGCGATCGTCCGCCGGGCAGTAACAACGGTCTCCGGGGTTGGTCTCCACGTCACCGAAGGGCAAGGCGGTGTAGATGTAACCGTTCACCCCTTTGTAGGTAGCCTCGCCTTCGTAAATACCGAATATAATTCTAAATAGGAAAGGAAGAATATGTAGAACATTAGAGCTTTTCCTAGTTCGTGGGGAAACGAACCTCTACGGAGAATAGGTTAACGATGTTTAGATTGATTTTGTACAAGTTATACTCACTTGTTCAAAGTGACACTGCTTACTTTTGTAATAGCTTAGTGCTCAATCTGACTAAACCAATGGATTAGACAAACAGTCATTTTTAAAAGCTAAAAATTATTTTTTCGGTATCCTATAATACAATATTTAGAGAATCTTAGCATTAAAATTTGTTTTAAAATCCCTTATTTTTGCTAAACAGATTTGGTTTTAACAGAAGTCATTTAGGATTTAATTTGCTAACAGAATTATAAGTAAACAGTTAATCACTCAATTTATATCCTATATTCTTCAAATCATGCTAAAGCTTTTCTAGACCATTTAAGGCATATTTAATATAAACCCCTACAAGTATGTACAATAAGCACGAACGAATACATTGTAGTAAATATTATTATGTAATATAGTGTAAAATACTAATTTATCTCCAAATTCTTGTGTTAAAATTAAATAAACACCGGAAGACTTTCAGTAACACTCGATATCCAAGCTACTTTGTATTGACTCATAGGTTTGCCCGTTCATATTTTGTATGCCAAGTGAGCCAACGTAACTGCTATTGATCACGGAAAACCTAATTACTGAAGATGAAAGTTTGGACAAATTCTAGATTCATTGCACTAACAAGCTAAGCCGAAACCACAATTACATCAGTACATGGATTACTGCACACTGGTGGAAAGCATTATATTACTACTACATCATACTAATATCGTAAATGTATACTAGTGATGGTAGGGAATATTTAAATGTACAGTCTAAATAAGTTTGACCCATCCAACAGACCAAATCTAAAGCACACAACCCTTTGTAAATATCCAAGTTATAAGTGCCACAACTCGTTAATCTAATTAACCATTTGAGTTTGTTTATTCTTTAAGGCTAAAATAATGTAATTATCAAATGTTCTTACTTAATTAAAATACTTTCTATTTCTTATTTATTTATTTTAATATTTGTTTACATTAAACGCTTGTTGTAAAGTTATAACGTTAAACTATTTAACACCGACGATTTTACTTTTATTAAGATTTAGGTCTAATTTAGTTTAGCTACCACACGTAATTAATACTCTTGATTTTTCATACTGTAAAATCGTTAATTATTCCTGATTTAATTTGCAAAGCAACCAGGAATATTATATCCTAATATCAACACAACCAAATCTAAAACACCTAATCTTTTGGGTTGGTCGTTATAAACATCTTTATTGTCCATTAAGGATTGGAAACTTAAGTCGGATATGCAACGACATTTGTTTAAAGTTACAATCATTTCAACAAATGGAACTAACAACGTTTTCATCGACGCTTCTTGTTCATTTCCTCTTCTTCGGTCTTCCTTGACAGACTTGTATAAATAAAATAAGATTCTACTTCATCGAGTGAAAGAAATAGGACCACTAGACACAGTAGTCAGTTACCAGTCACCGTTTATCAGTTTGATCAACTACTATGGAATATTCAAAACCACTTAATCAAGCAGAAACTATATAATTTCGAACTTTCGCTTTACGCTTGTCATTTAACAGATTCGTCGATTCTGGGTCACTTGGTTTGTCTTAAATTCTCTTGAGAGTTATAAGCTAAATCCTTAACAGGCTATCGATGGTTATTCTTAAATTGAGAGGAATTCAATAAAAAGATGCTGGTTACACACAAAATCTTAGATAAGTATGTAACTCATCATCCTAACCTGCAAGCTTCACTGGAATAAGCGAGGAGGCTTCCGTTCTCCATTTTCCTGAAGGGCGGGAAGACAGAAGCGTCGGTCCCCTGCAACTTGTTGCAGTCCCCCCGCCAGAAGGGAAGCTCGGGTTTACCGTCAATGGCCACCAGCCTGCCGATCTCTTGGCCGTCAACTGTTCCTCGCTTCACCGTGTACCGGAACTCCTCTGGAGTGTGGTTCTTCTACACAAACATGTGTTTTGATAAATATAGATTTGAAAACCAGTATTAAAATTTGCATAAAATGTAGATTCGGTAAAGATGACACCATACTGTTCCGAAGACTAAATTATGTCCTAACGTATGAATTAAACATATTTTTCAATTTTTTTTACATTTTTAAATACTTTACGAATATAAAATCCTTATCAAAATCGAAACTTTGCTCGGTTCCGAGCATCATGTTGCCAAAAAGATTTTTTCCTTTTCCCATACTTACAGCACCAAAGAAGGAGAAAGTGTAGACGTTCTCAGAGAGTTTCTTAAGCGACCGGGAGTTCTGCTTAAGGGCGATGCAGACAGCTCGAGGGTAGAGGGCGGTGGCGGTGCAGTTGATGAGGATGCCGTCAAACAACAGACTCCTGACAGTCACTCGCATGAACAGGTCGTTTACCCGGCCGAAAATGGCGGGAAGCGCCTGGCTCACCAGGGTCAGGAAAGGCGCGGGAAAGTCTTTTTCAGCTATCAGCAAAATGCTCTGTGGAAGAAAATGAGGCAATAGAAAGTTAGTCTGATACTGTGAGGTCGTGCGATATTAGGATTAGGTTGGCAGGAACTTAAAAGTAAACAAGTTTACCTTATTAGTATTAGTTTCAACTCTGAACACAATTATGCTATTTTTAGGGATGAACTGCTAAGACCAATATGAGTATTTTTCATGAGATAAAAGCTCTACATGCTACGGTAAATTTGCTTATATTTTACCATATTGGAATAACGTTTTCAAGATACATAAGAGTCGATGATTTCTATGTATTTAAATATGATAGTAAAGCGTTGTACCAACTTATGGACCTAGTACTATACTTTCTCTTCACATTTGCTTTTACCAATCAACTCAGCTCCACAAAACAATAATATTGGTGTTTAAATTGTGATTCTAAGTCCAACCGTTGCAGAGATATTCAAAGTGCTAAACACAGTACGTTGTTCAATGTTATCCTTATGGAGAATAAATAAAATTTGATATCTCCATTATTTATGAATGTATATTGATGAAACTTGGTATGTGGCTTCACGTAGTATTGATATATCGATATTTGCACAAAACATTTATTGTGTTGATTATCCCCGTAGCAGCAAACCTGCAAACTCAGCCCTAATGTTATATTTATGGAGAATAAGTAAAGTTGTATATCTCCCTTAATTATGAACATAAATTAATACAACTTAGTATGTAGCTTTACCTGGTTAAGTTATATTGATAATTTCATAAAAACGCATATTTTGTGTTCCTTGTTGTAGCAAACCTGCGTACTCAGCCTTAATGTTATTCTTATGGAGAATAAACCAAATAATATAGATCACTTATTTATTGATGTATTTTTAACAAACTTGGCAAGTGGCTTTATGTGGTAGTGAGAAACATGTGCATACATCGAAAATTCGCTGAGGACGCAGGTTTGCTGCGACGGGTGTATTTAACTTGTCTACAGTGGAAATAACATGAACAACTTAAATATTTTAATAAAGTCTGGTATTAATTTGAATTATCATGATTGCCAAAAAGGCAAAAACTGGACAAATTAAAAATAATAAAACTATGTTTGTTGATCTAAAGTTGTGCAACTTGGTAGCTATCGTAATGTTAGAGTTACTTAATATTGTTGGGTATTATGTTAATAAATCAGCCAGTCGTCCTTTTGAAATTCTTCCTTGGAGAAAGTTAAAATATATGGTTTTAAATTATGTTTCTTTTTTTAAATTTTAACTGTTCATTACCCGAAGCACAAAACAGATTAACATCAGCTGAAATGTAAAACCATAAATTATATTACGCTTCCCATGCTCGTTATTCTCCATTCTAACTTGCAGTTTTCAAACAACACATTGAATGTTGCAGTTGAACCACTTTGGGATATTTACATAGGACTGTGTACTGCCGGGCTGAACGTCAAAGTTGTAACAAGCTCTGCACCAACTTAAGATGCAAATTAAAATATATCTCCTCTTGAGTCAACAAATCAAAGTAACTCCTTCCGGTGATTGATATTACTATCATTGCTGTAGTTCTTAAATAAAATAAAATTTGTTTATTGTTTGCATAACACCTAGATACAGAAGAAGTTCACAACGTAATAAATTTGTTTATAAATATACGATTGTAATCATAATAGCTTTAAATTTACAGTACAATATAACCATTAAAACAAAATACTCAATCTAACAGTTCCCATTCTGATGAGCTGCGCAAGCTTTCTTATAAACTTATAATTAACAGCGACAGTACTATTGTAATGTAAAGTTTGGACTTTATTATGTCTGAAGGAGCAAACTTAATGAGGTGGTTTATTCATTGATGAATGCCTCCAGAACTGTTATATGACAAATGAAGTATACGTACATTCGGTCAACAGTTCTCCAGTAGACTGTTTGAGAACTACATATGTTTCAGAACTATTGTTCCATTATCAGGGACTTGCAAAAATGTAATTCTTCTGCTTTAGATAAATACTAGTCCAAAATTAAAATATTGAAAATTAAATATTGTGTTACAAATACATTGTGTATGAGTTGTGATTTTAGTATTTAATTTTCTAAAAGGATTTTTTACAGAATATTGACATCAATGTAAGTCCCTGATGATGGAACAAGTGTTCTTGAACATATGTATGAATAATCTACCGGAATTTAACTGTTGACTGAAAGGTACGTAAACATATATTTCAATTGTTAATGAGGTCGGGTTGAGTGGGAGAAACGGGAAAGAAAGTCCATCCAAAATATTGGGATAAGTTACCCCCTTGACTCCCCCTCTAACATGGTCGTTCAGGCATTGAATACAATAAATTTAATTTATATAATAAAGATACACTTTATTCATTGGTTATATACGTTAGTAGGAATTTATTTACAGTTTTCGTTGTACTATTGAATATTTTCCAGATTGACGATGACCTACCAGAATAGGTACGTTCGGCACAGTGACCACTTCATCCCCGGTGAGATGCGGGGTGGGACAGTCAGGACCCCGCTGGTCCTCATACCACGTGCTGCGGGCGCTGTAGGAGATGGTGTCAGTGGAGGGGTCCTCCACGAAATCGGTCTTGTCCTTCACCTCTCTAAGGGAGGGTCACAACATTTACCAGAAGAATTGAAATTTTGATTTTTTTATAGAAAAACACTTTATTGAAAAAGTGACAAGCTCATAGACGAGGGAGAAAACAAGACAGAGGTGATAAAGCCGGTGAAGATTAGAAAGGATAATGAACAAAAAAAGGTAATTTTGAAAGTTAGGAAAATACTTATTAGTTTGATGTATAAGGAAGGTAATGTCAATGAACGCTTGAACATTTTTGATATATAAAACTGAAAAGTTTAAATGTTTCATAATAGTGTCAGACAGTAGAGTACAAACATTAAAAACTAACCAACTGAACAGCAAAAGTAACCAGGAAGTAATCTAGATCTTTAATAAAACAAACAATATTATATTTATTCATCGTTAATTTTAACGGGCTTGTGACGGTTAGGTTTTTTACTACAATGCGTTTAGATTTCTGCTAAAAACTCATCCAAACCGATCATTTCCTTTAAAAGATGTTTAGAACTCCTAAAAAATAAGTTCAGTATGTTCCGCTCTGTTTTAACCTTAAATATTGTTGGATGTTAGTCCCAACTGTAATGGTGCAGTGTGATTGAAATAGTTATTAATCGTTATTTTAACCTATTAATATGCTCTAGTTGTCCTGTTGCTTGAGTCTGAGCAAGTTTGTACCGAACGAAAGGTTAATTCAGTTGTAAACATAACAAAACATCTTATATCAAAACGGATGATAACAACGTACTTTCAAGCAACACGTAGACGTCCACCTCGGATAGCACCACTGATCCGAAAATTCAGCCATTTACTGTATCTAAGTGATGCCCTATCTTAAAATTCTGAGACGCATTGGGAAATCTACGTAATATTACCTTTAATTTGGCACCTCAAACGTTAAAATCCGTTTAGCCGTTATCGAGTTATGATTGTAAAGAAAAATCCCCTAGTGTATTAATATATAGGATGATTATAGTTTTTCAATTTCGATAGAATTGTAATGGGCAATATTCATAAAAAAGCACAATTCTTTCCATAATGCACTCCTGTTCCGAGACCTTCCAAAGTGTAATGTCGCTTCAATTACAATTAACAGAACACAAACCAATGTTGAAGCCCATCCTCATTTTTCATGAGGTTGACAAAGTTAATTTCAAAACAAGCAACGAGCAACTTACTTGTAACAGTACGGCCCGATTTGTTGTACGATGGGCTTCGCTCCTCGCATCACCTCTGCAGGGTTGGTAACATTGAACACGTACAAGTTACAGCCTAATGTTGGCAACTGGACCCACAGTCGACGTGAGTCCCGGCCTTGGGCCAGATTGATTTGCTGAAACACAATCTTCTTTCTTTTGGAATGTTTTAAGCAGGATGAACGCTAATATGTTCATTTCAAATTACAAACTTATTTTTAAAATTAAAAAAAACAATCAGAATAATTTGTGGTGTTAAACCAAAAATCCACTGCAGACCATTATTTAAAAGACTAGGCATACTAACATTGGCATCAATCTACATTTTACAAAGTTTACTTTACATTAAAAGAAATCACTTTAAATTTTTACTAAATTCAGATATTCACCTACATCAAGCAATAAATCAAAATAAATTTCAAATTACATGTTTAAAATACTCAAAAAGCAAAAGGTATTTCAATGAAATGGATATCAAAATTTTTAATAAATTACCAACTGATTGGAAAAATGTAAGTGAAGGAAGCTTATCTAAAGAAGCTTAGCTTAAGCTAAGCCTAAAGAAAATCAATAATATTTTACTAAATAACTGCCCTTACAAAATTTATGAACGTTTGAAGAACAATTATTGGACCCAGAAGAAATTTAAGTAAATAAATGTACTATAATGTATCTAAATTTATTATTCTGTTAACTATTGTCATGTATTATTTTTAATGCCCAACCCACAATAAAGTTATTTATGTGTTTATTTATTTAAGATGATTTTTTAATTGTGATGAAGTGTTATATGGCATGTACTAAATCAATAAGATTATTACTGATTATATCTTATTACATGATCAACCGTTTTGAAAAATTCCGATTTCCTGATAAAAAATAATCTAGAAGTGGCCTAGTTACAATATTCAAAACAGCAGTAATGTGTAGATAATAGAGGCGCAGGAACATATCTCATTCATGGTGATTCATTCATAGACCTATTACGATTACGATTGTTACGATTGTTACGATTTGTTACGATTATTACGATTGTTCTTATATATTTTAGTAGTTTTCGCAAAAGAACTAGTGACCATCACAGTTCCTTTTTAATTCATCACATATCTTTTTTATTGACTATTTATTAATTTCACAACTTGCTTAACGCTATAACTGGTGATTATTTGTAACTAATATTTTATTTTCTGCTATTCTTGCTGTTGCAATTTGTTGTACTCTTTCGTCTTTTAGTGTTTTTTTCTCTATAATTTCCAATTAAGTATCTCTTAAAGTATAAGTAAAGTAGTCGTTTAAAAACCATTTGATTTTTCAACTGTGTATTAGTCTTTTTTGCGTCTTAATATATTGGTTTGTTGCTCCATGCAAACTATGACGGGCTTATTGGAATTTAGTGGCGAATAAAACTGTTTTAAATGTAAGCCTATTCGTTTTTTAGGACTCTGTCCTATTGACTCTGAAATGTTAATCTAACAGGTATTCATTATACCTTGGATAGTAACTATTCCAGGGTTTTTACCGTTTCCTTTCAAACGTTAAGAAAATGCCATTACCGTATATGCACACAACAAAACAATGTTACTCACGCTAGCCACCACCTTGTCCAGCACGTAAGGGAAGGCGATCCATCCAATGGCCACGCCCCCTACCAGGACTCCTACCCCCACCTTGGCCCAGGTAGCAGGGGGCGTGGCCCCCACCCTCTGTTGGACTTTCGCCTTCATCCTCTGCATCGCCTCCTCGCTGATCATTGTTATCTGTTGAATATTATAAATTATAAAATGTTTTTCGTATTTGGAGTTTAAATTATTAGATGAACGAGGAGATCCCTGGGTGATAGAGTGAGAGGGTGATAGGGATTAGAAGTGATGAGTGTGTCTGATGAACGCAATATCGGGAACACACACTTTACTTCACTGATAGTTTTTTATTTTTTTTTATTAAGTTTTCCAGTACAAAAAATAAACTAGATCTTTCTTTATGCTCCACCCTAAATTTCAATCTTATTTATTTATTTTCTCAACGGATACACCATTTTTACAATATAATATTAAGGTCTTATGATCTAATGTTCAACATGATATGTCTGTTATTCGTTTAATTTATGCAAACAGCTAATACAAATAATATAATAAGTAATTATGGTTATTTTTCCTATAGGACTATACTGGATTTATAAACTCGACATTATGTACCCATAGGCTCCACAACTGATTGGACCTTTATAACAGCTGACCTTTGTATTGAAATCTGGAAGTGCTTCCGGTAAATTCAATATAGGCCTGTGTCATTGAATTGCAAAGAGAATGTAGGCAATAAATTTACCTTAATTATACGACCTTAATAAAACGATGATAATATAAAGTAGCCCATCCCAATTAGGGGAATAAATTCAAGTATATAGGTATATAGTATTAGTATTAGGCTGAAGGATATAAATTCAAGTATATTGAAGGCCAGACCTTCAACGTTATAGGCCCAATAACATACCAACTTGACCATCGCTATATGATTAGTAAGGTGTATAATTTGTATATTTAACCCCCAAGTGCCATTTTATACTGTTTAACAGCTGATCTATAGATCTAATGTGTATGCGACCGTTGAGGAGCCAGTGGATAGGTAAGGGATTATGTTATCGTTATCGAGATGGTTGCCGTTGATTAGTAAACCCATTGTTTATACAATAGTTTAAATCATTCAACAGCCATTGTAAAAGAACGTAAGTAAATGTCATCAAAGCTGAACATAAATTGGCAACTCAATCTTTACATTCCCAGGGCAACGAGTTTACTGTACCTATTAAAAGTTAATGTAATCTCAAAATCTTATATAGGTGCAATTTTGCAAGTTTTTAAACAATAGGTCGCCTCATATTGTATAATGTCGATTCATATTTTTATGAGAAGATCAAGTGAATGTTCATCCAGAGGAAACAAAGTGATCGTAAAATCCAGAGTCATAAAGTGATAGGGTGAAGTGATCAAATATATACTGTATTTCAATCTAAAATACTCTCCTAGGATTGACTGTGTAGAATATTGCCATGCAGAATATAAATACTCAAGCAAAACTAAAATTGCGTTTTCTTAGTTATTAAATGAATGCAAGCGGAGTGTGTTGCATGTTGAAATTTCGTTAGCGGGAGCTTTATCTCATAATTCATCAGGTTAAAATTAGTTTAAACTAAAGGTAAGATAAAACTTAAAATATTTTGAAAACCTTTAGAATTTAACAAAAAATATTTAATTAACTAGATTTTTGATGAAACCATAATTTATTATTGAAAATTAAAATGAATTTTATATGATGCCTGTGAGCTTTAAAAAGGTTATATATGTTCTGCATACTGCGGTAAATTTATCCCTCCAGGTTTTCACTGTCAGTAGTTTTTGTTGTATAACATGCTTTGAGCAACTTGTAGCGAACTTTCTTGGTTAATGATCATATGTTTGAGTATTCAGCAGATCGAATAAATATTCTTCAGGATCTATATCAAGCGCCTTTCGTCACTCATAGAAAAATGTTTTTTCTCATAACAACTTTGAAGGTCTACGGGGCGGAGCCCTGAGGTCTGGGGAAAACGTATCTAAAATGTCCGGTACCCTGCAACCCGGTTGTTTGGCCCGGGAGTAGTTTTGAGGAACCGTTTTCGAAATCACCTAGACCGGCACACACTACTACTCATAAGATATATATTATTAACTCTGGTATTTTTGGAGGTATTTCGGGTGAAGAGAAAAGTTAAAATTACAATTTCCAATGACACATCCGAGAATAAATAGCTATGATTGAAAATATATATTTATGCAAATCAACTCGATAGAACAATCAGAATAACCGTCAAGTATGTAAATAGTGTGTATATATTTTAAGGTGTAAAATAACTGATGATTCTTTAAAAAAATATAGCTATTAAATGTATGGTATTTTACCAAATATACTTATAATCAGCAACCTAAAATAATTATCAAATAGAATAGTAATTAAATTAGTTAACTAATTTTGATAAATTATACGAAATGTGTATAGTTTAAATGAATTTAATTTAATATTAAATTCATTTAAAAGCTTAATTCAATATAGCAATAAGGACAACTTGCGTTTACACACTCACCGATGGAAGCGTCAAGGTAGCACTTTGTGGACTGTCACGGAAAACGAATAAGGAGGGATGAGACGGTTGGAGATACATATTGCAATAGCAGGGGGCGTGATTCGCTCATAAAATAAACATTCAACGATCCACCATCTATTCGCAACCCCAAGGTCTGCCTAGGGCTGAACATTAACCTTGAGACCTCAGGGCGATTGAAATAAAATATTCGTTAAAGTATTTTATTTGAAAAGGCTACGTAAAATGTTAATAGAAATCAGTTTCAGGATTAAGAATAGATCAAACCAATTGATACTGCATGAAATACGGCATTTTTTTACCACCTAAACTTATTTTAAACGTATTTTGTTATGGAGCAAAAATTAAGGGGGGTAAGTTTGAAAATGTGTAATGATGGCGTGTGTTAAACAAAATAAATTCAGAATAAAGGTGAAATAAAATTAACAAATCATTATTATTAAAAGAATTTCTTGATTTTTGATCTACTATTTTTTACCTCTAAAACCATAATTTTGTATTCTTGTTTGGTACCAATTAAAAGCGCTTACTCTAAAGAACATAAGAGAATGTAGGCAATAAATTTACCTTCATTATACAACCCTCTGTTATGCAAACAACAACAAAATATTCGTAATATGCTCTTTTTGGGGGGTGAAAACCATCCACCATCCTCTCTTCATAGGCTTTCAAAGTTAATCATAAAGTAAGTTGAGTGTTAATATTATACACAAGGTAGCCTACATAAACGCACATTTTTACTCGTTTAACTTATCTACAAAAACTATAGTCCTCAATGAGAAATTGACGGCTGCACGTCTTTTGCTCCGTGGTTTAGGGTAATTTCAAAACACATCTTTTGCTCCGGGGGTAGAGCAGGTAGATATCGGGGCCGCTGGAATCACCTATTTTGATCCGCGAGGGGGGGAGTAGGCAGCACTCCCTCTCCCCCAAATTCATTCACTATCAGTCTTAACTGGAGGTGCAAAGTCAATCCCAAGTTTTTTCTCGAAATACTCCAGATTTTCTTCTTAACCGTAGGGAACCTCCAAAATTATTAAGTTCAGGTATATTGGCCAACCCTAATCCTGTATGTTCAAAACACTGGAATTGTTGCGAACCCGAGCATCAATCCACCCGATAACCATTGCCACTGCCGTCCTTAAATTCCCACAAATAACTTGGTTCAGTACAAATATTACTTCAGTACCCTGAAAACTAATTGAATTTATTCTGAATGTACAATTTGCACCACTCGAAATTTCTTTCTTAATTTAGTTTTGCAAAGAATTTGATATTTGGCGACTTTAATTTACCATGCATAGTAATATTATTGTGACTAATTGTTCCAATTAGAACTATCTTTATATGAAAAAGTGCACTATTATTATATAAATCATATGATAATTATGAATAATAATATTTTATCTAACCTAATAAAATCATTGTGTTCAACTACACTAACACAATTGGACACATAGTAGTTGTCAGCTACTCTCCCCCTCGCGGAGCAAAAGAGGTGTTTCCAGCGGCTCCGATTTCTACCTGCTCTACCCCCGGAGCAAGAGATGTATTTTGAAATAACCCTAAACCGCGGAGCAAAAGACGCACACGCAAATTAGCAACTACCTCTGTGGTTATTTTTAAACGTGCATGTCTGGGAATTTTTCCCTACCTACTTCTAAGTGGTAGTACATAAGATAACTACAAAAGACAATGCGAACCGATGTTAAAATGAGGAACAAAAAATAATTACTTTGTGACGGATACAAAATGTTTTATGGTTAGAAAAATACTAAGAGACATAACAGTGTTGAATTAAAGATTTTTTTTTTATTTTTTACCGTTAAAAACTATAAAAACCAAACGATGTGTCTATAATTGAAAAACCAAAATATTTTACGACCCAACAGTATTACTAAGACTACTTTATTTATCAATAATATAAAAATTGTTTTAAATAGCAACCCTAGTAAAAAATAAAAACATTCCTTCTATTATTCCTTCTATATGATATTACTACACAATATTCAAAATTTATGAATGAAACAATGCGAATTAGTAAAGAATCATTGAGCTATTTTCTATTTTACATGTTCATTATACTAAACAATAATATTTAGAGCTGGAGTACTCACCTAATAAAGTCAAAGCTGCCAATGACCATGTTGTGATCGTGACTAAGCTCTGACTCTTGTTTCAGTTTTATCGATCTTCCCAGAATGTAATTATAAGTTCTCAATATGACAGTCTTTTAATCAAAGTTGAAGGTGTGTCGAATGGGCAACTATTATTGACGGCCTAAGTTGCGAAGTTCGCCCATTACAACCTACCATTGCTTGATACTGGTCAGTGACTGTTCACAATATATTTGTCAAGGCCAATCAATATCTCTGATAAATTCCATAAATAAATTGTGCTTTTTTAGCGAATTTCCCGTATAGGGATGAAGCTATTACCGTAGGTCTCATGGTAAGACTTAAGCCCGAGACCATGATAAAATTTTGTTTTGAGGTCCCCAGATGTCAAAAACCCCATTCGTTCAAATTTATATATATGTATATATATGTGTGTGTGTGTGTGTGTGTGTGTGTGTGTGTGTGTGTGTGTGTGTGTGTGTGTGTGTGTGTGTGTGTGTGTGTGTGTGTGTGTGTGTGTGTGTCCGTGAATGCGATAACTTGAGTAAAAAGTCCGATTTAGATGAAATTTGGCTCAAATATGTAAACTGACATTTGTGACTAAGTTCGAAAACCAGAAAAATCGGACCACGGGAAGGGGGTTTATGGGGGTTTTAAATTTTCCAAAAATCAGTTATTTGCATTTTTCACCTTAAAATTTTTAATACACTTAATTTTGGTTTTGACCATGTTATAGAGCTTAAAAAAATAATAATATGGTATTTTGAATTATTAACCTAGGTTAAGTGGTTGTGGAAAAAATCCAAAAAACATGCTCATAAAATCTCCCATGTTAATCTTATGGGAAAAAGGTTTTTGACTTTTCCTCAGTTAATTTGACTTTACACTTCAAATTTGCTTTTACCAATCACTTCACCTCCACAAAACAATCATTTTGGTGTTTAAATTGTGATTTTACGTCCAACCGTTGCAGAGATATTCAAAGTACTAAACACAGTACGTTGTCCAATGTTATCCTTATGGAGAATAAATAAAATTTGATATCTCGATTATTTATGAATGTATATTGATGAAAATTGGTATGTGGCTTCACGTTGTACTGGTATATTGATATTTACACAAAAAATAAATGTTTTGTTGGTTGTCCCCGTAGCAGCTAACCTGCATACTCAGCCCTAATGTTATTCTTATGGAGAATAAGTAAAGTTTTATATCTTCCTTAATTATGAACATAAATTAATAAAACTTGGTAAGTAGCTTCACCTGGTTCAGTTATATTGATAATTGCATAACAACTGATTTCTTATCTTCCTCGTTGCAGCAAACCTGCGTACTCAGTCCTAATGTTATTCTTATGGTGAATAAATAAAATGTCACAAATCACTTATTTATGAATGTATTTTTGTCAAACTTGGTAAGTGGCTTTATGTAGTAGTGAGAAAAATATAAATGCATTGGAAATTCGCTGAGTACGCAGGTTTGCTGCGACGGGGGGGGGGGTAATTTTAAATTTGCTGACACAACTGAGAATTTTGTAATTTGCCTCAATAACAAGTTGGTGAACGTCTTGATAGTAGATTAGTAACTTTAGGAATTAACCCTTAATTTATTATAAGGCAATCGATGTTATAATTTCAGTTTGAAAGCTGGAAGCAATACAGAAAAGAGATTTTGAAAGTAGAGTAAAGAACCAATTACAGCCTTTAACAGAGTAAAACTACTATTATTGCTGTTATGCCATTTAAAACCCAATATGCTAATTTGTTCATTGTAAAGGGGAAAACGATGAACTTAAATAGTACAAAAAATGCATCTAGAATTATATATTACTGTACATATACGCAATGAGACTATACACAGTTTTATAGAAGAGTATCCGATTCTGAGATGTTATACTCTCTCTCTAAATCTCTTAAGAGTATTTAAGCTATATACGTATTTTAGTAATAAATTGAAATATTAAACAACGGCAAGACTTGATATTTGGCTTCAACAAAATTTTTTAGTTATAAGAGCAAGAGATAAAAAGTTAGCCTTATATCTTCAGACTTCTTTGAGAATATTTAAGATCAGTTGCGAGTTCTTGTATGTGTCCTATTAAAAGTTGGGGTGCAAACATGTAACGTGTGAGTGTCACAGTTTGTAACACCGTTTGGGAGTCTCCGTTTGAAATCACTTTGGTTGAAGTGTTTGTCAGTATTCTACAGTGCCCCAGTAAATAAGTTTATAAAAATCTTGATCGACTTGTACTATAGCAATGCGATTCAAAAGACTCTTGATATTTCTACTAAACCGCTAACGAATTTATATGTTTCAGATATTAATGCAAAATGTTCAAAACTGAAGGAACAGCAGTTCTTTTCGCTCGACTACTAGGGAAGACCCACAAATAAATCCAACAATATTACTTGAAAAGTTTTAAAAGGCCAGGTCTACAAGCTATCATGAATTTAGTGAACAAGTTTCTAAGAACGGGAAGTGCAGATGATAAATGACGCCCTGGGAGGCCGCCAGACTGCGTGGCGGACACAATAATGATTTTTTCGGGTAGTCACAGCTGTGTGGTGGGTCAAGATGATGCGTTGCCTATTTGCGATATGGTTTCTTCAATTTAATTTGTTGTGTCCAGCCACCAGGGGTTTGTGAGACATAGCTCCCCTACTGAGCCCCCGTTGATGCACTTGGACTATGGTGAGTAGCCAAGTATGGCTTCTACGGGCTCTAGTGTTGTCATCGGCCTTTCAAGACGAGGTTCACCAGAAACACTCCCCGTTCACAGAAATTTATTCATGGATAGCTTTCACTGAAGGAACTGATATTGCTGAACTTTTTTGTAGGTTTTTCGAAGCAGTTGTGTCGAAACTTTTCTCAATACTCCTATGAAAATAACATACATTCGTTAGAGATTTCAAGGAACTTTAATTAACACCAAAACTGTAGGTTTAATTAAATACCCCCCGTTGCAGCAAACCTGCATACTCAGCGAATTTCCAATTAATTATAACATAACACATTAAGCCACTTACCAAGATTCATAAGAAATATATTCAAAAACAAGCGATATTTAAAATATTAATTATTCTCCATAAGAATAACATTGGGTATGAGTACGCAGGTTTGCTGCAACAAGGAACACAAAATAATGGGTTTTTATACAAATATCAATAGAACTCAGCTAAGTGAAGTCACCTACCAAGTTTCATCCATATACATTCATAAATAAGCGATATATAACATTTTAATTATTTTCCATAAGAATAACATGGGGACCGAGTACCTAGGTTTGCTGCTATGGGAACCATAGGCGAACAATTGTTTTTTTGTGGAAACAACAATAAACCACAACCAGATCAAGCCATATACCAAATTTCGCCAGTTTATGTTCATAAATAAGCGAGATATACAATTTTTCTTTTTCTCCATAAGAATAACATTAGACAACGTACTGTGTTTAGCACTTTCAATATCTCGGTAACCAATTGACGTAGAGCAATGATCAAAATATCAAATTGTTTGTTTTTTTAAGTTGAATTCAATGGTATAAATTAAAATTTGATTTAAATTTAAATTACATGTAAAAACCCCAAAAAACATATTTTTGGGGTACAAAACCCCCCAAAAACCCTTCTTCGGATGGTGCGATTCATCTGATTTTCGAACTCGTTCAAATAAATGGTACTTTACACATTTGTACCAAGTTTCATTAAGATCGGACCTTTTTTAGGAGAGTTATCGTGCTTACGGGCACATATATATATATATATATATATAAATATATATATATATAAATTTTAACGAATGGTGTTTTTGGCATCTGGGGACCTCAAAATGAAAAGTTATCATGGTCTCGGGCTTAAGTCTTACCATGAGACCAATGGTAATAGCTTCTTCCCTATAGGGGAAATTCGCTAAAACTGGTTTTTAAATAAATAGTTGTTATCAAACACGTTGTTTTGAATAAACATGTTTGTTTACTTTAAGTAACAGGCAATAACCAGTAAAAAAAGAAGTGGTTGCATTTCAAGGAATCCTAGATCTTGCATGTTTGTGTTTCTAATTGGCTCTCAAATAGATCGACCTTCACATAAACTTTAGTCAAATTTACCCAATGTTTGATCGGTCTATTTATCAAGGTGTATGTTTATATTGCACATTTACCTAATTGAAGTGTTTTAGTGGCAGTAGCTCCGGGACGGGTTAATATCTCATCTTCGTTCAGTCCATCTAAGAGGAGATTGCTTGGAATTGCTTGTTCATTATTAGTATCGGGTATTTCCCCCACCTCCGGAGTTAACAGATTACAGTATCTACTCGTACCTCTCCGGAATCGATATTTTTCATTTCACTGTTACCTTCAAGTAACGAGCAATAAATATCTGTTCAAACGGTTTCTCTGATTAATCGATTAACGATTTTGAATTGGTTTTTATAGGATATTATAATAGAACGCGTGCTTCACCTTGCGTGTTTAGTACAGTTTATCCTTGGCTCTGTTACGGTAGACTTTCTGCCGACGATATAAAGCCCTTTTTAAATGAAAACTCTTTTTTTGTTTAAAGTTTTACGATTAATTTCTGGTAAAAAATTATAAATATTTTTCGATATTTCAAAACAAATTATTAAATTGTTAAAAATGACACAGCATCCAGAATAAGAAACTCAGATTTTTGCGGTAATTTTTTGGGATATTTTAAACGAAATACATAAAACAAGCTTTATAATTTTAAGTTTTAGATTAATTGTAACTAATTAAGTATTTTCAACTCGTATATTTAAGTGGCTCAATGGTTTATTAAAATATTTTTGATACAGATTATCGTTAAAAGTTTCAAAAATACCTCTTTTAAAGGTGAATTTAAATTCAAGAAACATACTTAATTTAATCAAGAAACAAGGTCAGGGCTTAAACTGTGCAATTTGAAGCATGAAAAATTCCCCTGGCGTATGTAATTGGTTTGTTCACTTGAACACAAAACAACGTTACTTAAAACAAGAACTTAGTAATAACTAATGAAATACTCAATATGATACCGTAATGGGGAATGATACCGTACTAGGGCTAACGCTTTAGGAATTTAAAACCCCCCTAGCAGCAAACCAGCGTACGCAGTGAATTTCCAATGCATATGTATACGTATCTTAATACCACGTAAAGCTACATACCGGTACCAAGTTTCATCAATATACATTCATAAATAAACGATTTATGGCATTTTAATTATTCTCCAAAAGAATAACATTGCGGCTGAGTATGCAGGTTTGCTGAAACAAGTAACACAAAAATGGATTTTTATGCAAATTCTTTTATAACTCAACTAGGTGAAGCCACATACCAAGTTTTATTAATTTACGTTCATAATTAAGGGATATAACATTTTTACTTATTCTCCATAAGAATAACATGGGGTTGAGTATGCAGCTTTACTGCTACGGGAACTATCGGCAAAAAAATCTTTTTTCGTGCAAATATCAATAGACCACAAAGGTATGAAGCAATAAACCAAGTTTCGTCAGGATAGGTTGATAAATAAGCAAGATATACAATTTGTCTTATTCTCCATAAGAATAACATTGGACAACGTACTGTGTTTATCACTTTCAATATCTCTGTAACCAATAGACGTAGAGCAATGATTGTGTGTTTTTAAGATGAACCCAATGGTAAAAACTAAAACTAGACTTGTACAAAAATTATGTGTAAAAAAACTCATTTTTGGAGTTCAAACCCCCCCCCCCCTCCTCCTATATACCCCTTCGGATGGGTCGATCTGTCTGGTTTTCGAACTTATTTAGTCATAAATGTTGCCGTACACGTTTGTACAAAGTTTCTTCAAAATCGGACCATTTTAACGGGAGTTATCGCGCTCACGGACACACACACATATGTATACAGTTTTGAACGAATGGTGTTTTTGGCATCTGGAGACCTGAAAACGAAAAATTACCATGGTCCTAGGCCTAGGTCTTACCATGCCGACTACAGTAATAGCTT
This sequence comes from Allygus modestus, assembly GCA_963675035.1. Classification (NCBI taxonomy): domain Eukaryota; kingdom Metazoa; phylum Arthropoda; class Insecta; order Hemiptera; family Cicadellidae; genus Allygus; species Allygus modestus. The sequence continues at coordinate 72,093,553 of OY776117.1, read as the reverse complement.
CTTCCCTATAGGGGAAATTTGCTAAAACCATTGACTGTATGTACTGAAAAACACAATGCATTAAACAAATATGACACGGACGCGAAATAATCACGGAATAAAAAAATAATTAAAAACTGCACATTGACATTGACGTTTGGCCAAACTGAATCTCGGGGTCGCGGCCGCGGCGTGGGTGGTTGTGTGCATATCTTGAGGATGAATCACTGACAGAAAAAGATCATTGAAACCGTTTATGTATCAGAAAGTGATCCTAGGCCATACTAACACAAAAATGAATTTTTGAACATTCTAAACAATGTAAGAAATAACTTTTCGTAGCAGTTATCTGATTGTAATAGAATACAAATGTGTACAAAATTGCTTGGATATAGATTACAACGTTATAACTTATTAACGTTAAACATGGAAAAACCAACTGTTATTTGTACGCAAATTAATGTTAATCCCGGGATTAGTCCCGGGATCCCGGGATTCTTCAGCGTAATCGATTGAAAATATTATCCGGGATTGGATTCCCTACCTATAGCTTTCGGAATGTAAAGTGTAACAAAACAAACATTTGGTAAAAAATCCCGATTAATTATACACCGACTCTCTCGCAAAGCCTGAATTAACCATTGCTGAAGAAAGTCAAGACTATAATAAACGTAGGTCATGCGGACAAAAGTAATTCTGAATGCGTTATGTAAATAATACACTAATATTAAATGAAACAAACATTAAATAGTTTCCCTAACCAGACATGATCTGAGTTGATATGACAGCTAAGAGGGAATTTCTGTCTTAGACGTCGTCACTCTAGAAAATATGCCACAATATGACGTCTATTACAATTCCTTGCTCCTGGAAATATGAAAACAAACAAATTCAAAGAATAATGAAGTTATTGTGACAGCTGCGATAAAGTTATGTAAAATGCGGCTTGTTGAAACAGGCGAAAATAAGTTATATAAATACATGTTAAATTAAAAATACTGTGTTTATTAATAGTGATTTTACAAATACATTAGTGTGCCCACAATACAACATATTATAAGGTAATGGACACACAATTTTATATTGGATTTTCATTCTGGTAAAACACCATTATACAAGCAATAAGAAAAACACCGGTTTGGACACCAACATTCTAAGCCCTTAAAAGGCACCTTTAAATTTGTATTGTATATATTTCATCTTCAGAATACTTAGAGCATACCCAATCCACGTGGATTTAAACTCTTCCAATACTTATTCTAGATTCTCCTTCATCTAAATAATTAATCGGTCTTAGTCAAGGCCACGCAAATTATCCCTCCTCATTCAACCACTTATAATTAATTGGTATTTGCCTTACAATATGCTCAAGCTTGTGTTAGTGTATTATGTAGTGACAGTTCACCGTATGTAAACATCGTAATGAACAGCGCTGATATGATTCTTCTACACACTATTTCATGGGAATTTAACTGTTTAAATGTAATCCAGCGCAAGGCAAGTACGGGACTTGTTATTGGTGACGACGTTATCAAATCAGAGAGGCAACATTAAGACGTATGATGTAAATTTAATATATCCGTTTACATCTAGGTGTACTAACATTTCATTCCTTCGGTTCATGAATATAAATGTGGAAAGTATAAATTTAAAAAAATCCTTTTTTCAATCAATTATTACCAATATACTTGTTGGGAAGTTAATACTATTATGACTGACTGATTTCAGATTACAGAATTCTTCAAATTCAGTTAAAATAAATTTGGAATGATTGCTCTCAATCATCTATCCTGGTACATCGGTAAGATGAGGGGTTTTGAAGAAACCTAATATTTATGCTCAAACACATTACATAAACTAGGCCTAATTAATTTACTTGAAACTCATCGATTGTACACATGCAATTCGGGTTCTCCCCCTTAACAAAGAACCTCCAACGGGTACCTTGTTGGGCAAGGCGATCCACAATAAATGTAAACTCTTTCTGTACAGCATGTGTTTTACTTGCACTATCGTTTATGTTTTTAGATTTTGTTGGCCCTTTAGTTGAAATACATTCATAGAGAGGATCAGATATTTTCCTTGCGTTATTGAATTCAAAATGGTTGATTATCAAAGATGTGTTTTAAATTTTATTTAATTTTAAAATCACTCCCCTTTCAAACATTTGCAATGAACTATATAATCTTACAGCAATTTTACAGTTGGTTAAACCCACCCTATCCCCTTGTTTACATGTCAGGTTTCGTCCCAGAACAACCTTAAAACTTTTCTATACCAATTTTGAGGCTGACATTGGATACAGCAAATGAAATTGTCATTACATATGGTAAGTCTTTTGGCTGTCCATTATGACAAACTTCCCATTCACCTTTGGTCCCTCCATTTGCATCCCTCCTTTGGTCCATTTGCTGATGAGGACGGAAACTCCGGGTTTGGTACCCAACCTGAGAATGTACGGACCCTGGCTGTTGTACATGGACCACCCTGTCAGGTGAGTTGACCAGTTGGAGGGCAGAGCGGGCCCACCTGTTTGAGCCTAATCACAGCTGTCACAGGAGCACGGGAGTTGGCCCTCTGAAAGGTCAATTAGGCTGCCTGTCCCATCCCACTCTTTCCTTTCCTGCTACATCCTATCCTTCCTGGTATCCTGTGCAAAATTCCCGCTTGTGGAAGACGTGCCTAGCAGTAATGCTGGGGTTTCCTGATCCGGCAACAATGAATGTCAGGTTTCACCACCTGGTGTCCTACGATTTGGTGTTCTGCCCTAAACAGATCAACGACTCTTGCAAGGAGAAATTAAAAAGACCTGTTCTAAGAGGTTTTTAGGTTCAGGCTTAGACATTGATATTTCTACATGCAAAACTTGTTTTTTACATCTAATTATTTGATAAATTCATGATATAGATGACGTCCTGTAAAATTGATTATTACAAATTTCAACCAAGGTCAATAGTACTTAGTGGATGAGAATAAGTCTCTGAGAAAGCTTTTTAGGAAACACTTTTTTGCGGCAACTTTAGCGGACGAAAAGATGTTAATTTATACAATAAATTATCTTTAATGTGCTCCAGCACAAAGTCATTCAATTTTGGTTCATGTTAGTAGGTACAAAGATTTAACACATAAATAAACGAGTTCGCACGCAGCACGCTGACGTGAGGGAAGTGAATTTCTACATAAAAACTTTTAAAACTCAAAATCAGTGTAAAAACATACATTTGTCCAATTTTTATTGAAATCTGAAAAAATTGATTTTTTGGCTGTTCTGATACTCCTGGTTTCATTTACTTGCAAAGCTGGGAATACAATGTTGCGCATTATAAGGTTAGGAGAAGGTCCAGACAGGCTTGAAAGTAGGCGTGAGGTTGCTGGGGATAATAAAAGTACTTTAACAAAGGAATAACAGGCTTTTCTAGTGTAAAACCCCCATAAGACAACGTACTGTGTTTAGCCGATACGCATTTTCTTTAATAACTCAGTAAAACTTTATGCTAGAATGACGAGAGAGGGCTTAAAACTTTCGTCTCTCTAATTCCCGTCTTTTTACATGCATTTATTTTACATCTGGGGCTTTTCTGACCCTTTTTGGGCCCGAAAACTCGAAATTTGAAAGATTAATCCCCAAAAAATGGGTTTAGAGTTTTCCGATTGTTTTGCCCAACGAACTTGTCCAACAGATTATAGAAAGGAACGTCCCTACCAAATTTGAAGTAAATCGGACAAAAATGCGACCGCTAGAGTGCAAACATATATATATATATATATATATATATATATATATATAAAATTTTGAACGATCCCCCAAAACGTGTTCAGGGGGTCACGTTAGGAACTTCTCCTTTGGAAAGTGAACTATTAGCATGACCCGCACGGTAAAACTCAAGCCCGGGACCACCATAGAAGTTCCTAACGTGACCCCCTGAACACGTTTTGGGGGGTCGTTCAAAATTATATATATGTGTTGTGTGTGTCTGTGTGTGTGTGTGTGTGTGTGTGTGTGTGTCTGTGTGTGTGTGTGTGTGTGTGTGTGTTTGCACTCTAGTGATCGCATTTTAAGTCCGATTTACTTCAAATTTAGCAGGGACCTTCCTTTCTGTAATCGGTTGGACAAGTTTGTTGGGCAAAACAATCGGCAAACTCTAAACTCCTTTTTTGGGGATTAATCTTTCAAATTTCGAGTTTTTGGGCCCAAAAAGGGTCATAAAAGCCCCAGATGTAAAATCAATGCATGTAAAAAGATGGGAATTAGAGAGGCGAAAGTTTTAAGCCCTCTCTCGTCATTCTAGCAAAAATATTTACTGAGTTATTAAAGAAAATGTTTATCGACTAAACACAGTACGTTGTCTTATGGGGGTTTTACACTAGAAAAGCCTGTAATTCCTTTGTTATAGTACTTTTATCATCCCTAGCAACCTCACGCCTACTTTAAAGCCTGTCTGGACCTTCTACTAACCTTATAATGCGCAAAATTTTATTCCCAGCTTTACAAGTAAATGAAACCAGGAGTATCAGATCAGCCAAAAAATCAAAGTTTTCAGATTTCAATAAAAATTTTACAAAAGTATGTTTTTATACTGATTTTGAGTTTTAAAAGTTGTTATGTGGAAATTCAATTCCCTCACGTCAGCGTGCTGCGTGCAAACTCGTTTCATTAATGTCATGGGCTAATTTCACGCGTGTCTTTAAGCTTTTAGGAATGAGTACTTTTTGAAAGTGAGAAATCCCATGACATATTCATATATTTTAGCAATGTGAGTGTAACGTTAACATGGAATTAATCCCTCCAATTCCTGATCCGTATAACTGATCTCTTACGGGCGGATTTATGCTCCACACAATATTGACGCTGGTCGTTGGATTTGGTAGCAAAGTCAATTTTATATTTTATCCATTTCTATATATTTTTGTTGGAACACACTGGTGTTTATCGTTCGAGTTTTGGTATAACATATATTTCATTCTTATGTTACCACCTCAAGTATTATAAATTTGAAAAATACTATAATGGCAGGTTATCTTTTTTGTGTGTCTTCTTCTATAGTTAATAGAAAATTAAGAAGAGTTTGGTTGTATTTTTGTGTGTAACCAATGTTTAACTACGCTAAACGCTGACGAAACCAATACTCTAATACATTTTAAGTAATTAAGTGAAATTTATATAATATTGCATATAATCGTCCCTTAATCCGTTGTTAACATGGAAATTCGGGCAATTAAAATAAATTAAGGAATTCAAACATTAGCTCATTATATATTGCAGTTTTTTTTATGAATTAATGTATAGGATTATGTGTATTGGTACTTACTTTTTAATTGATAAACCTTTCATGAGAAAAAAAACAATCGTTTCAACATTTTATCATTCAGAATATTAATCATAACCATATTACTGGAGGGATATTTTGATTGGCATGCGATTTTGACACAAAGATTTGTCAAAACCGGTGATTATTTAAGGAATGTTCAGAAAATAAGTTCTGTTTTGGTATGAATGCATTTACATATGTTTTATTATATTCATCTTAAAGAGCATACCTTGCACTATTTTTCCAGCACATAACTCCCATCAATACTCAAGCACGATCGTACTTAGCAAGAAGCTTTTGATTACCAATGAAACAAATTCCTCCGTAAGTGTAATAACAGTGTGAATAACAAACTAATAACTGATATATACAACCCATCATGAGGTACATAAAAAGTGGTGTGATATTGCTAGTTAACTGGTATTATACAGGGTGTATATGAAATACACCGACAAACTTTGGGATATTGTTACTGAGGTCAAAACAAACAACAAACGTCATAAGGTAAAAGATCTATTGCCCTATGAAGTTGTAGTTTTCTAACTTTAAACCGTTTCAATATGGCGGCCATTTTAATTATTCGTTAAACAATAACTCCGAAACCGGTAGGTTTAAAAAAATATGTATCGATAACATTTTATTGTAAATGTTATTAAAAATGTAATGACACCTTAACTTTAAAAATCGGATGAAAAATAAGCGAGCTCTGTTTGTTTAAGTGTATTAGGTCACGGCATTACCGTGCCGCCCGCCGCCGTACCAAAGGCGCGAAGTGCACGCGGCCGGCACAGCAATGCCGTGATCTGATACACTTAACCAATCATAGCTTGCTTATTTTTCATCCGATTTTTTAATTTAAGGTGTCATTACATTTTTAATAACATTTACAATAAAATGTTATTGCTATACATTTTTAAAACCCACCGATTCCGGAGTTATTGTTTAACGAATAATTCAAATGGCCGCCATCTTGAAACGGTATTCAAATTACTTCAAAATATCTGGAAACATGTACCAATTATAATACCTACAATGAATTATTACACTAATGTTGTGTAGTGTCTAAACATCTCTAAACATTGGGCAATTTTTAATTATTATTTTTATTTTCATGTTTCTGGAAAAAATATATATTTACTATAATACCTTTACGGAATCGTTGAAATACACCTAATGGTGTATTATTGGAATAACTTTTCACTATATATAATTCTGTAAGCGAAATTTTTAATTAAAAATTGTGGGGTTTGGTAAATTGCAGGATGATGAGAGACGGCTCAAATTTAAGGTCTTGATCCCAGGGACTCGGGAAAAATAGCAGTATTTCAAAACGGTGACCAAAAATCAAGAAATAACGTAAAACATCCGCCATAAGAAAAGCATGGGGATTTAAAAACGTCAGCATTTGTGATTTGTGATTAAAAAATGTGATCCTACTTATAATGTTCTATTTTCCTCAGCATGAAAATCAGATGAGGTAGAGTATTGGAGAAAGGGTAGAGGCTTTGGCCCCTTCAAGCCACTTTTATGAAAACAAAAAGAAGTTAAGTTAATTTACACCAATTATAATTACACTAACAATATTTTCAACTCAAAACAATTGTCAATTTGTATGTTATATTTTCAAATATCTTGAAACATTTATACTTACTATTATACCTATAAGCAATCGATAAAATACACCCAATTTTGTAATATCGGAATAACGGAAATTAAAACCTGTATTTGATAATTTGCACCAATTAATTACACTAACTATATTTTCAACTCAAATTAATCTGAAAGCTCCAAGTAATTTTTCTTTCAAATATCTGGAAATGTATATACCCACTATAATACATATAAGGAATTATTAAAATGCGCTTAGTAATGTTGCAATTTCAGAATAACTTTTATGTTAATTTACACAAATTAATTACACTGACAATATTTTTAATTGAAAAACATTTTGTGATTTCTATTTATTAATTTTACTTTAACATATTTAAGTACTTCTAATGTTTTAATATAGGAATAACTTGAATGGATTTCTCCCCGGCAGCATGGCTTTCGGAAAGGGCTCTCAACCTTGAACGCTATAACAGAAGTCATCAGTGCCGTCCAGCAAGCCGATACAGCTTGCCGTCAGCCTCGGCTGATAGTATTGTTGTTGTCTTGGCAGGACATGTTAGAGGCATTGCAGCGGAACTTCAGAGTGCCAGACTACCTCCTGGTCGTTGTGCAGGATTACCTAAAAGACCGATGGCTGTCATACGAAACCGAAGAAGGAAGGAAATCTAAAGAGGTCACTGCCAGTGCTGCGCAAGGGTCCATTCTTGGCCCTGACCTGTGGAATGTTTCGTATGATGGCTTGCTTTGCCTCGAAATGCCACACTTTGTTTACCTAGAGAGGCAACTGCCCTCCACGCATCCTCAATTCGGAGCATCACCTCCACAATGGTGTCTGGAGTGAGAACACCCATGGTAGAGGCAAGAAGTCTTCTGTCTTCATCTACTACGATGTTTACGAAAATGACGTAGCCGTAGTCATTTCTGCTATGACTCCAGAGTTGGCCCAATTACTCCTAAATCAGGTTATGATTTGGGTCAACGAATGGTTGAATAGCCATAGACTGGAGCTGGCGGTCGCCAAGACCGAGATCGTCATGCTCACCCGATAGAGGATTCCAACAGTAATCCCAATGACTGATGGTACTGTCAAGGTCCAAACAAAGACTGCGGTGAAGTATCTGGGAGTCATGCTCGATTGTAAACTACGATTTTGGGGGTATATCCAGATGGTATGCGAGAGGGCGGCGAGGGTTGTTGTGTCTCGCTCAGCAGGCTGATGGAGAACGTAGGAGGTCCAAGACCGAGCAAAAGACACTTCTCATGTCAACCTTCAATGCCACTCTCCTCTATGGCGCAGAGGTTTAGGCGAAGGCCATGAGATTCAAAAGGTATAGCAAGAGAGTTTTGGCGGTTCAGCGTAGGGCAGCGCTGAGGGTCGAGTGCGCCTATCGGTTTCTGCGTCAGCTGCCTTGGTCGTGGCTGGGGCAATTCCCCTGAACCTCCTCGCCTTAGAGAGTAGGACAATTTTTTTGTCCAGCCCCGGAGCTTGGGAGGAAGGAAGCTGCGGCATTTGCCAGATTTGAGACTCAACAACTTTGGCAGCGCAAATGGGATGGGGGGTTTGATGGTCACTGGAACTATCGCCTCATCCAAGATCTCACCTCTTGGTCGGATCGTGGCCATGGCGAAATTGACTTCCACGAGTGTCAGCTTCTGACGGGCCACGGGTACTTTAGAAAATACCTTCACCGGATGGGAAAATTGGAGTCACCTCATTGCTCATACTGCCCGGAGGATGAACGCTTTTCATATCTTCTTCGTGTGCAGACGCTTTGCTGAAGGCAGAAGACTTCTTGCCTCTACCATGGGAGTTCTCACTCCAGACACCATTGTGGAGGTGATACTCCGAAATGAGGATGCGTGGAGGACAGTTGCCTCTCTTGTTCACGTGCTACTTCGTGCAAAGAGAGACAAGGCATGCCTGGTGACTCCTAGGTTTCCGGAATAAAGTGCTGTGACCCGTCAGGGCGTTAGACACGCGGCCCAGGCATGAAGTTTTCCGATAAGGGTTCCCGCCTGGATCACCGAGGCTCGTAGGGGGTTTAGTGGGTATTCCCTGCAGGTGTCAGGGCGAGTCCCACACTCCGTGCGTAAGTGCATTCCCCCTACAGAAAATAAAAAAGTCAAGTTTTAAAATGTTATCAGTAATATCAAAGACAATTCATCCTAATTCATCCTTAAATAGCCTTTTTATGTTAAATATAGTTAATTAAAAGAGTAAATTGGAAACATTACATAACTTCTAAAACATAAAACTTTCTTTAAATTCCTTGCATCCTACTTTTTACATTTCTAACATACCTCCACCCTGTAAAGTTAGATATATCCATAAATTTAATTGTTGTATTGCAGTACAGCAAACTATTTCTTAAACTCATTAATTCAGAAAGGGGTAAGTGTTAAAATTAAAATTGTATTCTTTGGTATATTTTGAATAACAAAATCTCAGAATTACAATGAGGTTAAATATATTTGTTATGATTGGCATTGCTGTTGTTACACCAATTTCAAAAAGGCAAAAAAGAGGTGGGTGAGTCAATAATTACAAAATGATTTAAGGTTGAATAGCCCGTTCGCCAGAAAATCTGAAATACGTTAAAGTCGGATCAACAGCAAACGCTTGGATAACATACGTTAATGATGGACTTACAGGCAAACAAAATTTTATGGAACTATCATGTGGTATAATAATGTCAAGCTAGGTCCTGCAAAAAATAGTGAAATCGCTACCTAAACAGGGTGAGTTTTAAATGAGCCCCCCCCACCCTACTTTTTTCTACATTTCTTAATATTTCGACTCCGGACCACCGCCAATCATTGTTCACCAACTTATACTTCATTTTGACTTATTTTATATTTTTGGCCGCCATCTTGGATCCGCCGTTTTGGAATTAAATATATTTTTTTGATGTAAAGGTGGGTTTGTGACCCATAATATAGAAGTACATTTTTACGGTGAACACAACGCCGCTATCTGTTTTTGAAAATAATAATTCGTTCTCAATATATTGGTAATTAAAAAATAATTATTTTGGAGATAATTTTAAATGTCCCAGCCGTAAAACATGCCCATATTCCCATTATTATATCAAATATTGACCATTAACTACTACCAATCATTTTTACTTCATTTTGAAAAAAAAAAAATCAAAATTTTTGGCCGCCATCTTGGATTCGCCATTTTGAAATAAGATAATTTGTTTTAAATATAAAGGTAGGGTTGTGACTCAGTATTTTCAACTATTTTTCCACACTGAAACCAATGCCGCAATATATTTCAAACATCACCTTTTGTTCTTATGATATTGAAAGACTTTATTTTAACATTTCAAAAAATGTCAATATCTTGAGAACGAGAAGTGATACTTGACAACCAAAAGTAGGGAGGGGAACTCATTTAAAACTCACCCTGTGTAATAAACATAAGAACATAGAAATTTTTTTCCTATAGAAAATTAAAAATTATATATGCAAATCGTATACTAGTTGTAAAACAAATACGTAACATTGTGTTGTTGTACAAAAAGCGCATCAGTAAACATATCAGACAAAAACTAATTAGTATAAATAACATCAAGCCAACACAACGGCAGAAATCAATATTTACTGTGCTTGGGACTGCTTGGATAAATCATATCCCATGTTTAGATGTTTTAATTTGTTATTTGTCAGAGATAATACACTCAAAACTCAGATAGTTGTTCAGTACAAACAAGTTTAAATATAACACGACTTCCCAATCCTACAGTATATTAGTTAGTAGATAATGTAACATAAATGATTCTCATAAATACGGTTTAAAAAACGTTGTTAAAACCAAAAGCTACCTTACCCTTATTTATTTATTTATTTATATAACAACCCAATTTTCATGAATATGGTTGGGATTTTTTGTAATATTACGTAAAAATATTAAAATTACATGTTAATAAACTAGTTAAGATTAATCAGAAGTTTCGAAAAAGTCCTAAATTGTGTATACACACTTTGAAAGAAGTTCTTCTTTTAATATCTTCTTAAATTTGTTGGGATCATTAATTTTCTTGAATTCTTCTGGTGATTTATTATAAATTTTGATTGCCATGTATTCTGGGCCTTTCTGGTAGAAAGATGTTTTACACATTGGAGTGTCAAATAATATCTTTGTTCTTGTATTGTAGTTGTGAGTATTCATTCTCCCAGAAATTGTTTAACTTTCGAATCCCATATACTAGAGTTTTTTTAAGAAAAGCATAAATTATAGAGGTTTAAAATTTTTTGAAATACTCCCAGATTCTATAAAAAAAACATAAAACCTGTCAGAGTTCATAACAAAACTTAAAAAGTCTATGATAGATCATCCCTTATACTCCTTTGAGGAATTGAATATAAATTTGAATATCTAGTCGCTAGGCCTAGTTCTATCAAATTTGTATATTCTATCACATGTTTATATATAACTAAAAAGACACTATTCACTATGATAAATGACGCTATTCATCTGTAACAATTGTACAGTTAATGAATAAAGATATTTGATTGATTGATTGATTGATTGATTCTCAATTGAAATTTGGATGCGTTATTGTGTATAAAACAGGAAATTTGTAAAATAAATAATGATGTTAGAGTTAAAATTTTGTGATCTTGAAATAAAGGCTAACATGAATATGTTTTAGGAATTTTAAAAAGTGTTTGTATAGTTCTTTTTTGTAGAGTAAATATTTTTTTGCATTGCTGCTCGATCCCCAGAACATAAGTCCATATGAAATCCTAGACTGGACGCATGATACACTAATTTAGTCACGTTGATAGAGCAACATCTTGATAGTATTTTAATGATGAAAATTCCACTGCAAACATTTTTTTACACAGGTCTTCTATATGAAGGGTCCATGATAAAACGCTTGAGAGTGTAAGTCCAAGAAACTTCGTAGTATTACTAGATGAGATGATAGTTCAAATAAAAATAAATATAAAAAATTCTTTATTTGCGAGTACAAAACCTGTACATAAATTGTATCACAATTTTCTTATTATAGTCAGCTTATAGTCTAAAACTCTAAAACAGAGAAAAATATATGCTTAAAATCAATTTGAATTACAATAATTGCACATTCACAGACCAGCAGAGAAAAATTCAGTTAAGGTGTAATGTGGATTATCTATTAGAAAAGTTTTCAATCGGGTCTTAAATTTTACTTGATTGGTTTCATTTTTAATTTCTAGTGGTAATAGTTTTAAAAGTTTGGCTCCCATTTTTGTATATGCTTTCTGTTGAATAGAGATAGTTTGTGTTTCTGAATTTCAATATAATTTTTATTCCTTTTATTGTAAGAATGAATTTCAGAGCGCAATGTAATTTTCTGTGGATTGTTTTTTAAGTATATTACACAATCAAATATATACTGGTCATAAACGGTGAATAATACCAAACTCCTAAAATAATCTCTAGCATGATCATCATATTTAAGTTTCAACATAACTCTAATTGCTCTTTTTTGTAGTAATAAAATTATATTTAAATTATTATTACTTGTGCTTCCATAAACACTTAAACCATATGCAATGTGATAGTGTATGTTAGCATGATATACTATTTTCAACACTGGTAAGCTACATAAATTTACCATTCTCTTCAAAACGTAAATCCCGACATTAATTTTGTTACTACATCTTGTACATGGTTGTTCCATGTTAAGTTATTATCGACTGCTAAACCTAAGAATTTGGTGCTATAAATTTGGTCCAATCGTTCATTTTCAATACAAACATTCGGTTTAATTCTATTTCTATTTTGTTTGGTTTCAAAACATATGAAATTAGTTTTACTGATATTTAAAAACAAAGAATTAGCTTTAAAAAAGTTGTGTATGTTTGCGAGCTGAGTTTGACTTGCTTTTTCTAGATCATTTACATTGTTAGTTGATAAAATTAAAATTGAATCATCGGCATAGAGGATAAGTTGGCTTTTAATATTGTCGATATTTTCAAGAGTTTCTGGAAGGCCTTGTAGATAACAAAGAAATAACAAGGATCCAAGAATTGAACCCTGGGGAATCCCAGTTTTTGTTTTTAACTTATTTGATTGAAATTTAGTGATTTTACTACTGTAACCGGGGGGGGAGGTGTTAAATATTGACAGTTGGGGCCTACTATATGTAGCCGGGGGGGGGGGGGGGAATGATATCCTGGACTCTGGTGCTTTATGCAGCACGGGGGTTAATTGGGGACCTACTATAAGCAACTGGGGGTAATTAAAGCATAATGTGTGTGCCCGGGAAGTAATTGACTGGTTAAGGCATGGCTACAGGGGTGGCTAATTGGGCTGCTAATCGGATAATTCAAATAATTAACTGTGGTAACTACAACTGGAATCTGGGCGTGCTGACTCTGCTACTGGTTTGGCTAATTTAGGACTAGCCACTAAGAAGGCAGGCCGTAGTCTGGCCTAACCATGAACTGCTATATGGAATTGACATAACTACACGGGGTTGGAAAACGTGACTGGGTGCCCAAGGGCCTATGGATCTTTACCAGACCAGAATGCTATACCAGCCAGCTCTGATGATTGGTACAACTGTAAATAACTAATAAATATCCTTCCAGACCTAATACGGAAATTGTTACAAGTGTCTAAACCTGGTAAACTGATAACTGTACTGGATAATATATGAATAACTAAGTTCCTGAATCTAAGCAATAATAGTTAATTAATTAATTGTCTTCTTAGAGGAGGAAAAAACCAGAATCTAACATGTTAATCCAACATGCGGTCGAGACACGAAGTCACGACCGGTTTTGCAATTCCTACATTCTCCTGTTGTTTGGGGCTTCCCTAAGGGATTGCCCCTCTGATTGTAGTTTAGCCTACCATTTCTGATACAAATGACTACTTAAATTAAGGTACTTAAGGTTTGATGGTGAATAATTCCTGAGAGCGAGCGGGGAGGGTGACGCTACTCGGAGCCTGCAAAGACGAAAAGGGGGCGAGGGACGCCGCAGCGAATCACCGTTAAAGGTTCAAAAGATCAGCTGGCTCGACACCGCTGATGGCGTTTGGAGCGGTTATGAAGGCCGCCTACACTATATAAAATAGCGTGACGCTTAGCGTCACACTACATACATTTGATATTTATACAAATTGGAACCGATTAGAAAGGTAAGAACAAAACCAATTTAAAGCAATTCCTGTGATTCCAAAGGACTCAAATTTTTTAAGTAAAATAGTATGAGAAATAGAGTCAAACGCTTTAGAGAGATTCATAAATATTCAAATTGGTCTTTCTCCCCGGTCTACCGAGTCAATTATACATTCAGAAAATTCAGCTAAATCAGAGACAACAGATTTTTTTCTTCTGAAACCATGTTGCTCTACATCAAACAGTTTGCTTTTTTCCTTAAAATATTCCAATCTATTATGTATAGCTTTTTCATAAATCTGTGATAATGATGGGAGAACTGAGACTGGGTGGTAATTATCTGGATCCTGATTGCTTCCTTTTTTATGAATAGGCACAATTTTATAAATTTTGAGCTGTGAAGAGAAAATACCAGTTACAAAGGAAGAATTTACTAAATGTACTAAAGGTTTAAGAAGAGGTTTGATAGCAAACTTAATTAATTTCATAGTAATTTCATCATAACCACTAGATGATGTTTTTAAAAATCTTTAACAATGTTAATGATTTCTTTTTCATCCACAGAAGTGCACTTAAAATAGTTTTGGAAAAAGTCAAGTTGAATATTTTTAGATCTTCACAATCATTGATGTTAAAATTCTTAAAATGTGGATGGGTTCTATTTTTTGAAAGGTTTTGAACTGTATTAATGAACTATAAATTTAACAAATTACCTACTTTATAAGGGTCTGAGATTTTATTTTCAAACAAAGTCAAAGTAATGTTTTCTACTACCTTTTCCTTCAAACTGCTGGTCTCAACATTAATGAAATCCCAAGTACATTTCCCTACATTACAAAAATTTATTATTTTATTGTCATAGTATTTTTCCTTAGGCTCTACTAAAATATATTTGTCCCTCTTATTTCTTACATTAACTTCTTTAAAAAGTCTTTTATCATTAAAAGATCTAGCAAGTTTACTCAGATTAATTATTTCAAATTGTTCTTTCCTTAGATCTTCTGTTATCCATTTTGGTTTTTCCTAGTGAATTTCTTTTTAATTTCATAAAGAAAAACTAGTTTGAAATAGTAATTAAAAATATTAATAAACGGTATCAGGAAACTGACACATACTTTCTTCCTTTTAGCCCAACTTTAATGAATAAATTACTTTTTATTTACTAAATATAGAATACAAAGCACGGTCGAATGTACAGAAAATCTTGTAAACTAGTTGTTTTAAAAAACATCCACCCAAATCCCTGCTTTGGAGGCACTACAGAATCCGTTGCTGCACTCGTGGTTTAAAGAGGGGAAATGTCCCCTATTCCCTCCCCAGGGTTATTAAGGGGAAATATATTTCGAATTTCCTCTGTTGGTCAATACTAACTTGACAAGCATATAAAGTTTGAATGAAATTGATCAGTAATAAGAGAGAAATAGTAATATTTTATTCCCCATAAGAATAACATTGGACAACGTACTGCGTTTACCGCAAAATGAAAATTTCAATTTTCTCCGAAACCAACAATCGTAGAATACTAATTCAAAATACTAAATTACAGTTTTTTGAGCTCTTTTTAATGGTGAATAGTAATATTTTTTTTAGCGAATTTCCCCTATAGGTAAGAAACTATTACCGTAGGTCTCATGGTAAGACTTAAGCCCGAGACCATGACAAAATTTTTTTTAGGTCTCCAGATGACTATTCGTCATCTATATATTAAGTCTACACTATTCGTTCAAATTTATATATATGTATATATATATATATATGTGTGTGTGTGTGTGTGTGTGTGTGTGTGTGTGTGTGTGTGTGTGTGTGTGTGTGTGTCCGTGAATGCGATAACTTGAGTAAAAAACGTCCGATTTCGATGAAATTTGGCTCAAATGTGTAAAGTGACATTTATGACTTTAAGTTCGAAAACCAGAAAAATTGGGCAATGGGAAGGGGGATTTTAAATTTTCCAAAAATCAGTTTTTTGCTTTTTTTACCCTAAAATTTTTAAAACACTCAATTTTGGTTTAGACCATGTTATAGAGCTTAAAAAAACAAATAATATGGTATTTTGAATTATTAAGCTAGGTTAAGTGGTTGCGGAGAAAATTCAAAAAACCTGCTCATAAAATCTCCTATGTTAATCTTATGGGAAAAGGTTTTTGGCTTTTCCTAAGTTAATTTTAATGTAAACTTCACATTTGCTTTCACCAATCAACTCAGCTCCACAAAACAATCATTTTGGTGTTTAAATTGTGATTCTACGTCCAACCGTTGCAGAGATATTCAAAGTGCTAAACACAGTCCAATGTTATCCTTATGGAGAATAAATAAAATTTGATATCTCCATTATCAATGAATGTATATTGATGAAACTTGGCACGTGGGGTCACGTAGTACTGGTATATTGATATTTGCACAAAAAATTTATTATTTGTTGATTATCCCCGTAGCAGCGCACCTGCGTACTCAGCCCCCATGTTATTCTTATGGAGAATAAGTAAAATGTAATGACTCCCTTAATTATGAACATAAATTAATAAAACTTGGTATGTGGCTTCACCTTGTTGAATTATATTGATATTTGCATAAAATAGTATATTTCGTCACTAGTATATTAAAAAGACACTTTTGATCCGAGTAACGAACTATATTTTTCTTCATACTGCCAAAAAACTTAAGGTTTAAATAAAAACAAAAGTAAAATTTACGTACTGTGTCTTCATAACCTCAAATGTTTCTTTCAGCTTGTCTCTTGAAACAATCAGCTGTTGCACATGCATAACTTCGGTT
Organism: Allygus modestus; assembly: GCA_963675035.1. NCBI lineage: Eukaryota > Metazoa > Arthropoda > Insecta > Hemiptera > Cicadellidae > Allygus > Allygus modestus. The sequence continues at coordinate 72,076,761 of OY776117.1, read as the reverse complement.
CATTCATATCTATCGGTTGTTGAGTCGATCAGTTCAAACCAATCATTGTGGTTCGAATCAATCGGTTATTCTTCAAAACAAACATTCGATTTGGGCACGGTTGCCATGGAAATATGATTGTTTGGGCTTTTTCTATTATATTTCGATACGAATCGTTAGGCCTACTAACTTCGTCCATCGTGTCACTCACAGTTGTCAGTCACCAGTGGTGTACGGGAAACGAACGCAAAAATAATAACAATACAACAATGAATGTTTCGATAATAACAATGAATGTTTCGATTATTTATAATCGAATGAATTTTAATCGATTTATGACGACCTCGAATCAAAAGTATAATCAACAATGATCTTTTTAGTACTAGTACGATAATGATATTTTATTATCCAAAGACTAAAAAGAAGAACTTTTGAATCTCAACGCATCTGTCAAAAACAGTTGTTTTTGAAGCAGTATGACGAAAACCCATTTTTTTAGTTCCTTGGTGCAGCAAACCTGCTTACTCAGCTCCCATGTTATTCTTATAGAGAATAATTAAAATGTTATATAGTGCTTACTTATGATTGAATATTGTTTAAACTTGGTATGTGGCTTTACCTAGTTAAATTATATTTTTATTTGCATAAAAACCAATTGTTTGTGTTCCTTGTTTCAGCAAACCTATGTACTCATCACCAATGCTATTCTTATGGAGAATAATTAAAATTGTATATATCGCTTATATATGGATATATTTTTATGAAACTTGGTATGCGGCTTATTAAAAACTTACTTGCGACTTGGTATTAAGACATATATTATGCATTGTAAATTCGCTGAGTACGCAGGTTTGCTGCGACGGGGGTATTTATATTTATGTATTTTTATGAAAAATAAAAAAACTGAATTTTTGATGTTTTAAGTCCTGTAATTTCTGAACCCGAATTTTTACAGGAATGCGGGTGGTGCCATTTTGTTGGAAAACTAAAGTTCTACAAACGACTAAAGTTTAATCAAAATCGTTAGAGCCGTTTTTGAGAAATTTGGATTTTTCATGTTTGTTGGTGGTTTTAGGGGGATAATTACCCTTAAAAATCAAAAATTCCCAAAAATGAAAAAAACACTTAGAGATATTGTGGATTAGTACCTACATGCCAAATTTCATAAAAATCGGCCCATTGGTTAAGGCTCTAGCTCTGTACACACACACACACACACACACACACACACACACACACACACACACACACACACACACACACACACACACACACACACACACACACACACACAGACAGACATCACGTAGAAACCACTTTTTTGGGTTCAGGGAGCACCAAAATGAATATTTCCACTAACAACTCAAATTCGAAATTTTTTACGAAAACAATACTTTCTCCATATACTATGTATAAGGGGAGAAAGTAAAATGGTTTTAAAGTGTGTATTTTAAGTCTACAGGGGCATCATAAACATTTTCCCAAGTTTCTTTTTGTATTAATTTTACAAATGTTTCCATATTGCTTTTAGAAAAATTTCTGCATTTTAGACTTTTATATTATTTATTGGTGGTTTTAACAAGAGTTCCAGGACCTGACCATCATGATCTGACAACGCAGTTATGAGACCAAAAACATTTAAGTTTGTTTTTTCAATATTAGTAAGTAAATTATCTATACCTTTTGATGTTGTATGTGTTACCCTTGTAGAGAAGTCTACCAAATAATACATTCTCTTACTTTTTAGAACATTCTAAAAATGTTTAGCTTCTGGAGATAATTGGTCAAGAATATTTATATTAAAATCTCCTGCTACGATTAAGTAGTTTTCTTTATTTGTCAAAATTTCTAATGTTAAACACAGCCTGTCTAAATGCTAGTTTCTAAATCTAAGTCTAATGCTAGTTTCTAGTACCTAAATGCCTGTCTAAATGCTAGGAATGTCTAATGTTAGTTTTATCTAGCATTAGATATGGATTTGAAATTTTTGATGGATTCTTATGTTAAATGTCATGAATTTTGTTTTAGCATTATTAATTTTTAAATTATTGTCATTGAACCAACTAAGGATGTTATAAATTTGAATATAATTAGATATTTCTATTTCAGAACTTTTTAAATTTGGATTATAAAACATTGTGTCATCGGCAAATAATATTATTTCACCTTCATTTGGACCATTAATCAATTTATCGATAATATTAAAAACAAAGGTCCAAGTATTGTTCCTTGTGGCACTCCAATATTAATTGTAGAGTATTCTGAATTGAATTCACACATAACTGGATAGTCATTTCTCTTGATTTCAGTGTAAACTTGTCTATTAGATAAAAATGATTCTATCTAATTAAGGGCTTCATAATTTATTCCATAAAACATATATTTATTTAATAAGGCCTTGTGGTTAATACTATCAAATGCCTTGGTAACATCTAAGAAAACTGCTGAAGAAGATATATTTTTATCCATACCACTTTTTATAGATGAAAGTAATTTATATATCACATCTGTGGTGCTTCTTTTTCTCTTAAAACCAAATTGGTTTTCAGAAACTAAAGAATAATATTCTATGATATCTATTGTTTGAGCATGGATGATCTTTTCAAACACTTTAGAGAAAACAGAAGTTAGAGTTATTGGTCGTAAATTATTAATTTTACATCCACCTTGTTTATATTTTATAAGAGGAATTATTTTGTTATATTTTCAATCGATCTGGAAATATGCCACTGGCAAATGAATTGTTTATTATGAAGTGTAAAGGCAACGCTAAAAGGAAAGCACTTTGCTTCAATATAAACAATGGTACACCGTCAGGACCAGACGATGAGGAGTTTTTGAGTTGGGATATTATTGAACTTATGTCTTTCTCTTTAATCTGATGAAATTGAAAAAGTGAATCATGAATATGGTTTACACATCATTTAATCAATTGAGGTTCATTAAAGTTCTTCATCATGTTTGGTATAATGAAGGAAAATAATTCATCAATTTTGTTTGCAATCATATTGGAATCAGTAATTATCGTACCATCTTCTAAAATTATTATCTTCTTGTTCATTCTTTTGAGTTTCTCCAATTTCAGATTAAATCATATCCCAAACCTTTTTTGATTTATTTATGTTGGTTTTTACTAAATTAGAACAATAACTTTGTTTTGCTGACTTAAGTACTAAATTATATATTTGTTGATTTTGTTTAACATATTTGCCAAAACATTCTGATTTTTCATATCTCCTTTTGGTATATAGCTGTTTGAGATTTTCTTGAGATTTCAGGATTCCTTTTGCAAGCCAAGGGTACTTATTTTTTACGTTGATTCTCTTTCTAAATAATGGGAAGGTTTTATTGAAATAGTTAAAAAGAATGTCATGAAATATATTAAACTGGTCATTTACTAAGATAGCATTTTAAACTTGAATCCAAAATTCATTGACAAGATCGTCTTTAAAATTATTCATATTTAAATTAGTAGTAATGCCGCGCGCTTTGGGTCTAACATTGGTCTTATGGAGAATAGATTAACATGGAGTCTTATGGAGAATAGATTAACATGGACTCTTACGGAGAATAGAATAACATGGGCTCTTATGAGGAATGGAATTAGGGTGTAATTGCCTCCCTCCGTGGCTCTTTTGCTACCCTCTGTGGTTAATTATCTGACCCTTTGTGTTTAATTATCTACAGTTTTGGTAATTATTTAACCCCCGCGTCCTTCACTTCCTTCTGTGTATCTAACTCCAGCTCCTGTTCTCTTAGCTGGCGAGTGTAACATTTTAAGTAACCTGACTGGCTGGTATGTTAATTCATGTCCTTCTGTTGTTAATCATCTAGCCTTCTGTGGTAATTATTTGACCTACATGTCCTTCAACATATCCAAACCTCGTGCCCTTCTGTTGGTAATCATCTAGCCTTCTGTGGTAATTATTTAACCCACGTGTCCTTCTGTTGTTAATCATCTAGCCTTCTGTACATCTAACCACAACATCCTCAACATAGTCTCTGTCAGCAAACTCGTTGTAACTAGTTGCTACCTGTGGGCTCTGTGATTGAAAGAGACATGGCCCCCACCACATTCTATTATCCCGCGCATTTTCTGTCTCTCTTTGCTCCCTGCTCCCGTTGCGATCGGACGTGTTTTTGCGCTGCTCCGTTCGCTGCGTTTTTGCAAAGATAAAACTTGAGCTTTTACTCCCCATAGCGGCTTCACTTTTCCTAACCTCACTTTTTGCTTTGTATTTTACATAACCTCACTTTGTATTATAGTAATCTTGCGTCTCGTGTGATTTTTAGCATTATCTGACTTGCTAAAGTAACCTCACTTTTTCTAACCTCACCCATTACACTCCAACCTTACTGTATTATATTAATTTTCCGTGCATGGTGTACTTCATTTTATTGTCTTGGCTAGATTAGTGTTGTGTTTATATTTAATTGTTTGATTTGGTAGTTTACAGTAAAGAAAGTAACATAACCTCACTTCCTCGTGGCTAAAGTAGTGTTGTGTTGACTAACATAACCTCACACCCAGTAACCTCAGTTTCTTGTGTCAAGAGTTGTGTCGTACTTGTTGTTGACTGACATAACCTTACATCTGTAACCTTTGAGAGTTACCATAACCTCACCTCCTTGTTCTTTTATACAGTAACTTCACCATTTTGTTTTACTTGGTAGTGTTGTGCGTTGTATGTGCTGGCTAAAGTAACAGTAACCTTTGAGAGTCACAAAAGCCTTATTTTCTTGTATCAAGAGTAGTTTTGTGTGTTGTATTTAATTGTTTGATTTGGCTAGATTAGTGTTGTGTTGACTAACATAACCTCACACCCAGTAACCTCAGTTTCTTGTTTGATTTGACCATAGTAGTGTTGTATTTGTATGTGCTGAGTAACATAACAGTAATCTCACGTTATCATGTACTTGTCTTGTTCATGTCTGACTTACCTATGTTAAGAGCGCTGTATGACTTGGTAGTTTACAGTAGAGAAGGCAAACATACCCTCACCATTTTGTTTTACCTGGTAGTGTTGTGTTTGTATGTGTTGGCTAACATAACAGCAACCTCAGTTTCTTGTTTGACCTAGCTAGAGTAGTGTTTTGCATTGTATTTAATTGTTTGGTTTGGTTAGAGTAGTGTTTGTATGTGCCGACTAACATAACCTCAATATCGACCGTCTGCTTACCATAACCTAATATGACGTAACCTCACTTTTTCTAACCTCACCCGTTACACTCCAACTTTACTGTGTTATATTAATTTTCCGTGTATGGTGTACTTCATTTTATTGTCTTGGCTAGATTAGTGTTGTGTATCCATTTAATCTGACTTATTAGTTTACAGTAAAGAAAGTAAACATACCCTCACTTCCTTGTGGCTAAAGTAGTGTTGTGTTGACTAACATAACAGTAACCTGTTTTTGCCCTGGTTCTTTTGTACAGTAAAATCGCCTCAGCAACCTCACTTTCTATTATTGTTATTTTATGCAGTTTTGGCTGGAGCAGTTATTATATGTATTGACTAACATAACCTCACGTCCTTGTGTCAAGAGTAGTGTTGTGTTTGTATGTGCTGCTTAACAGTAATCTCACTTTTCTTTAATGCAGTTTTGGTTAGAGTGGTGTTTGCTACCTTCATTAGAGTTAACCTGTAGTTCTGGCTTGACTTGCGTAGTCTGTGTGTTAGTGTTTTTCTGACTTGCGTAGTAATACAGAGGAACTGTGCTCTCCTACATACTATATAACTCTTGGAACAAGCTCTAGTTCTTCAGTCTGAATTCAGTCGTGACACTGAGCAGACGTGTTTTGTGCTGCTCTTGCGTAAGTGTTCTCTTGCACAGATTATTATTGATTCTGCGTAATTAAGTTATATCCGTGTGAGTTTGACTCTGTTCGGGGTACTTGCTGTTTTAAGCGTTAACACAGTTTAGCTTGTTTTCAGTATTAAATTCTGTGTTGAAGGATGGATGTTTTTAAAAAGGACCCTCAAAACCCGGTAGATTTAATTAGTAAAGATGAAACCTACGTTAGTCACTTTAGACTTTACGGGACTAACACTGTTTTCAAATTCACTAAACCTCCCAAAGGTATCTCTGAGTTTGATTGGATTCGTAAAGGTTTTAATCAAATTGTAGAGACATCCAAAGCCAACGTTGCACCCACTGATTATCTAGGGTTTAAATTACAGTCTATAAATTTAAAAAGTGCTGAACCAGGATACGTATCATTGAGACCGGTCTCTAAAGTTAGCGGTGATGTTCTCTGGGATATTTTCGGGGGCATAATTCAAAGCAATGCGCAATCTATAACCTCTAGTGACACGTTTAGAGTTGATGTTACGAGGATTAACGTCCCTGTAGGTAAAGGAAGGGCAATACCCGACTTTTACAATACCTTTGATGAAGAATCTAAAGCTAGGAAGGGTATTGTAGTAATTAATAATAAAGACAATTTATGTTTGGCTAGAGCGTTGGTAGTAGGCAAAGCGTATGCGAAAAATGATCCTCAGATCTACGCTATTCAAAAAGACAAGGGTAAAAGACAAACTTTCAGAGCTAATAAGCTCATAGCAAAGGCCCGTGTAGAAATGCCGGAGGAGGGTGCAGGCATCCCCGAGCTTGAAAAATTCCAGTCCCATCTTAAAAAATACAAAATTACCGTCTACAACTACGACAAGAAAGGCCGTGATGTTTACTTTGAGGGAGGTAATGAGAACGCTAAGTTAAAAATTAACCTTCTCTTTCACAACGGTCATTACAATGTAATTAGAAACTTAACTGCTGCGTTTGTTTGCAATTTCTTTTGTGAAGCCTGTCATATTCCCTATAGCAACAGACATGAGCATCGATGCTCTAACAGATGCACCTCATGCCATACCATCTCCCCGCCCTGTAAACTAGAACACGGTGGCATCACATGCCGTTTTTGCAACCGTTTCTTCAAAAATGAGCGGTGTTTAGTAGCCCATCAAGGGCAAATTTGTAAAACTGTAAAACTCTGCCGTGACTGTAAGAAAATGATTTATCCAAAAAGGCGTAAGACAGTTCATGTATGCGGGGAAGTTTTCTGTAAACCCTGCGAAGCGTTCAAAGACCCGGCACATCAGTGTTTTATGAGGGTAGATAGGAGAACACCGAAAGACCGTGATTTTTTGTTTATTTTCTTTGACTTGGAAACAAGGCAAGACGAGTCACTTCCCTCAGACCCACAACAGAAAGTTCACAAAGTAAACTTGTGTGTATCACAACAGTACTGCTTTAAATGTATTAATGGGGGTGAGTGTGAAACTTGCTCGGAACGGCAAAGGGTATTTGAAAAAGAACCGGTAAAACACTTCATGGACTATATCATGGGAATTCGAAAAAAATTTAAAGATGTCTGTGTAATTGCCCACAACGGGCAGGGTTTTGACTTCCAATTCATACTACAGTATATTATGGAAGAAACTAAATTTACACCAAAAATAACTCCTCGGGGAACTAAAGCTATATTGATTGAAGTAGCCAACGTAAGGTTTGTGGACTCTCTTAGCTATTTTCCCATGGCCCTCGCTGCACTCCCTAAAGCTTTTGATCTACCCCCCGAGAAAAAGAAGGGCTACTTTCCCCACCTCTTCAACACCCTGGCGAACCAAGATTATGTAGGCCCTATGCCCGACAAAAAATACTACTGTCCGGAATCAATGTTTGAGAAACCACACAAGGCCTTTGAAGAATGGTATGACGAACGAGTCGCTGAAGACTACGTGTTTGATTTTAAGAAGGAAATCTTGGAGTATTGCATCTCTGACGTGGAGATTTTAGCTCAGGCATGTATTAAATTTAGAGCCTTACTTCTTCAAGAGTGTAACGTAGATCCTTTTCTCGAGGCTATAACAATCGCCAGTGCATGTAACTTGGCCTTCCGCCGTAACTTCTTAAAAGAAAATACTATTGGACTAATACCAAAATCAGGGTACCGACTTGCAGACAATCAGTCAGCCGTTGCTTTACAGTGGTTAACATGGGAGGAGGAGAAACGTGGAGTAAAGATTCAACATGCGGGCCGGGGCAGAGAAGTTAAAATTAATGGACTAAAAGTTGACGGGTTTGACGGGGAACGAATTTATGAGTTTCACGGGTGTTACTGGCACGGTTGCCCAAAATGTTATCAATACAGCAGAGAAGAACCTCTGCCGGATGATCCCTCAGACAGTTTGCATCTCCGTTACGAGAGAACCAAATCCAAAATGGCAAAATTTAATAGCTATGAAGTTGTAGAGATGTGGGAATGTGAGTTTAAAGCTTTGAAAAAGGACAAAAAACTAAATCACTTGAACAAACTGTCCATTCTAAACACACTTCCGCTTAATCCTAGGGATTCCTTCTTTGGAGGTAGAACGGGTAATACTAAAACGTATTGTAAATGTGAAGAGGGAGAAACAATACAATACGTTGATGTCTGCTCCCTTTATCCGTTTGTGAATAAATATTGTAAGTATCCCGTTGGTCACCCTACTGTTTACGTTGGAAATGACTGTCGAGAGAGAGGCCTTGAAGTAGAGGGCTTGTTGAAATGTAAGATTCTACCTCCTTACAACTTGTATCATCCCGTACTCCCCGCTAAAATGAATAATAAATTGATGTTTGTTTTGTGTAGAACTTGCTGTGAGACTTTAAACCAAGGGGAATGTTTTCATGATAGTGAGGAAAGGGCAATGGTAGGAACATGGACTATGGATGAAATTAGAAAAGCTGTAGAAAAAGGCTATGTGATCTTGGACATGTACGAGTTGTGGGAGTATGAAGTCGCCACATACGAGAAAGATGGATTGTTTACAGACTTTATTAATAAATTCTTGAAAGTAAAGCAGGAAGCCTCAGGCTATCCCGCATGGTGTAAAACAGAGGAAGATAAAGACAAGTATGTTTCTGATTTCTTTGAGCGTGAGGGTATTCAGATGGAGAAAGACAAAATTGCTAAAAACGGAGGACTCAGGTCAGTAGCTAAATTAATGTTAAATTCATTCTGGGGCAAGTTTGGTCAGCGAGAAAACATGACAAAAACTGCAATCGTGAGAGACTCTAAAGAATTATTCAATTCGTTAACTCAACCAGGAAAGGAAGTAAAGTTTGTTGAAGTAATTAACCAAGAGGTTTTATTAGTTAATTGGCAGAATTTTGATGATGCCGGTGAGGCTCTAAAGACTGTAAATGTTGTTATTGCGGCCTACACCACTGCTCATGCCAGACTTAAACTGTATGAACACTTAGATGCCCTTGGAGGGCAGGTCTTGTATTATGACACGGACTCGTGTATTTATCTATACAGGGGAGGATTGTACAAGGTCTCTACGGGAGATTACCTCGAGGAAATGACCGACGAATTGGCAAGTGAGTACGGACCCGGCTCTTATATCTTAGAGTTTGTTTCTGGGGGACCAAAGACCTACGCATACCTTGTCTGGTCAACCAAAAAGCAAAAACTAGAAACTGTGTGTAAAATCAAGGGCCTCACCCTCAATATGAAGACTTCCGAAACATTAAATTTTGAACAGTTAAAAAAGATGGTCCTTAGTGAAGCTGCTGAAATTTTAGAAATTGAAAAAAACAGAATCAGGAGAACAAAGAGACGAGAAGTCGTTACAGTAAGTGAAATTAAAAAGTTTAAAATTACAGGGCCCAAGAGAAGATTTAATGATGATCACAACACCCTGCCTTTCGGCTTTAAAAAACAAAGAGCTGCTTAATGGAGCTGTCACTCACATGGGTACTGAGCGTATATACCTCTAAACATCAGCTCTATTAACTCATTCTGTTCTGAGACGCGGTAGTGAACGGACGTGTCTGTGTCTGTTACTGTTTTATCTTGTTTGTCTCTTCTTGTAGAATGTCTGCTGAAAATAATACACTCCCTATTCAAGGGGTGTTTTTGAAGTTTATATCTAAAAGAAAGTTAAATGAAAATTCAAAGTTTCGCATTAAATCCTCAGAGTATGAGTTCTTTCTTACTGGGCCAATAAACGTATCGGAATGGCCTTTGGTGTTTTCGGAGTACATAGTAGATAAAATAACGGAGAACTCCTCATCAAACACCTACATTGGAGTATCAATAAAGTACGGTGATATCTCAGGTAATATACCATTCTTTCCTTTAGGGAATCTAACACCAACAGTCTTTGATGATCACTTTGAAAACATATTTTGTAACGTTAAGAAACTATCTGGTGTTTTACGTCTTGAAGTAACACTTGTCTCAATTCCGTGTTGCTACCTTCGATGAAGGTAGCACCTTTCCTTACGGAGCAATGTTACTCCTGTATATACCAAATGTCACTAGTACAGTTCATCATTCTGCTTCAAGACGCAGTACTGATCAGACGTTCTTCTGCGCTCCTTTTACCTGTACTATTGAGTAAATTGTGACATGGCTGCCAAGTTCTATACATTCAATAACAAACCGGTATTGGTTCTGTTTGATAGTGAAGGAAAGCCGTGGTTTAAAGCTAGAGACGTAGCTACTGCTCTAAAGCATGTTAATGGCTGGAGTGCAGTTCGGAAACATGTAGATAGTTGTGATAAATTAACTGTTGGAAGTTTTCCCGACGCTCAAAAACAGGGCGTTGGGCCGATTGAGAAAACAACGGTTTTCATAAATGAAGCCGGATTATGTTCTTTGATGTTAAAATCAGCTACTCCTGAAGCAAGACTGTTAGTAAGAAGTCTGTTGCCGGAGAAGTTTTACCTTACTTACACAAATATGAAAGATGAAAGTTCACTTTAAATGTAGTTTTTCTTTAAAATCACAAGTTCCCACTGTATGTGTGTGTGTGTGTGTGTGTGTGTGTGAATGAAGGTCACTGGCGTGGGTGACGAAAAGCCCCGTAAACCTGAATGAAGGTCACTGGCGTGGGTGACGAAAAGCCCCGTAAACCTGAATGTGTGATGAAGGGTTTAGTAGATTGAGGCGCCGGGCTAACACCCCGGCTACTCCTTCGAACAACCCGGTGTGAATGAAGGACTTTGTACATTGAGGAGCCTGGCCAACACCATGGCTACTCATTGGAACAGTCCGTACGGTGGGACTTGTAAAAAAGTATAAAAAGTAAAATACAAAAAAAATAAACGGAGGAGACAACTATTTTGTTTTTGGAAGGTCTCCACGAGTCATGGCGGTGGAGGGGCCATGACTTTACTAAACATTCTCTGTTTATCTTAGTAAATGTAGAGTTTAAAGGTGTTAAAATGAACGGACTTTGTCTTAGTAAATGACCGCCTTCCTCATACACAATGAACGGATTGACAGAGAATACAAAAAAATATATAAAAAGGAGGTAGCATTTTGTTATGGAGTGGCTACCACAGTGAGAGGCGATGGTTGGGGCCTCTCACCCCAGAGGTTAGGCCTCCAGGGGAAGCTCTGGGTAACCAAAAAGAACGCGCCGACGCTCCTACGGCCTAGCCTAAAGGCTTACCGTGGTGTGGAAACGCGAGCGTTCAAAATTATTTCATTGGGGTTAGCTTTCTTGCCTGTCCATTTCTGCTAGTGTTCTGCTAGTATTCTCTCCTTTAAGTTAGTAGAGGTTTTCCAAAATAATCCTGCTATCATAAGTATAAAGTTCCAAATATTCCTCAACGTAGAGTTTTTAAAGCAACTAATTACACCAAAAAGTCACATCTGAACTCTAAAATGTGTAATCTCTGTACCTTTTTAACTTTACAAAATACCCTACTGTCTCTTTTTACACAGTAGTTTTAATACATAATCAGCGGGCCATTCATGTAGATAGGTCTATCCCATAGACCATCTACAAATGTAATTTTTATTAAAGGGGTGCAGGAAATGTAGTGATACTGACCAAATTAATAGGAAAAATCTAACTCCACCATTACGGTGGGGTTTGAAAGTAATACCATTACCACACCATATCCTACCCTGCCATTCCTCCCAATACCATATTCTACCCTACTATACCTCCCAATACCCTATCATACCATACCATACAATACCATACCATACCCTACCCTACCATACCTCACCAAAGCCAAAACATCCTATACTAAAGTCACCATATCCTAGCACCCCACCCAAATACCATACAATAACATGACATACCACACCCTACCATGCCTCCCAATACCCCACCATGTCATACCATACCATACAATATCAATACTCTACCACAGCTCCCAACACCCACACCATATCAAACCATCAAATCCCATACCATACCATTACCCTGCCACACCCTACCCTACCATTCCTCCCAATACCATATTCTACCCCACCATACCTCCCAATGCCCTATCATACCATACCATACAATACAATACCATACCATACCCTACCCTACCATACCTCACCAAAACCATAACATCCTATACCAAAGCCACAATACCAATACCCCTACCAAAGTCACCATATCCTTACACCCCACACAAATACCATACAATAACATGACATACCAAACCAATACCCCATCATACCATACCCTACCATACCATACCTCCCGATACCATATTCTACCCTACCATACAATACAATATCAACACCATACCATACAATACAATACCACACCATACCGTACCATACAATACCATGCCATACCATAGTAATGTTATTGAAAGGGTACGGGAATTGCTCACCCTTGCTGGTTTTCATACTTTCGTCGGGGTACAAAATGTAACCAAAATACCTTCAGTTTATTTTATTAAAAGAGAGTCCCAATTCCGGACCTATGGAGTGAGGGTATAGTTTTCCTGCCTGTCAATTTCTGCTAGTGTTTACAAGCCTCTTCTCTCCTTTAAGTTATTAGAGATTTCTAAACAATTAAATACATAGAAAGTTTCCCAAAGTAATTCTTTAGTAACACTTAATTTACAGGCATACACAACAGCTACAATTATTCACTCATAAAGCTAAAATCCAGCTAATTCCCCAATGCCTCAAGACAATCTTCCTAAATAACAGGTAAAAGTCAACATACTTTATTAACAATTACTTTTCTTCATAACAGCTAAAAATAGCCAGAGAGTCATTTTAGCGAAGAGGTGTGTATTGACCCCCTTCAGTACATTCACGTTAAACAGTCAGTCAAAGTATAATTTATTTTGTGTTGGTTTGTCACTAATTTTCTTTGTATGTAAGTTTGTTTCAATTACATATATTTTACAGTAGTATGATTTAAGAGTAGCTGAGATCTTGGATGATGTAGAGAAAACAGTGATAGAAGGTCGGGGTAAGGCACTGACCCCCTTTAAACTATCAATCAAACACAGTTTACACCAATAAACCAGGCCTTTACTATATTTAACTTAAAAAACATAAGCTAAAACTTTCTAACACCCTGAAAAACTAGTACGACAGAGCTTATTGTCTGTTCAGTTTTTGTAATGTTTCTTCTTTACAGAGTTTAAATTGTAGTGTGGGTTAATAAGTACCAACAAATCTCAAGATATTACATTTTAAAGTATAGCAACTGTCTTGATACTTACCCACAGTACAGAGTCTTGGTTTTGGTAAGATGTAGTGGAGGTTAACAGGTACGTACATTCCAGGTTTCATGTAAATTAGCCCTGCCGTTCTCAATAAATTACATTGTATAGTATAGCTCCTGCAATTGTTTTGATGCTTACCTGCGGTACAGAGTTTAGGTTTTAGGAAGATGTAGCGGAAGTTAACAAGTACATACATACCATGTTTCACGAGAATCAGTCAAGCCATTCTCAAAATATTACGTTTTAAAGTTGTACACCCTCCATCATCCCTTAAACAACCCTTTCCTACCCTCCAACAAAATTGAAAGTTAGAGAAGGTTAACAAGTACCCGCATACCAAGTTTCATTAAAATAGGCCCAACGGTTCTTAAGATATTGATTTTTAAAGTATGGCTCCTTCAATTATTTTGATACTTTCCCGCAGTACAAGGTTTAAGTTTTTGTAAGATGTAGCGGAGGTTAACAGGTACCCACATACCAAATTTCATTCATATCGGCTCAGCCGTTCTCGAGATATTTAATTTTGAAATTTTGCCCCTTCATTTTTTGAGATGCAACCCGCAACATTTTGGTTAATATTTTTCATTTGGGTAGGTATCCCCCGCGGGCGCCTACACTACGTAGTAGGCGAAATCTGTTATCAGAATCGCTCTAGGACTTACCGTTTTCGAGATATTAGAAATTTTAGGATAATCAGACTCAAAAAAGAGAAGAAGAAGAAGGAAAAAGAGAGAAGCAGTGGCACGGAGTGGTGAGGGGGAGAGGGGAAGGTGAGGGGAGTAACATAGCATACAGAAGAAGAAGAAATAAATCAGTGGATGGCTGAGGGGGAGTGGGGAGGGGGAAGGTGAGGGGTGAGAAGAAGAAGAACACGCAAGTGCTAACAGAAGTGATCAGTAGTCTACGCCGTGAGTGAGTGCTAACATGTTTCGTTCTTTTATATATGTTCATTTCTTGGGAAGTGTTGGTTTGGCAACACTACCCATGCTTGGTCACGTTAGCGTGACGTAATTTTCGGTTGGGCACGTTAGCGTGACGTAAGTAGCCAACAGGTATTTTGTTTTCTAAGTTGGTACCACTGGTGTGTATGTCATATTTTTTGTTTTGAGATTTTCTTAGGTTGGCTACACGTTTTCTCATAAGAAAACCATGTTAGCGCTGAATCATAGGGTAGACTACTGATCACTTCTGTTAGCACTTGCGTGTTCTTCTTCTTCTCACCCCTCACCTTCCCCCTCCCCACTCCCCCTCAGCCATCCACTGATTTATTTCTTCTTCTTCTGTATGCTATGTTACTCCCCTCACCTTCCCCTCTCCCCATCACCACTCCGTGCCACTGCTTCTCTCTTTCTCCTTCTTCTTCTTCTCTTTTTTGAGTCTGATTATCCTAAAATTTCTAATATCTCGAATACGGTAAGTCCTAGAGCGATTCTGATAACAGATTTCGCCTACCACGTAGTGTAGGCGCCCGCGGGGGATACCTACCCAAATGAAAAATATTAACCAAAATGTTGCGGGTTGCATCTCAAAAAATGAAGGGGCAAAATTTCAAAATTAAATATCTCGAGAACGGCTGAGCCGATATGAATGAAATTTGGTATGTGGGTACCTGTTAACCTCCGCTACATCTTACAAAAACTTAAACCTTGTACTGCGGGAAAGTATCAAAATAATTGAAGGAGCCATACTTTAAAAATCAATATCTTAAGAACCGTTGGGCCTATTTTAATGAAACTTGGTATGCGGGTACTTGTTAACCTTCTCTAACTTTCAATTTTGTTGGAGGGTAGGAAAGGGTTGTTTAAGGGATGATGGAGGGTGTAAAACTTTAAAACGTAATATTTTGAGAATGGCTTGACTGATTCTCGTGAAACATGGTATGTATGTACTTGTTAACTTCCGCTACATCTTCCTAAAACCTAAACTCTGTACCGCAGGTAAGCATCAAAACAATTGCAGGAGCTATACTATACAATGTAATTTATTGAGAACGGCAGGGCTGATTTACATGAAACCTGGAATGTACGTACCTGTTAACCTCCACTACATCTTACCAAAACCAAGACTCTGTACTGTGGGTAAGTATCAAGACAGTTGCTATACTTTAAAATGTAATATCTTGAGATTTGTTGGTACTTATTAACCCACACTACAATTTAAACTCTGTAAAGAAGAAACATTACAAAAACTGGACAGACTATAAGCTCTGTCGTACTAGTTTTTCAGGGTGTTAGAAAGTTTTAGCTTATGTTTTTTAAGTTAAATATAGTAAAGGCCTGGTTTATTGGTGTAAACTGTGTTTGATTGATAGTTTAAAGGGGGTCAGTGCCTTACCCCGACCTTCTATCACTGTTTTCTCTACATCATCCAAGATCTCAGCTACTCTTAAATCATACTACTGTAAAATATATGTAATTGAAACAAACTTACATACAAAGAAAATTAGTGATAAACCAACACAAAATAAATTATACTTTGACTGACTGTTTAACGTGAATGTACTGAAGGGGGTCAATACACACCTCTTCGCTAAAATGACTCTCTGGCTATTTTTAGCTGTTATGAAGAAAAGTAATTGTTAATAAAGTATGTTGACTTTTACCTGTTATTTAGGAAGATTGTCTTGAGGCATTGGGGAATTAGCTGGATTTTAGCTTTATGAGTGAATAATTGTAGCTGTTGTGTATGCCTGTAAATTAAGTGTTACTAAAGAATTACTTTGGGAAACTTTCTATGTATTTAATTGTTTAGAAATCTCTAATAACTTAAAGGAGAGAAGAGGCTTGTAAACACTAGCAGAAATGGACAGGCAGGAAAACTATACCCTCACTCCATAGGTCCGGAATTGGGACTCTCTTTTAATAAAATAAACTGAAGGTATTTTGGTTACATTTTGTACCCCGACGAAAGTATGAAAACCAGCAAGGGTGAGCAATTCCCGTACCCTTTCAATAACATTACTATGGTATGGCATGGTATTGTATGGTACGGTATGGTGTGGTATTGTATTGTATGGTATGGTGTTGATATTGTATTGTATGGTAGGGTAGAATATGGTATTGGGAGGTATGGTATGGTAGGGTATGGTATGATGGGGTATTGTTTTGGTATGTCATGTTATTGTATGGTATTTGGGTGGGGTGTAAGGGTAGGGTATGGTATGGTATTGTATTGTATGGTATGGTATGATAGGGCATTGGGAGGTATGGTGGGGTAGAATATGGTATTGGGAGGAATGGTAGGGTAGGGTGTGGCAGGGTAATGGTATGGTATGGGATTTGATGGTTTGATATGGTGTGGGTGTTGGGAGCTATGGTAGGGTATTGATATTGTATGGTATGGTATGACATGGTGGGGTATTGGGAGGCATGGTAGGGTGTGGTATGTCATGTTATTGTATGGTATTTGGGTGCGGTGCTAGGATATGGTGACTTTAGTATAGGATGTTTTGGCTTTGGTGAGGTATGGTAGGGTAGGGTATGGTATGGTATTGTATGGTATGGTATGATAGGGTATTGGGAGGTATAGTAGGGTAGAATATGGTATTGGGAGGAATGGCAGGGTAGGATATGGTGTGGTAATGGTATTACTTTCAAACCCCACCGTAATGGTGGAGTTAGATTTTTCCTATTAATTTGGTCAGTATCACTACATTTCCTGCACCCCTTTAATAAAAATTACATTTGTAGATGGTCTATGGGATAGACCTATCTACATGCATGGCCCGCTGATTATGAATTAAAACTACTGTGTAAAAAGAGACAGTAGGGTATTTTGTAAAGTTAAAAAGGTACAGAGATTACACATTTTAGAGTTCAGATGTGACTTTTTGGTGTAATTAGTTGCTTTAAAAACTCTACGTTGAGGAATATTTGGAACTTTATACTTATGATAGCAGGATTATTTTGGAAAACCTCTACTAACTTAAAGGAGAGAATACTAGCAGAACACTAGCAGAAATGGACAGGCAAGAAAGCTAACCCCAATGAAATAATTTTGAACGCTCGCGTTTCCACACCACGGTAAGCCTTTAGGCTAGGCCGTAGGAGCGTCGGCGCGTTCTTTTTGGTTACCCAGAGCTTCCCCTGGAGGCCTAACCTCTGGGGTGAGAGGCCCCAACCATCGCCTCTCACTGTGGTAGCCACTCCATAACAAAATGCTACCTCCTTTTTATATATTTTTTGTATTCTCTGTCAATCCATTCATTGTGTATGAGGAAGGTGGTCATTTACTAAGACAAAGTCCGTTCATTTTAACACCTTTAAACTCTACATTTACTAAGATAAACAGAGAATGTTTAGTAAAGTCATGGCCCCTCCACCGCCATGACTCGTAGAGACCTTCCAAAAACAAAATAGTTGTCTCCTCCGTTTATTTTTTTGTATTTTACTTTTTATACTTTTTTACAAGTCCCACCGTACGGACTGTTCCAATGAGTAGCCATGGTGTTGGCCAGGCTCCTCAATGTACAAAGTCCTTCATTCACACCGGGTTGTTCGAAGGAGTAGCCGGGGTGTTAGCCTGGCGCCTCAATCTACTAAACCCTTCATCACACATTCAGGTTTACGGGGCTTTTCGTCACCCACGCCAGTGACCTTCATTCAGGTTTACGGGGCTTTTCGTCACCCACGCCAGTGACCTTCATTCACACACACACACACACACACACACATACAGTGGGAACTTGTGATTTTAAAGAAAAACTACATTTAAAGTGAACTTTCATCTTTCATATTTGTGTAAGTAAGGTAAAACTTCTCCGGCAACAGACTTCTTACTAACAGTCTTGCTTCAGGAGTAGCTGATTTTAACATCAAAGAACATAATCCGGCTTCATTTATGAAAACCGTTGTTTTCTCAATCGGCCCAACGCCCTGTTTTTGAGCGTCGGAAAAACTTCCAACAGTTAATTTATCACAACTATCTACATGTTTCCGAACTGCACTCCAGCCATTAACATGCTTTAGAGCAGTAGCTACGTCTCTAGCTTTAAACCACGGCTTTCCTTCACTATCAAACAGAACCAATACCGGTTTGTTATTGAATGTATAGAACTTGGCAGCCATGTCACAATTTACTCAATAGTACAGGTAAAAGGAGCGCAGAAGAACGTCTGATCAGTACTGCGTCTTGAAGCAGAATGATGAACTGTACTAGTGACATTTGGTATATACAGGAGTAACATTGCTCCGTAAGGAAAGGTGCTACCTTCATCGAAGGTAGCAACACGGAATTGAGACAAGTGTTACTTCAAGACGTAAAACACCAGATAGTTTCTTAACGTTACAAAATATGTTTTCAAAGTGATCATCAAAGACTGTTGGTGTTAGATTCCCTAAAGGAAAGAATGGTATATTACCTGAGATATCACCGTACTTTATTGATACTCCAATGTAGGTGTTTGATGAGGAGTTCTCCGTTATTTTATCTACTATGTACTCCGAAAACACCAAAGGCCATTCCGATACGTTTATTGGCCCAGTAAGAAAGAACTCATACTCTGAGGATTTAATGCGAAACTTTGAATTTTCATTTAACTTTCTTTTAGATATAAACTTCAAAAACACCCCTTGAATAGGGAGTGTATTATTTTCAGCAGACATTCTACAAGAAGAGACAAACAAGATAAAACAGTAACAGACACAGACACGTCCGTTCACTACCGCGTCTCAGAACAGAATGAGTTAATAGAGCTGATGTTTAGAGGTATATACGCTCAGTACCCATGTGAGTGACAGCTCCATTAAGCAGCTCTTTGTTTTTTAAAGCCGAAAGGCAGGGTGTTGTGATCATCATTAAATCTTCTCTTGGGCCCTGTAATTTTAAACTTTTTAATTTCACTTACTGTAACGACTTCTCGTCTCTTTGTTCTCCTGATTCTGTTTTCTTCAATTTCTAAAATTTCAGCAGCTTCACTAAGGACCATCTTTTTTAACTGTTCAAAATTTAATGTTTCGGAAGTCTTCATATTGAGGGTGAGGCCCTTGATTTTACACACAGTTTCTAGTTTTTGCTTTTTGGTTGACCAGACAAGGTATGCGTAGGTCTTTGGTCCCCCAGAAACAAACTCTAAGATATAAGAGCCGGGTCCGTACTCACTTGCCAATTCGTCGGTCATTTCCTCGAGGTAATCTCCCGTAGAGAC
The DNA here is from genome assembly GCA_963675035.1 of Allygus modestus. Classification (NCBI taxonomy): domain Eukaryota; kingdom Metazoa; phylum Arthropoda; class Insecta; order Hemiptera; family Cicadellidae; genus Allygus; species Allygus modestus. Next base: position 72,057,168 of record OY776117.1, on the reverse strand, counting down.
CTTGTACAATCCTCCCCTGTATAGATAAATACACGAGTCCGTGTCATAATACAAGACCTGCCCTCCAAGGGCATCTAAGTGTTCATACAGTTTAAGTCTGGCATGAGCAGTGGTGTAGGCCGCAATAACAACATTTACAGTCTTTAGAGCCTCACCGGCATCATCAAAATTCTGCCAATTAACTAATAAAACCTCTTGGTTAATTACTTCAACAAACTTTACTTCCTTTCCTGGTTGAGTTAACGAATTGAATAATTCTTTATAGTCTCTCACGATTGCAGTTTTTGTCATGTTTTCTCGCTGACCAAACTTGCCCCAGAATGAATTTAACATTAATTTAGCTACTGACCTGAGTCCTCCATTTTTAGCAATTTTGTCTTTCTCCATCTGAATACCCTCACGCTCAAAGAAATCAGAAACATACTTGTCTTTATCTTCCTCTGTTTTACACCATGCGGGATAGCCTGAGGCTTCCTGCTTTACTTTCAAGAATTTATTAATAAAGTCTGTAAACAATCCATCTTTCTCGTATGTGGCGACTTCATACTCCCACAACTCGTACATGTCCAAGATCACATAGCCTTTTTCTACAGCTTTTCTAATTTCATCCATAGTCCATGTTCCTACCATTGCCCTTTCCTCACTATCATGAAAACATTCCCCTTGGTTTAAAGTCTCACAGCAAGTTCTACACAAAACAAACATCAATTTATTATTCATTTTAGCGGGGAGTACAGGATGATACAAGTTGTAAGGAGGTAGAATCTTACATTTCAACAAGCCCTCTACTTCAAGGCCTCTCTCTCGACAGTCATTTCCAACGTAAACAGTAGGGTGACCAACGGGATACTTACAATATTTATTCACAAACGGATAAAGGGAGCAGACATCAACGTATTGTATTGTTTCTCCCTCTTCACATTTACAATACGTTTTAGTATTACCCGTTCTACCTCCAAAGAAGGAATCCCTAGGATTAAGCGGAAGTGTGTTTAGAATGGACAGTTTGTTCAAGTGATTTAGTTTTTTGTCCTTTTTCAAAGCTTTAAACTCACATTCCCACATCTCTACAACTTCATAGCTATTAAATTTTGCCATTTTGGATTTGGTTCTCTCGTAACGGAGATGCAAACTGTCTGAGGGATCATCCGGCAGAGGTTCTTCTCTGCTGTATTGATAACATTTTGGGCAACCGTGCCAGTAACACCCGTGAAACTCATAAATTCGTTCCCCGTCAAACCCGTCAACTTTTAGTCCATTAATTTTAACTTCTCTGCCCCGGCCCGCACGTTGAATCTTTACTCCACGTTTCTCCTCCTCCCATGTTAACCACTGTAAAGCAACGGCTGACTGATTGTCTGCAAGTCGGTACCCTGATTTTGGTATTAGTCCAATAGTATTTTCTTTTAAGAAGTTACGGCGGAAGGCCAAGTTACATGCACTGGCGATTGTTATAGCCTCGAGAAAAGGATCTACGTTACACTCTTGAAGAAGTAAGGCTCTAAATTTAATACATGCCTGAGCTAAAATCTCCACGTCAGAGATGCAATACTCCAAGATTTCCTTCTTAAAATCAAACACGTAGTCTTCAGCGACTCGTTCGTCATACCATTCTTCAAAGGCCTTGTGTGGTTTCTCAAACATTGATTCCGGACAGTAGTATTTTTTGTCGGGCATAGGGCCTACATAATCTTGGTTCGCCAGGGTGTTGAAGAGGTGGGGAAAGTAGCCCTTCTTTTTCTCGGGGAGTAGATCAAAAGCTTTAGGGAGTGCAGCGAGGGCCATGGGAAAATAGCTAAGAGAGTCCACAAACCTTACGTTGGCTACTTCAATCAATATAGCTTTAGTTCCCCGAGGAGTTATTTTTGGTGTAAATTTAGTTTCTTCCATAATATACTGTAGTATGAATTGGAAGTCAAAACCCTGCCCGTTGTGGGCAATTACACAGACATCTTTAAATTTTTTTCGAATTCCCATGATATAGTCCATGAAGTGTTTTACCGGTTCTTTTTCAAATACCCTTTGCCGTTCCGAGCAAGTTTCACACTCACCCCCATTAATACATTTAAAGCAGTACTGTTGTGATACACACAAGTTTACTTTGTGAACTTTCTGTTGTGGGTCTGAGGGAAGTGACTCGTCTTGCCTTGTTTCCAAGTCAAAGAAAATAAACAAAAAATCACGGTCTTTCGGTGTTCTCCTATCTACCCTCATAAAACACTGATGTGCCGGGTCTTTGAACGCTTCGCAGGGTTTACAGAAAACTTCTCCGCATACATGAACTGTCTTACGCCTTTTTGGATAAATCATTTTCTTACAGTCACGGCAGAGTTTTACAGTTTTACAAATTTGCCCTTGATGGGCTACTAAACACCGCTCATTTTTGAAGAAACGGTTGCAAAAACGGCATGTGATGCCACCGTGTTCTAGTTTACAGGGCGGGGAGATGGTATGGCATGAGGTGCATCTGTTAGAGCATCGATGCTCATGTCTGTTGCTATAGGGAATATGACAGGCTTCACAAAAGAAATTGCAAACAAACGCAGCAGTTAAGTTTCTAATTACATTGTAATGACCGTTGTGAAAGAGAAGGTTAATTTTTAACTTAGCGTTCTCATTACCTCCCTCAAAGTAAACATCACGGCCTTTCTTGTCGTAGTTGTAGACGGTAATTTTGTATTTTTTAAGATAGGACTGGAATTTTTCAAGCTCGGGGATGCCTGCACCCTCCTCCGGCATTTCTACACGGGCCTTTGCTATGAGCCTATTAGCTCTGAAAGTTTGTCTTTTACCCTTGTCTTTTCGAATAGCGTAGATCTGAGGATCATTTTTCGCATACGCTTTGCCTACTACCAACGCTCTAGCCAAACATAAATTGTCTTTATTATTAATTACTACAATACCCTTCCTAGCTTTAGATTCTTTATCAAAGGTATTGTAAAAGTCGGGTCTTGCCCTTCCTTTACCTACGGGGACGTTAATCCTCGTAACATCAACTCTAAACGTGTCACTAGAGGTTATAGATTGCGCATTGCTTTGAATTATGCCCCCGAAAATATCCCAGAGAACATCACCGCTAACTTTAGAGACCGGTCTCAATGATACGTATCCTGGTTCAGCACTTTTTAAATTTATAGACTGTAATTTAAACCCTAGATAATCAGTGGGTGCAACGTTGGCTTTGGATGTCTCTACAATTTGATTAAAACCTTTACGAATCCAATCAAACTCAGAGATACCTTTGGGAGGTTTAGTGAATTTGAAAACAGTGTTAGTCCCGTAAAGTCTAAAGTGACTAACGTAGGTTTCATCTTTACTAATTAAATCTACCGGGTTTTGAGGGTCCTTTTTAGAAACATCCATCCTTCAACACAGAATTTAATACTGAAAACAAGCTAAACAGCAAGTTTACGCAAGTTTTGCTGTTAACGCTTAAAACAGCAAGTACCCCGAACAGAGTCAAACTCACACGGATATAACTTAATTACGCAGAATCAATAATAATCTGTGCAAGAGAACACTTACGCAAGAGCAGCACAAAACACGTCTGCTCAGTGTCACCACTGAAATCAGACTGAAGAACTAGAGCTTGTTCCAAGAGTTATATAGTATGTAGGAGAGCACAGTTCCTCTGTATTACTACGCAAGTCAGAAAAACACTAACACACAGACTACGCAAGTCAAGCCAGAACTACAGGTTAACTCTAATGAAGGTAGCAAACACCACTCTAACCAAAACTGCATTAAAGAAAAGTGAGATTACTGTTAAGCAGCACATACAAACACAACACTACTCTTGACACAAGGACGTGAGGTTATGTTAGTCAATACATATAATAACTGCTCCAGCCAAAACTGCATAAAATAACAATAATAGAAAGTGAGGTTGCTGAGGCGATTTTACTGTACAAAAGAACCAGGGCAAAAACAGGTTACTGTTATGTTAGTCAACACAACACTACTTTAGCCACAAGGAAGTGAGGGTATGTTTACTTTCTTTACTGTAAACTAATAAGTCAGATTAAATGGATACACAACACTAATCTAGCCAAGACAATAAAATGAAGTACACCATACACGGAAAATTAATATAACACAGTAAAGTTGGAGTGTAACGGGTGAGGTTAGAAAAAGTGAGGTTACGTCATATTAGGTTATGGTAAGCAGACGGTCGATATTGAGGTTATGTTAGTCGGCACATACAAACACTACTCTAACCAAACCAAACAATTAAATACAATGCAAAACACTACTCTAGCTAGGTCAAACAAGAAACTGAGGTTGCTGTTATGTTAGCCAACACATACAAACACAACACTACCAGGTAAAACAAAATGGTGAGGGTATGTTTGCCTTCTCTACTGTAAACTACCAAGTCATACAGCGCTCTTAACATAGGTAAGTCAGACATGAACAAGACAAGTACATGATAACGTGAGATTACTGTTATGTTACTCAGCACATACAAATACAACACTACTATGGTCAAATCAAACAAGAAACTGAGGTTACTGGGTGTGAGGTTATGTTAGTCAACACAACACTAATCTAGCCAAATCAAACAATTAAATACAACACACAAAACTACTCTTGATACAAGAAAATAAGGCTTTTGTGACTCTCAAAGGTTACTGTTACTTTAGCCAGCACATACAACGCACAACACTACCAAGTAAAACAAAATGGTGAAGTTACTGTATAAAAGAACAAGGAGGTGAGGTTATGGTAACTCTCAAAGGTTACAGATGTAAGGTTATGTCAGTCAACAACAAGTACGACACAACTCTTGACACAAGAAACTGAGGTTACTGGGTGTGAGGTTATGTTAGTCAACACAACACTACTTTAGCCACGAGGAAGTGAGGTCATGTTACTTTCTTTACTGTAAACTACCAAATCAAACAATTAAATATAAACACAACACTAATCTAGCCAAGACAATAAAATGAAGTACACCATGCACGGAAAATTAATATAATACAGTAAGGTTGGAGTGTAATGGGTGAGGTTAGAAAAAGTGAGGTTACTTTAGCAAGTCAGATAATGCTAAAAATCACACGAGACGCAAGATTACTATAATACAAAGTGAGGTTATGTAAAATACAAAGCAAAAAGTGAGGTTAGGAAAAGTGAAGCCGCTATGGGGAGTAAAAGCTCAAGTTTTATCTTTGCAAAAACGCAGCGAACGGAGCAGCGCAAAAACACGTCCGATCGCAACGGGAGCAGGGAGCAAAGAGAGGGAGAAAATGCGCGGGATAATAGAAGGTGGTGGGGGCCATGTCTCTTTCAATCACAGAGCCCACAGGTAGCAACTAGTTACAACGAGTTTGCTGACAGAGACTATGTTGAGGATGTTGTGGTTAGATGTACAGAAGGCTAGATGATTAACAACAGAAGGACACGTGGGTTAAATAATTACCACAGAAGGCTAGATGATTACCAACAGAAGGGCACGAGGTTTGGATATGTTGAAGGACATGTAGGTCAAATAATTACCACAGAAAGCTAGATGATTAACAACAGAAGGACATGAATTAACATACCAGCCAGTCAGGTTACTTAAAATGTTACACTCGCCAGCTAAGAGAACAGGAGCTGGAGTTAGATACACAGAAGGAAGTGAAGGACGCGGGGGTTAAATAATTACCAAAACTGTAGATAATTAAACACAAAGGGTCAGATAATTAACCACAGAGGGTAGCAAAAGAGCCACGGAGGGAGGCAATTACACCCTAATTCCATTCCTCATAAGAGCCCATGTTATTCTATTCTCCGTAAGAGTCCATGTTAATCTATTCTCCATAAGACTCCATGTTAATCTATTCTCCATAAGACCAATGTTAGACCCAAAGCGCGCGGCATTACTACTTAAATTGTTGAAATTTCTTACCCAAGTATAATTTGAAGTTCTATTACTATTATTGTTACTAGTAAAAATCATAATGGATTGGCCATAATGATCCGATATAGCAGATATAATTACACTGATGTCTTTAATATTAATGCTATCAAAATTGGTAGCAATGTTGTCAATGCAGGTTTCTGATTGTTTTGTTACTCTTTTGGGAATATTTATATTTATTTTCAATCCTTGAGATTGAAACAGGTTTTCAAGATCTCTATTTGCATTAGCATTCATATCTAATGAATTTTTATGTTGAAGTCTAGGCATACAATGCATTTATGTGAGTTTGAAACTAATGTCTGATTAAGAGATATTTGTCGGCCTTTGGAAAATATATCTCTGTCGCCCTTAGGAGATCTATATATACATAAAACATTTATACATGTTTTACCATTAATGATTTGAACACCACAAACTTCAAAATTCTTTTCTTGAGAAATTGATTTCAAATCCAATATTTTTGTTTTAAAGCATTTTTTTACAAAAATACAAACTCCTCCAAATTTAGATAATTTTCTGCTGGAAAATAAGCCTAGATAGTAGCCTTTAAGTTTTATTTTCTTTATATCATTGCTTTTAAGGTCGTGATCGGTTACACAAAATATATCAGGATTTTTTTCATCAAGGAAAATTGTTATAGGTGCAATTTTATTAGATAGTGTTTGGAGGTGTGTAATTGTTAGATAGCATAATGCTATTTTCGGCATGGACCCATCTTCTGTTTGCTGTATTTTTATTTCAGATTCAGTCACTATTTCATCATTGTTAGAACAGTTTTTCCTAAAAAATATCTATTACAGTACACTTTATTTCCAGTATTTTTTGAAAACCAGTAGTTGTTTTGTTTATTAGTAACGTGACTCCAGTTTTTATGAGATCCATGAATACATTCATTAAATGAATAAATTATTTCTTTTAAGAGTTCAGAAAGGTGTATTTTACCTCTTTCCATATTAGCTTGACAAAACGTAACATTGTTATACTTTAAAGTTTTTTCTTTTAATTTAACATTGATCGTTTTTATTAGGTTATTTAGTTTTAGATTGTTATATCTTAAAGGTATTTCTACTATTATCATTCTTGTGTGCATACATTTTATTAAAAATTCATCCACTTGATGAAGTACTTCTTCGTTAGTAAGATTGTCAACATCATTAGTCACACCAATAATAACGAGTTCGCACGCAGCACGCTGACGTGAGGGAAGTGAATTTCCACATAAAAACTTTTAAAACTCAAAATCAGTGTAAAAACATACATTTGTCCAATTTGTATTGAAATCTGAAAACATTGATTTTTTTGCTGTTCTGATACTCCTGGTTTCATTTACTTGCAAAGCTGGGAATACAATTTTACACATTATAAGGTTAGTAGAAGGTCCAGACAGGCTTGAAAGTAGGCGTGAGGTTGCTGGGGGTAATAAAAGTACTCTAACGAAGGAATAACACGCTTTTCTAGTGTAAAACCTCCATAAGACAACGTACTGTGTTTAGCCGATACACATTTTCTTTAATAACTCGGTAAATATTTGGTAAATATTTATGCTAGAATGACGGGAGGGGGCTTAACACTTTCGCCTCTCTAATTCCCACCTTTTTACATGTATTCATTTTACATCTTGGGCTTTTCTGACCCTTTTTGGGCCCAAAAACTCGAAATTTGAAAGATTAATCCCCAAAACATGGGTTTAGAGTTTTCCGATTGTTTTGCCCAACAAACTTGTCCAACTGATTACAGAAAGGAACGTCCCTACTAAATTTGAAGTAAATCGGACAAAAAATGTGACCGCTAGAGTGCATACACTCATATATATGTCTATATATATATATATATATATATATATATACATATATATATATATATATAATTTTGAACGACCCCCCAAAACGTGTTCAGGGGGTCACGTTAGGAACTTCTATGGTGGTCCCGGGCTTAAGTTTCACCGTGCGGGTCAGGCTAATAGTTCACTTTCCAAAGGAAATTCACTAATTATGCAATCATTTTTATTTAATTTTTCTGTCATAGATGTATAGCATATTCAAGAACATGACTTAACTTAGTGTTTGGCTTTACATTTCCTACAATATTGTAATTACTTGTTATTATTTAAATTAGATAACGTTGATTAAACCGTTCTTCCATGACTATCCAATATGATTTCAACTTTTGTTTTCCATATATTTTTACTCTGAGTTTCATATTTACTTTTATCACTTGATGGAATTCTATTTATCGTAAATGTTCTGTCATAGTTATCTGTTGTGATTGACAAGTTTTTCATAATAGGATGCAATTCGTTACATTCTATTATGTTTCCTGCTCTAGTATTGGTCTTCACTGTTTTCCATAATACACATTTGTTAATTTTACTAATCGCCTTTTCCTTATAGTTTTCAAGAACCTTGAATCTGTTGTTACATGTCAATGGATTAACTGGATTAACAGTTTTGAAATTATTTGATTTGCCTTTTAGCAAATTTACCCTATAGGGAAGAAGCTATCACCGTAGGTCTCATGGTAAGACTTAAGCCCGAGACCATGATAACTTTTTGTTTTGAGGTCCCCAGATGCCAAAAACACTATTCGTTCAAATTTATATATATGTATATATATAAAACATATACACACTAAAAAATTATGAGATCACCCAAGCACATTCATGACTTTAAGTTTGAAAACCAGAAAAATCGGTCCATGGGAAAGGAAATTTATCGGGGTTTAAAATGTTCTAAAAATCAGTGTTTTGCATTTTTTACCCTAAAATGTTTAAAATACTTAATTTTGGTTTTGACCATGTTATAGAGCTTTAACAACAATATTTGTATATATATATATAGTATTTTGAATTATTAACCTAGGTTAAGTGGTTGCGGAGAAAACCCAAAAAAACCTACTCATAAAATCTCCCATGTTAATCTTATGGGAAAAAGGTTTTTGGCTTCTCCTCAGTTAATTTTAATGTAAACTTCACATTTGCTTTTACCAATCAGTTCAGCTTCATAAAACAATCATTTTGGTGTTTAAATTGTGATTCTACACCAGTGGCGTAGGTACGGGGGATCAGGGGATATATCCCCCCTTGTAACTTGGAAAAATTAAAATTTATATCCTCCTGAAATCAAGGTCATGCCTTTTGATTAAAAAGAAATGCTGTTACTGAAAAACAAAAAAATATGTGTGCAATATTTCCAAAATATATTATTTATACATTACGGATATTATCTGCGTACAATAAATAGTAGCAGATGAAGTGCACCGGCACACGGCACGGTATTTGCGCGCCACAAGTGGGACTTGACTCACCGAACAGTCTACCCTCCTCACCCCCTAGCAGCCAGTTCGTCAACTAGCGCACTTGACCTTGACCTTGACGTCTAGACGGTCTTAGTGATGTGCTTACTTGCGGTTGCTATATAAGAGTTGTAATTTAAACTGCAGGGAGCCATAAATATTCATACTGATTTTTAGCATTCTATAACCGCAAATAAGTGTATGTAAAAGTCAACGATATTTCCCGACGAAATAAAGCCAAAGAGTAAATAATAGAGCTTAGAGTGACCAGGGAAATAGGGGCTTAGCTTATTTGGCAATCGTTGCATGACGATGAAGTTACAAACGTAAATACATTTTCGTTCACAGATATATAGGATTTTAACAACAAATTTTCGTTATTCAACACATTTTTGTGAACAATTTCAAAAAGGGAAGATTTTTAGTTTTTAAAGAAAATCCCCCGGAGCAATATCTTAAAACTCCGGTAATCTCGGGGGGAATCTGGTGACTTGAGAACTCTAGCTTAACGATTATTTCCCATTACTTATTACAACTGATACAATTACTTTTACTTTCTCCCTCTATACATGGTATATGGGGAAAGTATTGTTTTCGTCAAAATTTTCGAATTTGAGTTGTTAGTGGAAATATTCGTTTTGGTGCTCCCTGAACCCAAAAAAGTAGTTTTTACGTGGTGTGTGTGTGTGTGTGTGTGTGTGTGTGTGTGTGTGTGTGTGTGTGTGTGTGTGTGTGTGTGTGTGTGTGTGTGTGTGTATGTGTGTGTGTGTGTCTGTTTGGATGTGTACAGAGCTAGAGCCCTAACCAATGGGCCGATTTTTATTAAATTTGTTATGTAGTTACTAATCCACGATATCTCCAGGTGTTTTTTTCATTTTTTGGATTTTTTGATTTTTAAGGGTAATTACCCCCCAAAAACCACCAAAAAACATGAAAAATCAAAATTTCTTAAAAACTGCACTAACGATTTTTATTAAACTTTAGTCGTTTGTAGAACTTTGGTTTTCCAACAAAATGACACCACCCGCATATCTGTAAAAATTCGGGTTCAGAATTTACAGGACTTCAAACATGAAAAATTCAGTTTTTTTATTTTTCATAGAAAAACATAAATATTAAAAAATATTACTATTCACCATTAAAAAGATCTCAAAAAACTAAATAATTTAGTACCTTGAATTACTATTCTACGATTGCTGGTTGTGGAGAAAATTTAAATTTTCATTTTCCGGAAAACGCACTACGCTGCCCAATGTTATTCTTATAGGGAATACAAAAATTACTATTTCTCTCTTATTTTACTGATCAATTTCATTCAAACTTGATATGCTTTTCAAGTTAGCATTGATCAACAGAGTAAGTTCGAAATATGTTGCCCCTTAATAACCCTGGGGAGGAAATAGGTGGCATTTCCCCTCTTAAAACCATGAGTGTAGCAATGGATTCTGTAGTGCCTCCGAAGCAGGGATTTGGGTGGATGTTTTTGAAAACAACTTGTTTACAAGATGTTTTTTACATTCGACAGTGCTTTGTGTTCTATATTTAGTACACAAAGCACTTACTTTGTGCACTTTTTAGTAAATAAAAAGTAATTTATTCATTAAAGTTGGGCTAAAAGGGAGAAAGTATGTGTCAGTTTCCTGATACCGTTTATTTAGTCCTGTTACAAATACTGATTACTTTGTATGATTACTTTGTTTGATTACTTTGGTTTATGTCTTAGATATGTAGGCCTATCAATAATTATGAATGTAAGGGATACGTCAATGATATGTCTTCAATTTTGCATACCGGTTTCCGCGCTAGTCACGAACACAGTTTTTTGTTTGGTATTCGCTAATGAGATATCCCCCCCCTTTAAAAAGGTCTATCTATGCCATTGTTCTACACCCAATCGTTGCAGAGATATTCAAAGTGCTAAACACAGTACATTGTCCAATGTTATCCTTATGGAGAATAAATAATACCCCCGTCACAGCAAACCTGCGTACTCAGCGAATTTTCAATACATACATATGTCTCTCACTACCACATAAAGCCACTTACCAAGTTTCATAAAAATACATAAATATATAAGAGATCGATAACATTTTATTTATTCTCCATAAGAATAACATAGGTACGCAGGTTTGCAGTAACAAGGAACACAAAATATGTGTTTTTATGCAATTATAAATATAACTCAACCAGGTGAAGCTACATACTAAGTTTTATTAATTTATGTTCATAATTAAGGCAGGCATAAAACTTTACTTATTCTCCATAAGAATAACATTAGGGCTGAGTATGCAGGTTTGCTGCTACAGGGATAATCAACAAAAAAATCAATTGTTTGTGCAAATATCAATATACCAGTACTACGTGGAGCCACATACTAAGTTTCATCAATCTACATCCATAAATAATCGAGATATCAAATTTTATTTATTCTCCATGAGGATAACATTGGACAACGTACTGTGTTTAGCACTTTGAATATCTCTGCAACTGTTGGACGTAGAATCACAATTTAAGCACCAAAATGATTGTTTTGTAGAGCTGAATTGATTGGTAAAAGCAAATGTGAAGTTTACATTAAAATGAACTGAGGAAAAGCCAAAAACCTTTTTCCCATAAGATTAACATGGGAAATTTTACGAGCAGGTTTTGTGGATTTTCTCCGCAACCACTTAACCTAGGTTAATAATTTAAAATACTATATTATTTGTTTTTTAAGCTCTATAAAATGCTCAAAACCAAGATTGAGTGTTTTAAACATTTTAGGGTGAAAAGTGCAAAAAACTGATTTTTGTAAAATTTAAAACCCCCATAAATCCCCCTTCCCATGGTCCGATTGTTCTGGTTTTCGAACTTAAAGACATGAATGTCACTTTACACATTTGAGCCAAATTTCATCGAAATCGGACTTTGTTACTCAAGTTATCATGTTAAAGGACACATATATATAAATTTGAACGAATAGTGTTTTTGGCATCTGGAGACCACAAAACAAAAAGTTATCATGGTCTCGGGCTTAAGTCTTACCATGAGACCTATGGTAATAGCTTCTTCCTAATAGGGGAAATTCGCTAATTCTTCCCCATAGGGGAAATTCGCTAAAATTTGATATCTCGATTATTTATGAATGTATATTGATGAAACTTGGTATGTGGCTTCACGTAGTACTGGTAGATTGATATTTGCACAGCAAATTTATTTTTTTGTTGATTATCCCCGTAGCAGCAAACCTGTGTACTCAGTCCCCTTGTTATTCTCATGGAGAATAAGTAAAATGTAATGACTCACTTAATTATGAACATAAATTAATAAAACTTCGTATGTGGCTTCACCTTGTTGAGTTATATTGATATTTGCATAAAAACCCATTTTTTGTTCCTTTTTGCAGCAAACCTGCTTACTCAGGCCCCATGTTATTCTTATGGAGAATAATTAAAATTTTATATATAGCGCTTATTTATGATTGAATATTGATGAAACTTGGTATGTGGCTTCGCCTAGTTAAATTCTATTTATATTTGCATAAAAACCAATTGTCTGTATTCCTTGTTTCAGCAAACCTACGTACTCATCACCAATGTTATTCTTATGGAGAATAATTAAATTTTATATATCGCTTACATATGAATATATTATTATGAAACTTGGTATGCGTCTTAATGTGGTATTAAGACATATATTATGCATTGGAAATTCTCTGAGTACGCAGGTTTGCTGCGACGGGGGTATTTGTACTTTCCACTGGTCCAAAGTAGTTTCACTTCTATCATTGTCCTTTACTTTTTTGGTGTTTTCTGGTTTTTGACATCGAACTATGCCTTTACTAGCTGAAGCACATTTATCTGCTTTAATAGTGTTCGGACTATTATTTAATATTACATTCGGATTTGGATTAATTATTAAATTCAAAAATTCTACATTTCATGTCTTGATTTGGTAGTAGGCTGTTGATGATTATTTTTGTATTCACTAACATATGTAGACTACATTCAAAATGGGATTTCTGTTGAAGAAACTTTGTTTCCGAAAAGGAGCAATCAACTTTTATATTTCGAGCCACAAGTTTTGCATCCTGGTGGTTTAGTTCTGTAATACTGTCAAAGTGATAAAAACCGTTGTTTTCTTTTATGTAAAGCAAAATACTCCAGTGGCATTACTAACGCCAACATTTTGCTTCGAAGGACAGTTGTTTATGCAAAAAAAGACAAATTTATCTCCATCAAAATTTAAGGTCGTCAGAATATCACTATTTTCTGACAGAGTCCCATCTCTATATATAATTCCGTAAGTCAAATTTTTGTAAAGAAATTGTGAGTGACTGGATGGCCGTAGAAGGATGGGAGGGGTATCATTTTAAAGGTCTTGACGTGAATTTTGAGGGAAAACTATTCATTTTTCTTATTTTTTTACCATAAATTCGCAACAGAATAAAACTTTTCCCATTAAAACAACATGGGGTTTAATTTGTTTACATCTTTTTAAATTAAAACAGCTGTGCCACAGAGTTAAATTAGCCTTTGATATTGATACCAGCTGTACTTATTCAGTTTGTTTACTTTTAAACTACAGCAATGTATAATTTTTAGTTATGGTGATCTATAGTTATATCTTATCGTATTTCTTCTTTTCTACCTTAATAGTAATGAACAACGGAGGAAGGCCGCGTCGCCGAGGTGTTGGCTTTCGAAATCAGCATGACAGACGACAGCGTAGGCGAGAAATTTATAATGAGGAAAGGAATGAACAACCACATCATGACGTCGAAGATACTCCTATTTTTAGATTACCACTTATAAACGAGATACCAACACACAATCTGGGCCTGATGAATGATCAATGTATGCATTGTGGTGCGTTGCACTTTGTTGAAGAGTCTACAAATGGTCACTACAACTCTTGCTGCCATAACGGTCTCATACATCTACCACAGCCTGAAAATAACAATGAACTACAACAGTTGTTTAGGAATGGACATTTTATTAAAAACATAAGACAGTATAATAATATTATATTATAATGCTAGAAAATCAGTGCTTATTTATAAATGACCAATGAAGGTTGATAAAAAATTGATGTATTTTGGTTTTTTAGGGGCTTTTGCCCCTACAAGCCCCTAGTGTTTTATTAAGTAAGTTAAAACTGGTCCAATTAAAACAACATCATTTCTATATAAAGATATTTCTTCTACTATGGAGGCCCAGCATTTCTGTATTATTACATGATCTAACTAGTTATCATTTCCACTCCTATTATTTGTATCATTAGTCGTATAGACTGAGGAGTCCAGTAGTGAATCATTATAATTTTTTTTAAATTTGTTTATTCCTATCTTCATGTTTTGTTTTTCAAGTTCTAATTTATTTATCATTTCCTTTAGTCCAGCTATTTCTTGGTCTTTTTTACCTGTTTGTTCTGGTATGTAAGTATGTGTATAACTTCATTTTTCTTTGACTTTTGAGATCTAGTTTGGGGAATAGATTTGACCATTTTTTCCAGCTGTTATTACTAGAAATATTGTTCTCAGTTGGTTTATAGGTTATAAAAATATACAGTGTGTAAAAAAGTCTGTCCCTCCACCTTTAATTTTTTGTTTGTTAAAACAAACAAATCACCTGTGGGGAACGATAATAACTTAACCCAAAGTATCTTTTGACGTTATTGGAAATTTTGAGTGTCCCCCAAAAATGGGGGATTTTGGGGGCAACTCAAAATTTTCAAATGTAACCACTTTTGAATGACCCCTCATTTTAAAGAGCTTTAAAAAAAAGGCGAATGGTGGAGGTTGGAGGTCAGTAACGTGTTTCTATCCAAAATGGCAGCTTGTCAAAGTTTTGAATACAACTCATTCTTGAAACCTGGCGTCTAAGACTTTTGGAGTTTTAATATCACCTTTGGTGACTTATTAAAACTGGAATGACTCTTGAAGAAAGGCTATTAAATGAAGAAGTGGTTTCTTTTGGTAATATTTAAAATATTGAGTGTCCCGCAAAAATGGGGGATTTTGGGGGCAATTCAAAACTTTCTAATGTAAACCCCTTTTGAGTGACCCCTCATTTTAAAGAGCTTTTTAAACCTAGATGAAGGTGACAGTTAAAAGTAAATTTTAAGCATTACACTATTAGGTGTTAAGTTCCAAATTATGTTAATGTTTTCAAAATTGTTATTATTTTAATTTTACTTGTTAGAAGGTACATTTATGGCAATTTATTGTTTAGTGAAATAAAACTATTACTTACTGTCTAGATGTGTCGTGAAAACAAATTCATAGTAAATGTTCCAATTGCTGGCCTCCTACTTCTTGACAGTAAAATATACGGTTTGTAAACTCTTCCCTCACGTTTTCAAAAGTTTCCTGTCTTATGTTTTCGCAGGCTTTGACAACTGTTCTTCTCAAATCATCCACACTTTCTACGGGAGTTTTGTAAATGATTAATTTCAAATAGCCCCATAGGCAAGGGCGGATCTAGGAATTTGTTGAGGGGAGGGCGCACTTGAGAATTTAAATTCTTTTATAGACATCATTTTTGCTATAAATAAAATTAAAATGAAGCTGTTTAGTGAACATGATGAGGGTTTAAAATAAAACCTATAACTGTACTTACCGTAAGATATTCTGTTTATTCCATGAAAGAAATAGAAAACACTAATTCATAAATTTATATGTCTTCCTGATATAACGATCTAAACTAATCCGGTTATTTACATCGGATTATTAAACAAACTAGAAGTTCTATAGAAAATGTTTGCCAATAACTTTTTAATACCAACTAATTAGCTACAACTTTCTCACTGGAAGTTTGTTTCTACCTCAAAAATAAAAAGGTTCACGCTTACTGACTTTTTCATATCATTCTCTTACAACTTTTTAATACGTTTCATCATTAAAAATTAAACATAATTTTAAACTAATATATATTTAAACCGGTATATGCGGCAACTTATGCAGAAAAGGAATATATAAGTTTCATTGTAGTTTTATTATTCTCAAGAGGTCCAGGAGTATGTAAATGACAGCGTGCTCACCGGTCGGGATTACTCTCTCTTCTGCCGTATCCTATGCTTTTGGTCTAGCCTGATAATTCAATTTCTGCTCATTTTTAAGGCTGACAGATCGCGAGCGGAACTGTTCGTGTTGGGGAGGGGGAGGGGGATGAGACAATCCTCTTAATCCACCATTGACTATACACAGGTGTATAGTCAATGACGTCACTAACTTCCTTCCCCTCTCGATCAAGGTGCATTTCAAGACTTCAGCGCTGCCTACCGGAAAGAATTGTAACTGCTACTGAGGCGTACGCTACTCCCACAAGAAAGCGACCTCTGATTCTTTCTTATCTTTTCTGCGACCTAGTGGGAAGGCAGCCTTAGAGTAGCTGAAGAAAATTACGGTCAACATGAAGGCTTCACTTTTTTACCCAGACAAGACCTCTAGATATATTACACTCGTTGAATCTATCCAACTATTTTGATTCGGTTCAGGTACAGCCAGTTTACATTTTCAAACATACATATATGGTGAAAACAACCCAATAAAAAATAATCAATCTATAACTATTAATGAATAATTATATGACAGTTAACTGCAATAAAATAGTTTAATCATATGATTATTTTTGTTGACTCATCGTTCGGTTTGTCATCCTCTGACTAGTGTACCAACTTTTGGACTTAAGAAATCTAGAGTATAATTGTTGAAGAGCGTCGTCTCCAGTAATACCAATTGGCCTTGGCTAAAACCATAGACCGTCTATGCTATGTTAAAACTAAGCGCAGGGCCGGAATTAAGCATAGGTTACTTAGGGGCGCACCTAGAGGCCCGCACCACACAGATCCCCATTCAAAAGCCTGATACAAGCAAGAAAAAAAGGTCACCAACAAGCCCCGCACCAGTGGTTGAGCCTAGGGGCCCACGGCTCCTAAATCTGGCCCTGACTAAGCACTAAGATTACAAAAACTGACATTATTTTGGGTATACAGATTAATTTCCGGGTAATCATCTGGCAATTTCCAAGAAATCACCCGGTTTTCGGATATTTGAAGCTCGCGGGGGGATTTTGTGGGGATTACTACAGCATAACCGGGTAAAAGCAGGGATTTTATAGGTAGTTTGCGGGTAAAATAGCAAACCCAGTCTGGCAACACTGAAGGTAGAACGCAAAGGTTTCAGAAAAGAAGAAGATTGAGGAAGACTGCGGGACTGCACACCCGCCGTGCAAAATGAAAATACTCTCCAACGGCAGTATATGATAGTTGTTTTTGGAATTTGAAATTTGCAAATATTGAAAACAAAATCGAGTACAGCTAGTACAGCAGTACAGCGACAGACAGCGTCACACTATTACCCATCAATTGAACAATTTCTGAGTCCAAGGGGGAGGGGCACGCACCCCCCTTGCCCCCTGGCTGGATCTGCCACTGCCCATAGGAAGAAATCCATCGGCGGAAGGTCTGGAGAACGTGCAGGCCATTCGATCAGACCTCGCCTACCAATCCAATGGCCATTAAACTGAGTGTTTAAATAGTTCCGGACGTCTCGGTGGAAGTGGCATGGGGCACCATCCTGCTGGAAGTGAATAATTTCTTCATCGAATTCAAAATCGTTCTCCATTACATTTCTTATTGCCGGGAAAACTAATTCTTGGATCATATTTAAATACATCTCTTCATGGAGGTAACCATCGATAAAAAAGGGTCCTAAAATGTGGTTTCCAAGGATCCCTGCCCATACATTTAACTTTTCAGGATACTGTGTGCAGGATTCCCGAAATACATGCGGGTTTTCCGTGTCCCAGTACCTGCAATTATGTCTATTCACAGAGCCATTGACAAAAAATGTGCATTCATCGCTGAAAGCAATACTGTTGACGAAACTTGGGTCGGCTGAGATGAGTGATTCCATTACTTCACAGAACTGAAGTCGACGGTCAAGATTGTCTTCGTTCAGTGCATGAACAAGGTGAATTTTGTGCGGATGAAACTTATGTTTCTTTTGTTTTTAACTAATTGGTAGGAAACATTGCACAGACTTGCAACTGACCTTGTTGATTGCTGAGGATCTTCCACAAATTTTGCTATAATTTCAAATGCCTTTTCTTCATCAATAGAAGGCCGACCTCGGCGTGGAGCATCTGCTACAGATCCGGTTGTTCTAAATTTATTTATCAACTGTCGCAAGTACTTTCTTGAAGTTGGACGATCAGGATGTGCAGCATTAAACCGTCTTTCTGTCTCGTGATAATTCTCATCCGAGGCTCCAAAAGTAAATATCATTTCTATCTTTTCATTCTGGCTTCGAGTCATTTTATTAAGCACAAATAAAAGAACCCCTAGCTAGAATTGAATGATGAGCCGAAAATAAATCTTAAATTACTTAGTGATTCTACTTTTAACAAACGTTTGTGCTGAATATTAAAGCACAAGAAGCATTAAAAGGTGGACACCTGACTCAACAAGAGTGGAAACTAAATAACTAGTGGTAACAACAACTCAGCAAGTCTGGGAAAACCCAGCGGGCAAAGGTCCTGTAATTACAAATTGTTTTCCAGACTGAAATGCCACAGATAAAGATTGACATAAACTATTACTTGTTACAATTTCTGTGCATGGCTAACAAGGAAATAATTAAAAACTCACCATCCCTCTACGACTAAAAAGCTCTTTCAATTAAAGGGTCACTCAAAAGGGGTTTACATTAGGAAATTTTGAGTTGCCCCCAAAATCCCCCACTTGCGGGTTCTCCAAATTTTAAATATTACCAAAAGAGACCAGTTTTTCATTTAATAGCATTTCTTCAAGAGCCGTTTCAGTTTCAAGTCACCAAAGGTGAAATTAAAACTCCAAAAGTCTTAGACGCCAGGTTTTCAAGAATGAGTTGTATTCAAAACTTTGACAAGCTGCCATTTTGGATAGAAACACGTAACAGACCTCCAACCTCCACCATTCGCCTATTTTTTTAGATCTTTAAAATGAGGGGTCACTCAAAAGGGGTTTATATTTTAAAATTTTGAGGTGCCCCAAAATCCCCTATTTTTGGGGACACTCAAAATTTCCGATAACTTCAAAAGATACTTTGGGTTAAGTTATTATCGTTCCCCAAAGGTGATTTGTTTGTTTTAACAAACAAACAAAATAAAGGGGGGGACGGACTTTTTTTACAATCTGTATTTATATTTTATTTTTACTCTACAGAGGTAATTACGAAAGTAGTATACAATTTTAAAATAATGTTATCAAATATTAATCATCTATGCAAATACTCACTAATCAACTAACTAATTTTAATTGTTTTTCATGAAAATCACAGAGAAAATGCAAACACTAATCACAACAACATTGATCAGCTCCAATCTTAAGATGACCATCATAAAATCTTGTAGCAAAATTAATGAGGGTCAAAATCTGTAACTGAAGCAAAAAAACCTTACTGATAGTATTTTTTCATTTATGTTCTAATTTTAGCTCTTTAGATATTTATATGTAGTGATATATCCAAGCAAACCACTTTTATAAAGCTTTAAATTTTCAGGTTTTTCCAGACTAATTATTTAGAATGGTAATTAAATAAAACAGAGAAGTAACTTGAGTTTGAAGTCAAAACAAAATAATCGTTACTAAAAGAGTTAGTCGTAAACCATTTTCATAATTATACTATTCAAGTTTTTAATTAAATACATTATTTAATTAAAATATCCATATTATTTTGATTTTCATACATCTATGCCAATTTGAATCACTAAAGGGAAAGGGCCCTGAACTTTAATATGTTGGGATATAAAAATGTTTTGTTTTTGTAAACTGATGTATATTTCACTACAAAATATAACTGCTTATTCGAGATTGGTATGCCGTGTTTATTAGAGGTTTTTAACTACTAAAGGATTTATTTCAATTAAATGTATTACAAATTGCATTTAAAGACACATCCGTAAGTTTTAAAAATAACTACCTTAACATAATCCTACCCAAAAAATAGGGAACTAAGTTTTCTTTTTTTAGTTTGTACTAAGTTTTTAATCGCTAGTGTACCATTTTTACATAAGGTATAGTGCAATGATGAACAACAAGACCTGTAAGAACATAATAAGGGAACCCCTAAAGATTGAAGAAGGAGAAGTTTTGACAAATCTTTTTAAACCCATCTCAACCGAGAATGTTACTGAGAAAATACATCATTGTTTCCTTGTTTAGGTCGAACTAAAATTTTCCTTAACATAACTACTAACGTCTCTACCTCTAATGATGTGTTTGGCGTAAATAAATACTATGGCAACCTATTCACGCAAAATTAAAGTTTGACGTATCAGACACTAAAATATTACATTCAAAGATAAAAATGAATTAATTATTGAAAAACATGTCCAAAACATTTTTTTCAACAGGCTAAATATCAGAGGTGGTAATCGACATGTTGATCTTTGGGACAATAGTAGTGTTACAATCACAACATTGTGTCTGTCATTACTTGTCAATATCATACCTACTTGACAAATTTTACCTCTTAGAACTGTCAAAACTCCGACAGGCTACGAAGTAAATTGGGAGGGAAGAAATGCTGGACAGCAAACTTGACCAAGGATAATTACATAGATTAGTGGTTACTTGGTGGCTAGTGTCACAGCTAACATCATACAGCCAATGAGTACAAATAACTCAACTGATACATAGCACCATTTACCATTTTGACGCCTTATAGGAAAATACCAATATTATATTTATCAACTCTTTTAGATTCTCTTAACCTCAACCAGCCATTATTTTTGGCTTTCAAACTAAATCCACTACAGGCAAACCTTAAGTATAAACACCCGTAGTCATAAAAGGGTGTTGATTTCTTAATTTTTTTAAAGAGTGAATCGTGTTTTAACAAAGTTTAAAAACTCAGCCGTTGTATGCAAATAAATAAATAAAATAAACAACTTAATTATTCTTTTACCTGGTTCTGTCTTAAGTTGATTTTATACTGTGTTGGAAGATGTACAACAATTATATTATAAATCACCTAAGATTCTAAACAAATTTAATTATTTTAGAACATAAAAACTTGTTTTCTTTATTTTTCAACTATGTCAAGTATTAAACAATAAGTCATTGTAAACATTTAAGTCGTTTAGTTATTGATTCATATATGGAAATTTTATTGTGTACAATTAAGTAACATTAGGTATATATTTATTACTAAGCCGCATTTACCTAGGTCCTCAAATATATGAAACATGAACAAAACATGGCTTTTATTTTTAAGTATGCATTTTTGCATACAGTCTGGCCATTTTATCATGAGACATGATTTAACATATTAAATTACAGTATACCCACCATAAATAATCTGTAACAGATAGAAAACTGAAATTAGGCATTTGTTTTAAATAATACCTCACAATTAAGTATATGCCTTGTATTTTCTATTTGTCAATTTTTCTGGGGTCTTGGGTTCAAATATTTTTATCCAAAAATAGATCTTTGAAATAGATATTTGTAGTTGTCTTGATACTCCTGGCAATACATATTCTCCAATGACAATTTTTAGTAAAGTCAAAGCATCGGCCAGATGTAATGGTAGGTCGTGGTGTAATGAATATTGTTCTATTGTTCTGCAAACTTGTATATTTCATTCTACATTTTATGACCCTAAACTTATAATTTTCATTTAACAACTGTATAAACAGGTAAGGGATTTTCAAATCCCCTATGAACTTATTCCTTCAGCATTTGACTTCCTGGAAGTTTAAGTAAATTAAAGCAAAGACAAAGGAATATATATATTCCTTTATCTATGATTAAACTTAAATTAAAATTAAAATAGGTATACTAATAATATCTGTTAAAAATACGAAAAAAACTAATTCTAGGGTTGGTTTTTATTTATAAATGCATTTACTATTCACGCTGTTCCTAAGGGCGGAAACTGAAACTCATGCATACAAAACCATTTTATAATGAGTTTGAATTCACAAATAATTTATAGAAATCACTGAGTGTATATTCAAAAGAAATAATTTATGGAAATCACTGAGTGTATATTCAAAAGAAATAATTTATGGAAATCACTGAGTGTATATTCAAAAGTCTGATTGACTGAGAAGCAAAGTATAAACCAACAAGCACATGTCAAAACAAAAAAGACTGAATCAGTGTTTTATAGAACCAAATAAAAAGTACTGAGAGTAAACTAATAGTATGATCAATAATATTCATTCAAGAGAGTGAAGATAAATATGTTTACACAAAAAATACAAAGTAACTAAACGATCCTTTTACTACAAACTTTGATTAAAGCTTTTGATAGCACTTGAAAAACCTTTTCAAACAAAGGTTTTCCTAGAACCTAAATAACCGCCCTTTGATTAGACTCTCTATATCAACCTCAACACGTTTTCAATAGTCAGAGAAGCAAATATATTAAATAGGATCAGTTTGCAGGATAAATAAACTGTGTAGCAAAAACTATATCAATTGACCTCTATGACGTTCAGTTATCGGACTAATAAGAATGCTCTCATTATTTTGTGTTTTTGTTTAACACGATTTTTACCATCGCCATTTCAGAAGACATTTGTACAAAGACACACTAAGGCATTTCGGGGAACTCATTCAAATATCTATGGACTTCTACTATGGACATCCTGGAAAACGAACACGCGATTCTTGAATTGAAATTGCAAAAACATCCTATCTGTAAAGCTGTAATAGCCGAAGTTACGGTTTTGTATAGTACTATAGTTGCTATGGTTATTACTGGTGTAGGTAAAACACAAATAAAACAAATAACTATTTAATGTTAAATATACAAAATTGTATGCTTACATTTACATTATTTATTCATAATTGATATGAATTCAAGAAAATTTAACAGGTGTCTCGTCTGTGGAATGTACAGTACTTTCTATGAGAAAAAAAAAATATTTACATATTAAGGGGTTCCTTTGTTTACATATAGTTGAGGAAGCGGTTTAATTACCTTTTGTCGTTTAGTTCAAATAAATTTGACTTCATTTGAACTGAACGATAAAAGTTAACTAAGGTACAGTACTTGTTATGTCATAACCAGTTCAGGGGCAATGCCACAACAATAAGATACCAAAACTGAAAGAAACTTTTAAAAACTAAGTGAATAAATAATATGATAGAAAGGGATATCCTTCATTTGGTTTCTTACCTTTAAAATACTTCCAAGTTATTAGTTAATTTTAAGGCCAGATAAATATTTTAATCTGTTTTCCTTGATGACTTATCTCCAACCTAAGCTACTTTCAAATGTCCCGCCAATCCTGCCAACAAGAACGGGGCCTTGCTCAGGGGGGGGTGTCAGGGGGGACAACTGCCCTAGGACCCGTGAAAGCTGAGTACGGCCCTGATCAAGAATAAAGCCAAAGAGGTGGCAGCAGAGGTTTTCACCATCTTCTAGTGCAAGATGGCAACCAAGCTCAATCACGTTACTGAAGGTACATTTCATCATCAATATTTCTTTGTTTCGTAAACCATGATTGTCTGTACATATACTTCCTGAGTAATAATTTATTTACCATTGAAGGTTTTTTTACCATTACAAACTTTGGTCTTTTTAATTAGTTTACAACAAATCTTTATTAAGATTTGTATATAACGTGTATGATTTGTGGTCTCAAATAAACGGTGAAGTAAAGAAATAATGCAGGAGGCTGTAGGTATAGAGGCAAAATATTTATAGAAATATTATATATTAAGATTAGTAATACTTAAAAAGAAATCAAAATTTGAGGGATGTACCTAAATTACACTGAAAATGAGTTTATATTACTTTAAGAGGGTATTTTATTTTCATACCTGGATGTGCCTTTCATTTGATTACAAACTATCATCGTTTATTGTTTTTCTTTGTGTTGTAAAAGTAACTGTCTAATATGTTTTATAGTGATATTTGTTTATAAAACTATCTACTAAAAATTAATGTCCATAACAAAAATGAAGACTTGGTCTAGAAAAAAGAGTAGGAATTCTCCTGGAATCAACAAAAGAGGAGTCTTGCATTGAGGGAACCATTATAACTTAGATTCATTAAACACCAAACAAAGTTAGCTCGGTCTTCCTCAGGTTAAGGAAGTCAATTATTTTTGTTATTTTGATGACTATGAGATACACTGTGGAGTTAAAAAAATGATTCTATAATGTTATATAAGTCCGGTATCAGTAAGCTGTGTATTTTTAACAGTCTGGTGTGTCATTACAAAGGTGCATATAAAAATAGAATTTTTGAATACAATATATAAAATAAACACATTTTTAACTAATTGTTTTAATTGTGATTATTGTATTTATTACCGACAGGTATCAAGACACTTTTTATATTGAGTTATGCTTAGCCACCGATGCTTAGCCTGTACGGTTTTATTTAAATTTGTAGTGAGCGAAAGTATTTTGATATTGCGATCCACATGAAAATACACATCAACAGTTTTCAAAGACATTTTGATCGGGACAGAAAAGATAAGCTGATGAATGCATTTGTTGAATTGTTTGCTTTCTGTGATAAAATGTATCACAATTTGTATCAATGTCTTTATTTAATACAGGGCCCAAAAGTGATTGATATGTGATAGTTATGTTACTTCATAAAACCTAAATTAATCTTCAGCAAATGTAAGTAAGATGAAGCGTAGCGAATTGACCCGCCATTCAGAGAAACGCGACACAGTAATATTAATCCACTTACTCGATACATTTGCGATAGTGTTGGCCATATTGTTAATAATTGTCAATTTCAATAATGTAGCTTTCAGTCACCAATTTGATATACATGTGGGTGCTCTCTTAGATTAATGTACGTAGAGACCAATAGTGGAACAATTATGGTAGAAACATCAACGATAGCATATCAATTAACTAATCAGAAATGGTGTGAGTTGATTGATTTTAATTTGGTAAATTTTACGACTATGTACTTCCCGCAGTTAAATTATTTAACTGTCGAAAAGTTTATATGTTTTAAATTGTTTGATATGCTATCAAGTTAAACAACTGCAAATATTCTTACAAATTATAACAATGTTTGATAAGATTAAATACAGTATTTGTTGTATTGATTAAGCCCAGTCATTTTGGTAGGAATATAAAATTGTTCTCTCAGTGGGATTCTGGACAGCAAGTGTGTGTGTTGACTAAATAAAACATAATGTAGACTCAAGTAAAACAATTAAGATTAAAAGTTACTTATCAAATTAACGTGCCTTACTTAAGTTTGGCTTCTTTCTAAAGGTAAGGGTAGTAATAATATTGAGGCCGGAAGATCCTAGTTTCACCACAAGATTGATGAAGAGCAACAATGATTTGTTTTTGCTACATTCTGTGGAGAAACTGATGAACTCTTGCGACTAATGTATGTTCATATAATTACCTAACCAAATAAAATCACGTTCAAGGGAGCGAAGCCCTGAAATATTTCGTAATGGGAATAGGCTTATGTTATTCCCAATATTAGCTCTGTGTCTACCAAATTCCAGCTTAAAGATAAAGTAAGTATTATCCATGATATTGCTATAAAATTCCAGAGGAGCGGAGCCCTATACAAATTGTTTTAGCCCAGCCTTATTTCACATTTTCAGTATTCACGATTTCCTGTAATTTTGCACTATGCAAAATTTCAGCTTCTTAGGTATTGTCGGTTTTGAGATACACTAACCACTAAGTCAACCATAGTAACTAATATATGTATATTCAATATTCATATATATGGTTTGTTTTGTCCATAGTTGGATCTTTAACCATCTCGTTAGTTTGTTAAGTGGTATTTGATAAATTAATTTACTCTACATGATTCTGTTATTTATTACCAATCTTCACTCAATGATTTAAATATGCACTAGAACAACTGGTTATAGAATTAATTTTCTTAAGCCATCATCCAATACAATTTGATGCCCATAAGATTAACATTGAAACTGTTATGGTACGGGGTGGAGCCCTGAGGAACCGTTGTAAAACCTAGTCATATTTCACATCTAGAGCTTAAGGGCTTACATATATTGGTGTTTTTTAGGTACAGTGATCACTGCATGAAGGGTCAGTGAGGGGTATTTGGCAAATATTGGTGTAGATATCAAAACCTAATAAGTGGTAGAATAATTAGTTCTTTATCATTTGTAAAACCTGTAAAAATTTCAGAGGAAAGCAAACAGAAGCCTAAGTATGCTATTTTAATAATCATGTTATTTTATGTTATCGAGTTGTTTAATTCATTTGGCAAAAACTCAAAAATATTTCAATTTAATTTAATAGTCCCTAGTACAGCACGTGAATTATTTTACTCTTCAAAATAACGAAAAATTATTAAATATGGATGTTGATGACGTTAATCCATTTTATGAAAACGTGTAGCATGGAATCTATCAACTAGTTCGTAATCCTCTTCTAAACTAACTTCAATAAACTGTAAGTATTATTTGAATGAAAAGATACTTAAGTAGTACGAGCAAATTGCAATACTTCGTACAGATTAAGTAAAGTTAAAACCCCTTTTACCTTGGTAAGCTGAATATTACAGCTTAGCTATGTTCCAATCTAATGTAATGAGGCTCTTGGCTCCAAACAATTTTGATTCAACCAAGTTTTTTGTTTCCTGTTTCTAATCCAAATCTTTTTATGAGAAATCCTAGTTTCAAAATTAGATTTGATCATTATCATTATCTATAATTTATCATCCTCATTTACTCAGAAACCTTATAATTTATTATTTTCAGTGCCGGGGGGACAAAGCAATGCTAGGTGAAGGGTTCAGGTTTTCAGAAATTGATTTGTTAGGACCAAAAGCCCCTAACTCCAAAGTTTAAGGTAAGCCCTTCCGCTAGATCCTGATGTAAATTTTGCAAACAAATAAAAAAAAAAACATACCAACAAACCAACAGACATCGCTCATATATTAAAGTATTGGATAGTATTTACCACATATTGTATGCAAGTACAGTACATGTGTAAATATATTTTTGAATTGTTATTTGATGTATTTGCTTCAACTTGTTTAATTTCAGAACAAAATATGTATTGCTAAAAGCACCGTTGCAATAATATAATATAATTAATTGCAAAATAACATATCATTAAGTAATTAAATTATGTAATTTTCAACTATTTAAAAACTAATATGACATTAGTATGTTGTAACAATTCCATTAAATTGTTCTAATCACCACTCAGTGTGAGGAACTGCAAAGTGGAAATTTGGCTGCAGGCAAATTATGTCGAACACTTCTGTTAATTAATTGGATATGTTATTACATTGTACAATACTGAATAAACTAATTTATTTATAGTTATTACTTACTTTATAGTTACTGGTTTATTTCATACAATTCAGTTATTTGAATTAGCAAACAGCTAAAAAGGTTTTTCTAGGAGGATTGCATCTTTGGCCAATATACAAAATACACATAATATGCCTCACACACATTATATTTTTGCCTCTTAACCTTTTAAGGTAAAATGATATCTGACATTGAAACAATCGAAAACAAGATTATTAAAAATCATAACTAAAAACATACAAATTTATGCCACAGAGTATAACATGAATCATTAATTTAATTATTTAATATAATTACTGTAGTATAAACGTAATTATAACGTTATTCGTATTGTGATGGTTGTTTTAAAGGAATTGGTTGAAGTTTGATCGTTAGTATGTGTATTGATAAAAGAGCGAACCCCTGATTTATACATTTCTTGATTAATGTATCGTGATTTTCTAAAACTATTATTTTGATCATTCGTGTTGTATCAACCGGTATTCTTTAATTTTAGACCCTATCTTGACCTTATAAATTTGAAAAATTAAACCATAGAGCTTTTAAAAGATCAAATTTATGTCTCAGTAAAGTGTAAAACATGAGAATGTTATGCCAAGAATGGCGGTAGATTGTAATAAATCAGTGTCAAAGGATATCACAAAAAACGTTTTTCCAATCGTATAACGATTATACATACTACAATATTATAGAATATACTGCAACATATATCAGTGTCACGAGTTTACACTGGGTTTCTAAAAATACTGCATGGACATAGATACAGCATGACTAATATGGTACATCTGGAGTAATGTTAGTATAGTTAGACAACCATCTTATGGCGTTAAAGGCTTATAAATTAAAAATAATAATATACATAATCCAAAACAGGAATAGAGTGCAAAGTTTTAATGAAATTTTGTAATAAACCAAAGTCATTCAAATTACGCAGTAAAACCTTTTAACTTTACTTTTAAATTTCAGCATTAATGTAGACAGTAAATGTCATGTATAATTATTCTAAAAATTCTCCTCATTAACCACATATTAGAAAAGAAGAATTGGACTAACTTCGTTAAAAGCAGCAGGTGATTCATTAACTTACCCTCCTCCTGAGAATTTCTGTATCTCTTGTTTCAAATTAACACTAAATTAATTACAATTAAACACGTTGGATACGTTGAGTAAATAATTATGGAAGTTTTAGCGAATTTCCCCTATAGGGAAGAAGTTATTACCGTAGGTCTCATGGTAAGACTTAAGCGCGAGACCATGATAACTTTTCATTTTGAGGTCCCCAGATGCCAATAACACCATTCGTTCAAATTTTTATATATGTATTTATGTATTTATGGTATTTATATTTATATATTTATATATATATATATATATGTGTGTGTCCGTAAGCACGATAACTCTCGTAAAAAAAGTCCGATCTTAATGAAATTTGGTACAAATATGTAAAGTACCATTTATTTGAACGAGTTCGAAAACCAGATGAATCGCACCATCCGAAGGGGGGTTTTTGGGGGATTTTGTACCCCAAAAATGTGTTTTTCGGGGTTTTCACATTTAATTTTAAATTAAATCAAATTTTAATTTATACCATTGAATTCAGCTTAAAAAAACAAACAATTTGGTATTTTGATCATTGCTCTACGTCAATTGGTGACCAAGATATTGAAAGTGCTAAACACAGTACGTTGTCTAATGTTATTCTTATGGAGAAAAAGAAAAATTGTATATCTCGCTTATTTATGAACATAAACTGGCGAAATTTGGTATATGGCTTGATCTGGTTATGGTTTATTGTTGTTTGCACAAAAAAACAAATTTTCGCCTATGGTTCCCGTAGCAGCAAACCTAGGTACTTGGTCCCCATGTTATTCTTATGGAAAATACTTAAAATGTTATATATCGCTTAATTATGAATGTATATGGATGAAACTTGGTATGTGACTTCACTAAGATGAGTTCTATTGATATTTGCATAAAAACCCATTATTTTGTGTGCCTTTTGTTGCAGCAAACCTGCGTACTCATCCCCAATGTTATTCTTATGGAGGATAATTAATATTTTCAATTTCGCTTGTTTGTGAATACATTTCTTATGAATCCTGTTAAGTGTTATAATGTGTTATGTTATATATTCATTGGAAATTCGCTGAGTATGCAGGTTTGCTGCGACGGGGGTATTTTTATTTACGTAATTCTGATCACCTTATTTATAATTCACTTGTTATTTAACCTCTTCACTACCGGCTCACACACGTACCGTGATACAGAGCTCCCTTACTGTCGGTAGGGAATGTGTTAACCCCTTCACTACTGGCGCACCATGATACAGAGGATCCTCACTGTCGGCAGGGAATGTGTTAAGTTAATCTACTGTACCGGTATATGTAATCTAGTCATCATACAAAATGTAATGAATCAGCTTTCAAATGCCATTGTTTGTTTGTTGTTGAATTATTTATGGTACTGTTTATTATGTATGATGAATTTGTATTGCATGCTAAAAAAAGCTCTGCTGTTGATGAAATAAATAAATAAAATCATATGTTATGAATATAGTTATTTAGGTACTGGTAATTATTTACAATTTTCTATTAATATTTTATTGACTAGCCTACTCAGCCGTTGGAGAGGAAAGTGGTGGGGGTATTCACCTACCTCACGCATACTACCTCCCCTATAAGCCAAGTATTACCGTGAAAGGAGCTGTGTTTTTTCTTTCTTGGATAGAATAGACCTGAATTGTTTTTATTTCTTCATCCTCATGCATTTTTTGTCATCTTGCAGGAGAAAATGAGCCGATATTTTAGTTTATTTTTGCAAATAAAATGTATTGTTTCAATGTTGTTACATATACTTTTATTCTTTGTTTAAAATTCATTGTGATGGTCAGTTTAAAATATTTACGAAACTAATGCAGACATTTTCACCCACTGATTACAGAAAACAAGTTAGTTTTTAGCGAATTTCCCCTATAGGGAAGAAGCTATTACCGTAGGTCTCATGGTAAGACTTACGCCCGAGACCATGATAACTTTTCATTTTGAGGTCCCCAGATGCCAAAAACACCATTCATTCAAATTTTTATATATGTATATATATATATATATATATATATATATATATATATTTATAGTATGTTACTAAACAATTCACAGTATAGGGCTGCTATTATTATAAATATTAAAAAATAAAAATTCAACTGAGCACCCTTTTTAAAATCTTTTAATGAAGCTACATGTTTCGGCACTTTTAAGGCCATTTTCAAGCTAGACTTAACCTAACATGAATTATGTTAGGTTAAGTCTAGCTTGAAAATGGCCTTAAAAGTGCCGAAACATGTAGCTTCATTAAAAGATTTTAAAAAGGGTGCTCAGTTGAATTTTAGCGAATTTCCCCTATAGGGAAGAAGCTATTACCGTAGGTCTCATGGTAAGACTTAAGCCCGAGACCATGATAACTTTTCATTTTGAGGTCCCCAGATGCCAAAAACACCATTCGTTCAAATTTTTATATATGTATATATATATATATATATATATATATATATATATATATATTTATATATATATTTATATATATATATATGTGTCCGTAAGCACGATAACTCTCGTAAAAAAGGTCTGATCTTAATGAAATTTGGTACAAATGTGTAAAGTACCATTTATTTGAACGAGTTCGAAAACCAGATGAATCACACCATCCGAAGGGGGGTTTTTGGGGGGTTTTTGGGGGGTTTTGTACCCCAAAAATGTGTTTTTTGGGGTTTTCACATGTAATTTTAATTTAAATCAAATTTTAATTTATACCATTGAATTCAGCTTAAAAAAAACAAACAATTTGGTATTTTGATCATTGCTCTACGTCAATTGGTTACCGAGATATTGAAAGTGCTAAACACAGTATGTTGTCTAATGTTATTCTTAAGGAGAAAAAGAAAAATTGTATATCTCGCTTATTTATGAATATAAACTGACAAAATTTGGTATATGGCTTCATCTGGTTATGGTTTATTGTTGTTTGCACAACAAAAAAATTTTCGCCTATGGTTCCCGTAGCAGCAAACCTAGGTACTCGGTCCCCATGTTATTCTTATGGAAAATAATTAAAATGTTATATATCGCTTAATTATGAGTGTATATGGATGAAACTTGGTATGTGACTTCACTTAGCTGAGTTCTATTGATATTTGCATAAAAGCCCATTATTTTGTGTTCCTTGTTGCAGCAAACCTGCGTACTCATCCCCAATGCTATTCTTATAGAGAATAATTAATATTTTAAATATCGCTTGTTTGTGAATATATTTCTTATGAATCGTGTTAAGTGGCTTAATGTGTTATGTTATAATTCATTGGAAATTTGCTGAGTATGCAGGTTTGCTGCGACGGGTGTATTTATTTTGTAATATTTATATATTTATATATATATATATATGTGTCCGTAAGCACGATAACTCTCGTAAAAAAGGTCCGATCTTAATGAAATTTGGTACAAACGTGTAAAGTACCATTTATTTGAACGAGTTCGAAAACCAGACGAATCACACCATCCGAAGGGGGGTTTTTGGGGGTTTTGTACCCCAAAAATGTGTTTTTTGGGGTTCTCACATGTAATTTTAATTTAAATCAAATTTTAATTTATACCATTGAATTCAGCTTAAAAAAACAAACAATTTGGTATTTTGATCATTGCTCTACGCCAATTTGTTACTGAGATATTGAAAGTGCTAAACACAGTATGTTGTCTAATGTTATTCTTAAGGAGAAAAAGAAAAATTGTATATCTCACTTATTTATGAATATAAACTGACAAAATTTGGTATATGGCTTGATCTGGTTATGGTTTATTGTTGTTTGCACAAAAAAACAATTTTTCGCCTATAGTTCCCGTAGCAGCAAACCTAGGTACTCGGTCCCCATGTTATTCTTATGGAAAATAATTCAAATGTTATATATAGCTGAAACTTGGTATGTGACTTCACTTAGCTGAGTTCTATTGATATTTGCATAAAAACCCATTATTTTGTGTTCCTTGTTGCAGCAAACCTGCGTACTCATCCCCAATGTTATTCTTATGGAGAATAATTCATATTTTAAATATCGCTTGTTTGTGAATATATTTCTTATGAATCTTGTTAAGTGGCTTAATGTGTTATGTTATAATTCATTGGAAATTCGCTGAGTATGCAGGTTTGCTGCGACGGGTGTATTTTCCTATAATCTTACTCTGTGTGATATTCAAAATAGTTTCTTAAGTAATTTATCTACGTATAATGTTGACCAGAGGAACTTTGAGGAAACCGAAATTCTGAAACCCATCAACTCAACTCATACAAGTTATAACTTCTGAGGATGAATATTAGTTTTTTTATAAGCCTCTACTAAGACGATAAATATTAAAAGGTCTATTTTTAAATCATTCAAATATATTCTATTTTGATCAACTTCACTGTAAAATGCATATTTAAATAAATCGTAAGTGATTGTTTGAAAAACATCTTTGACAGAAAGATAGACGATTTCTCGATTGCAAAGGAAAGAGAAGTGAGTTTGGTTCAAGTTTCTACACTTTTGCTATTAGAAAAGTTAGCAAGTAAATACACTGTGTTAGTTCCAAGTCCTATTGTTTAAAAGCTGTCCTCCAAAAGTAATGTTGTTTTTGTTGCTAAAAAGGTTATATTCTTTACAAATTGCAGTTTTTCACTTAGAAGACCACAACTTCTTTACAATTCTTACAATTAGTCTTGTGTACGAATTAGTAATATGCAGTTCTTTATTTAATATTCATTGTTGGTGATGGTGAGTTTATGTTATTTAAGAAATTATTGCGGACATTATCCTTCACTGATTAGTTAAACAAAAGGTTTTACGTCGTTTCGTGATCTGGAATCTGATCTTTTGTCTTGGTGAAAGGAATACCTGAAACATATAAAATTAGTGTCACAATCCAGACAAAGCTGAAAAATATCGCAGAAGAGCTAACACAGAGAACTGTAAAATCAGTCTGAAAAATTCCCCCATCGCAGCAAACCTGCATAGGCCTACTCAGCGAATTTCCAATGCATATGTATACTCCATATAAAGCCACTTACCAAGTTTCAAAGTTACATATTCACAAATGGGCCGTTTATCAAATTTTAATTTTTCTCTATAAGAATAACATGGGTATTGAGTACTTAGGTTTGCTGCAACAAGAATCAGAAAATATTTGGTTTTAATGCAAAAATTAAAAGACCAGGTGAAGCCACATACCAAGTTTCATCCGTATCCATTAATAAATAAGCAATTTATACAATTTTATATTCTCCATAAGAATAACATGGGGGCTGAGTACGCAGGTTTGCTGTAACAAACAATACAAATTATGGCTTTTTATAGAAATATTAATACAAGTCAACTAGGTGAAGCTACAAACCAAGTTGTATTAATTTATGTTCATAATTAAGTGAGGCAGAACATTTGTCTTATTCTCCTTAAGAATAACATAGGGGCTGAGCATGCAGGTTTGCTGCTACCGGAACCATTGGCAAAATATTATCTTTTCTTTAGACAATTATCAATAGACCACAACGAGATGAAGCCATATACCAAGTTTCGTCCGGATACTTTTATAAATAAGCGAGATATACAATTTTTCTTATTCTCCATAAGAATAACATTGGACAACGTACTGTGTTCAGCACTTTGAATATCTCTGTAACCAATTAACGTAGAGAAATGATCAAAACACCAAATTGTTTTTTTTTTTAAGCCAAATCAAATAGTGGAAAGTAAAATTAGATTAAATAAAATATTATATGTAGAAAACTCAAAAAACCCATTTTTAGGGTACAAAACCCCCCAAAATAACACTTCGGATGGGTCAATCTGTCTGGTTTTCAAACTTATAAGTCATAAATGCTGCTTTACACGTTTGTACCAAATTTCATCAAAATCGGACCTTTTTTACAAGAGTTATCGTGCTCACGGACACATAATATATATATATATATATATATATACCGTTTCGAACCATTGGTGTTTTTGGGGTCAGGGAACCTCAAACCAAAAAGTTATCATGGTCCTGGGTCTAGGTCTTA
The DNA here is from genome assembly GCA_963675035.1 of Allygus modestus. NCBI lineage: Eukaryota > Metazoa > Arthropoda > Insecta > Hemiptera > Cicadellidae > Allygus > Allygus modestus. The sequence continues at coordinate 72,022,626 of OY776117.1, read as the reverse complement.
CCATGCCGACTATGGTAATAGCTTCTTCTCTATAGGGGAAATTCGCTAATACAACTTAAATAAACACAAATGTAAAACTCAAACAATCACAAAATACAAATCAAACACTCAAACGAGATAACACTGCAGCACAAATGTATAGGGTTTGTGCTCCAAGCGAGACGGACGCATCCAGTTCTACTCTTTCATAAGAATTTTTACAAATACTACTAATTTTATTAAAATACAAATTCATCTTTGTGTTCTCATCAAAATATTCACTGAGGTTCTAGTGTTTGTATTTCAGCCCAAACCTTTTGGCCAAATAGGATCACATGGATTTGCGGGAGATCCACCCCAAGTAATTTTCCAAGTTCCATCTTGTATTTAAGATTAAGTTTCCAAGTGTTTTCGAGGTAGTAATTAAGGTAACATAGAAACAAAATATGGGATGAGGCGTAAAATTTATTGTTCAATGTTATAACGGATAGTAACACGTTAACATAAGTTGTATAAGAAATACCGTAGTGGCTACCTAGGACTTGCTTGCAGTCGTGTATAACCTCCTCAACCCCAAGTGCACATGATAACATACTAGTACATACAAGTTAACAAAGTGATCACAATGAAATAGCCTTGTCTTTATGTTACTCTTACAAAGCAATGAACGCAGAGGCCAGAAAAACCTTTACTCTTACAATACGTATATATGTTACTGCAAACACCTTTCGTTCACAGGTGTTCCGCATAAAGAGAATGTACGTTAACGTTAAGTCCAAGAATATAGTTTGATTTTAATCTCCATTTGGTATTATCAACAAGCGGTTTCCAAGTCACCTGCCACTATTCTGTCAATATCCGACAGCGGTTTTTTTCTCTGGAAAACACAAAAATTATGTACGGTATAAGAAAATTAAAACTTAGATTGATACTTATTTGGACTTAAAGTGAGTATATTACTTCCACACAACACCACACCACTGCATTAGTGACCTCTAAAACATTAATTGAAAAAAAAAACTTCTAGATTTTGGACTTGTTTAAGATACTTCAACAAAACTCATTTTAATAACAAATATAGCACACTCCGTGCATATAGTGAATATACTAAAGAGTATAAAACAACATTTATAATCAATCAATGCGTGTCTACATCGTATTAAATCATAGCAATAGTTAACTATGCTTGAACCTATGTAATATGAAACCATTTTCTGAAGATCAATGCCAATCTATTAAATAATGTATTTATGAAATGTAATCAATTATGTAAATTTGAAACACATTATACTGTATTATCTAATGCAATTTACTGGGAAAATATTTATTCTCTACCGAGACTTTTGACTATTCTAACTAAGCTGATTGTGAATTGCATTGGCTTAGTACAAATGCATTATATAAATTATTGTTACACTTGTTTTGAAATGCATTTACATTCAACAAGACACCACTTACCTTAAGGGAATGAAGTTCATGTATATAAATAGAACATTATTTTGACCACAGACTTCAAATGAACTGATAATTTATTTATATCACGAAAAATATTACTTTTAATCAAAAAGTTTGATTGGCTTCAAGGATTCTGCGTATCAAATGCCCTCTCTTTCATGTGGACTTTGCAATAATAATAACTGCAATTTTTAAATTGTTTTATAAAATTCCTAGTCTATCTAAATACTTATACTAATGTTATATCTTGAGCGTATATCAAATATCTACACTTACAAGTTATAAGTCAAAACATTTTATTCTGAACGAGCATTAATAATAATAACAATATTAATTAGAAAGTAACTAAGTAACTAAAGTATGATTGAGTTTTCAGTTTAAAATAAATATTATACACCGTGTCCCAACAAAAACTGAACAACTTTGTTGGATTGTAATATTTTAATTACACACATATGGACATATTTTGAAAATGAAAAGTGAGACACTTATTCTTAAGTTTTCATTGATATGTTTGTTAGTGTACTTCAACATGGTTCCCATTGTTGGCAAAAAAATAGTCAATACGGTTATCTAACTCTGACCACACTCTATGTCGCATTTCATCAGTGATGTTGCTGAAGGCCAGTACCGGCTCTAGGGCAGTGCGAGCCGTGCTCCAGCACGGGGCGCGCGGGGCGCGGCGCTTTTGGAGGGGCGGCACTCGGTGCTCATGACGGGCCATGGGGTGTGGGATTGGAGGCGTAGTCCGTAGCGCTAAAATAAAGTATTTGTAAAAATATATAAACCCGACCAATTTTGTAAATTTGTTGTATATTAGTATTATAAATTGATAAAGGCATTATTGGGAAGTATGTTGTGTATTCACCATGTTGCACCTTCATTATACTTAAAACATTAAATTCACAAATCAGATAAACACAACCTCCGCTCCCCTCTATTCCGAATTGAAAAGTTGTTTTGACCTCTGTCGTTTTGTGACATTGAGAGTGTGAATAAAACTCGCAATACGATGAAAGAAAATTGAAATGTTAAAATATCAAGTTATACGATTCAACGAATTGATTTAATCCGGCATCTTCGATTATTTTAAACTACTTCCTAGCTGAGGAAATATATGGTTTGGGGTTTGGAGAGTATTGAATCGGGATTTCATTTTTAATTGAAGTTAAAATGATTCGAGTTTTATATTGATAATATATTTAATAAGAGGGGAAAATATGACACGCCCCCTTAGATTTTTGCGCCCCCTTTGATCGGTACTTGAAAAGGTCCTTACTTTGAAAAATATAGTTAATAGTTCCGTCTCTGTTTAGTATAATTTTAATCAAGTTCTTATTTGTTAACTGAGTCATTTCGGGGCATTGGAGATGGAGTGGACAATGTTAAGAATTGAAAATACTTCTCGTCATTACAGATTATTTGCGATTTCGTCTTGGTCAATCGATTAATCATCTGTATTTCTTCCAAATTTGCAGTACCTTAAATGAGTTTCGATTGTATCAACGAAAAAACATGTTTACAGCCAACTTGAGTTTTTGGAGTAACTGTAATTAAACTTAGGTGATCAGAACACTTTTAGAAGATAAGATTCAATATATCAGAAAAAATTAACCTTTATAGCTACAAAACCCCTTAATTAAAGACTTAATACTCGAAGATTGAGTTTGTATAACTGAAAAACATGTTACACATTCGAAACAATAATCAGAAATATATATTTATAAAAAATTAGTTTTGTTAAAAACAAAAATAACTTTAACAGAAAACCTTGCTGTTTTTTATTGCGAACTTCAGCCTGATGAATTCCCGGAACCGTCAGAATCTTGGTCGGTTTTGATGATTTTTTGGTTCCCCTGAAAAAATCTTTTTCCCACCCTCAGAACAGGTTTACTGTTACCAGTTTGTACTTCCCCCTTCTTACTCAGTTTTGAGGTTTGTTTTCATTATAAGTGAATTTCCTATGGAAAGTAAACTATTAGCATGACCCGCACGGTAAAACTTAAGCCCGGGAACACCATAGAAGTTCCTAACGTGACCCCCTGAACACGTTTTGAGGGTTTGCTAAAATTATATATATTTATATGCATATATAAGTGTGTTCGCACTCTAGCGGTCGCATTTTCTGTCCGATTTACTTGAAATTTGGCAGGAAAACTTCCCTTCTGGAAACAGTTGGGCAACTTCGTTGGGCAAGACAAACAACTCCAACCCCCTTTTTTTGGATTTTAATTTTTAAAATTTTGAGTTTTTGCGCCCAAACAGGGTCAGAAAAGCCCCGAATGTAAAATTAAGATGGAAATTAGTAATGCGGACGTTTTAAGCCCTCTCTCATCATTCTAGCAGAAATATTTACCGAGTTATTAAAGAAAATGTCAATTGTCTTAACACAGTTGTATTGTGGGGATTTTACACTGGAAAAGACTGTTTTTCATATATATTGATGTAGTTTATCACCCCCAATATCACTATACCAACTTGTTATCCTGACTATACCTCCTCCTAACCTTATAATGTACAACATTGCCATCCTAAAAGTGAATTTAAGTATAACCAGGAGCATCAGAACAGCCAAAACATTTCATTTTTCAATTTTCCAAAAAAAACTTTACCAGTGTTGTTTTAAACCCTTTATTCGATTTTTTAAATATGTTAATGCGGAAATTCACTTCCCTCACGTCAGCACGCTGCGAGCGAACTCGTTATTTGTCTTATACAAACACATAATTGTTTTTTGATACGCAAAAGTCGCAGAATAATCCCCTGCGTCAGTGTGAGGGAGCCGTGGGATCGTAGCAGGTAGCCTACCGCCACGACGCGCGCCGCCGCGCGCCGTGCCATGCGCCGCTCCTTGAGATCATCCTGGACAAGATATAGTAGTCGTAGCAACACATAAATAAATGCACGACAAATCACACATAGTGTAGAGTGTAGACACGGCCTTACTAAATTAAATTTAAAGTTAGTTAAATTTGCTTAGTTGTTTCCCTTTTTTAATTTTAGGTTTTTCAGAACAGCAGTGCAGATATGACTGCTGTATAATTTCAAAGTTATCTTAACTCAGCATTTCCATGGCGATACTATATGAAATCAAGATTTTGAATTACTCAAGTCTCTGAGCTGAATGTGTTCCATAGCATGTCATTTCAGGTGATCAGTATCGCACGGAACCAGAAACAACGCAAACGCAACAACAAGCGATGAAGCGAGGCGCGTACGTCAGGCTTATTTCAGAGCTATGGTTGGGGGGGAGGTTTTGGTTGTTATGAAGGGGGGCGGCAAGTTTGGTCTTTGCACGGGCACTGAAAACCTGACGGGCCGCCCCTGCTGAAGGCTGCATTGATTCTCAATCTCAATTCTCGAACTTTGGATACTTTTGACTTGTAAACTTGGTCTTTGACAAAGCCCCAGACGAAAAATCAAAAATCACAGGGTGTTAGGTCCGGGGACCGTGGAGGCCAGTGTATTGGGCCGTCACGCCCAATCCATCGTAAAGGGAAGAAGTTGTTGAGTGACTCTCTAACAAACAACTTCCAATGCGGTGGGGCTCCATCTTGTTGAAAAAACACGTTGGGCTGTAGGTCTTCCATCTGTGGAAAAGCAAAGTTTTCTAACATGTCTAGATAAATGTTGCCATTAATTGTTTGTTCATGGAAGAAAAATGGACCAATAAGCCTTTCATAAGATATGGCGCACCACACGTTCAACTTGGGGCTGTCTCGAATTTGTTCTTGCATGAACTTCATATGGCTTTTCAGTGCCCCATATTCGTACCTTAGATTTATGAACTTTTCCTCAAACATGGAATGTGGCTTCATCGGAAAACACTATCTTTTTAAAAAGTTTTCATCAACAAACATACGATATCAAACACAGTAGCTGCAAAGTCTTTACATTTAAGTTTGTCATCTGGGGTAATTTGTTGTAAAATCTGCAATTTATAAGCTTTCATATTAAGGTTTTTCTTTAGTACTCGGTGAACACTAGATTTTGACAAATTTAATTCACGTGCTGCAATGCGGACAGATGTTTGAGGGCTAAGAAGGAATGCTTGATGCACGTTTTCTACAACTTCATCTGGGAGCTTAGGCCTACCATTAACTTTCAAGTGTTTTATGCTTCCAGTCAACATAAACTTATCATACCAGGCTCGGATGGTGTTCCTTGATGGAGGATGTCGACCATAGTGTGTTCTAAATCTTCTTTGCACTAAAATATCAGATTTTGTTTCAATGTCACAATGTCCTATTGGGCTTATTGAAGGAAAAGGTTTATTCTCACAACATTTCGACAGATGATGAATTAATGAGGTTGATTGAAGAGGAACTGTTGCTGATACCTCGGCAATTTTTCAAAAACGCTTATGCCTCATTTTTGTTTCATTGCCAACAGCGCATAGCGATTGATGGACATCAGTACGAATGAAGGGTTATGAATAAAATTAATTTCACTTATGATTTACCACTTTCATATCTCTTTAATTTCTTTAATTTGATTTAGTACTTAATAACATTGTAAACAATAAAAAATTAATTTGAAATGGTTTTGAAAATAAAATTATTTTAACAAAAACACACCATTATTTTGATGTTCCGCCATTTTTTTCTGATTAATCAGAATCAAATGAGACTCGGGGGTATTTTTTTACATATGTATTTATTATAACTGTAGTGTTTCAAGTTTGTAACGTGTTCGATATGTCTGGTATATTAATTCAAAAATAGCGACCTCTTTGTGGGACACCCGGTATATTGGATGGTTAGTTGTTTGTTTACAAAATTTATCTCGGAATCCAGTGGAACGATTTTGCTTAAACTTTGGGATTATGACCGTAGATCTTAAAAATCAACTGATATAAACCTCAAATTCAGGAGGACTCAAATTTGGTAAAAAACTCATTGGAAAATTGGAAAGTTTAACAGGACTTAATAGGAGTTTCAAATCAAAACAAAAGAATCATATCAGCTGTGAATAGATAATAACTAGTGTGAACTATCAAAGTAACACTTACGCATGGTAAAGAGCGGTATACACTTGGGATTTTTTACTCTCAGAGAGTTTGTGCTAGTAAAATGCGCAGTGTAAACGGCGTGGAGAGCAGCTCTCCGACAGTGTCCAAGAGTGGCAGGAGCTCTCCGAGAGCCGCCTTGCGAGGTTGATTCTTGTCGTGTATATGGGATCAGTTGTTGTATCGAAACAAATCACCCACAGTGTAAACACTTTTGGAAAAAGCGTCTGAGAGTAAAAAACTCTTGCGTGTAAACCGCCCTTAAGGATCAACAAGTGGTTTTTAGAAAACAGTGTCTAGAACCATATTCTATGTAGAGTGGACCATATCAATAAAATGTGTATACATTAAAAATAATACCTGAAGGGTGATTGAGATATAATAACAACTGGAGTGACTATAATATGCGGAAAAGAGGCAATTGAGCGAAACAAATCTGATCGTAATGGTAATGGGGGAGGAGGTGTGGTAAAAAACTGCTCTAGAACTATTTGAAAAACTGACATAAAAACAGAGATATTTAATTAATTAGCTCTTCACAGACTCATTGTAATTAATTCACCGGACGCGGTAGCTCAGAGGTAAAGTGCCTGACTAGCAAGTCAGACGTGGTCGGGTCATGAGCGGTGACGTCTGGCTTGTCCATGTGACTAATAATGCCGTTAGTTTACCGCACAGGTTAATAGCCTATCGTGACGGTGACGGTGACGGTTGAGGTTTAAAAAAAAGTTTAAAAAGCTACGGTAACAATTAACTAACATAGAGAATAACATTAGAAGATTTGTAAACACAGAGATACTTTGAAAGACCCTTTTGGATAATTGAGAATCATGATCCTTCCTTGAATTTATAATTTTGAAACTCAAAAATTGAGTGTGAACTGATCGATACAAGAAATTTAAATTCGTTCATATTATACAAGAAATAGACAAAACTACATACCCCAACTACAGTAGAACCTCGCTACGACGACCCTCAATAAGACAAAAACCTCGATAATGAGTCTGATTTTCTAATCCCCGTGAATCTCCCATAACTCTCAATGTTATAAATACCTCTATAACACGACTCATTTTCAAATAAATACCTCGATAGCACGTCTTTTTGTAATTTCATATTACTAATAAATAAACCTCTATAGCGCGTCTTTTCAAATAACTGAACCTCTATAGCACGACACCCACCTCAATAACACGCTTCTTTGGGTAAATGAACCTTTATTACACGACTCTAACCTCAATAGCGCGCCGTTTTGCGTTACGGAGCCTTTATAGCACGACTAAACCTTTCTCACGCATAGTTAGTTCTCACGGTTAGAACGGATGTTTTGAAGTAAACAAACCGTTCTTGGGCTCAGGTCTCAACAGGAAAACCCCTTCCCCACCCCCTTCCCATTCCGGTCTTTCCTTGTCTATCACGGGTCAGTCGCATCATCGCATGCTCAAAAAACGTAACGTTTAAGTAGAACACTGTCTATACAGTGTATACAAGTTTATGAGAAAAACCTGATTTTGTGTTGTATTTTTAGTTGAAAAAATATGTAGATTTTCATTTTTTAACATTACAGTATTTTATTGCGTATTTCACAATAGGTTAAGGTTTACTGTATTTCGAGCTTATTAACTCTATACAGTACTTAGTGAACTGAATCTGTTGATTTTTTTCTTACTGTCGCAATAATAAAGAAGTTTGTTTTACTTGTACGTTTGTTCTTTTATTTATGACTGATTTATACAGTACTTTTCTACTTAAAACACAATTTATTAGAAATGTTTCATAAAAAATGTGCTTGGTAAAAAGTCTGTGACCTCGATAACACGTCTTGTTGTGAAACCCACCTTGATAGCACGACCCTCAATTACAAGTGCACCTCGATAAGAAGACTATTTTAGAGATCCCCTTGAGAGTCGTGTTATCGAGGTTCTACTGTACTACCCCAACAAGACAAATTAAATATATTTTCAGGGGTGCACACTGGAGCAGTACAGCAGAGCGGTAGCTGTGCAAAATTTGCTTGGTGATTAAATTAATCTATTATTAATGAAATGAAAGTACTGTAAATGTGAGCGTTTACACTGGCGCGTTGCAGTAGCGGTATACCGCCCACGCCATTGCCGAGGTACATGTTCCATTTCACCGCACAGAGGTGACAGTGTTACGAAGTACTGTAAATGTGAGCGTTTACACTGGCGCGTTGCAGTAGCGGTATACCGCCCACGCCATTGCCGAGGTACATGTTCCATTTCACCGCACAGAGGTGACAGTGTTACGAAGTACTGTAAATGTGAGCGTTTACACTGGCGCGTTGCAGTAGCGGTATACCGCCCACGCCATTGCCGAGGTACATGTTCCATTTCACCGCACAGAGGTGACAGTGTTACGAAGTACTGTAAATGTGAGCGTTTACACTGGCGCGTTGCAGTAGCGGTATACCGCCCACGCCATTGCCGAGGTACATGTTCCATTTCACCGCACAGAGGTGACAGTGTTACGAAGTACTGTAAATGTGAGCGTTTACACTGGCGCGTTGCAGTAGCGGTATACCGCCCACGCCATTGCCGAGGTACATGTTCCATTTCACCGCACAGAGGTGACAGTGTTACGACGAGCTTGGGTCAATAAAACTTGTATACGTATTTCTAGTGGCAAAGACGTGCCATTAAATGGCGTGTGCATTAAACTTTTGAATTCTTTATGACAATGTTTTCGGTGTATTTTTGGTTGAATTGATCAGTGACTTAAATTAGTATTTGAACGCCCATTTTAATTTATACTTTTTAATCAGTTCCTGACCAATAAACAAACTTTTAAACAAAATTACCTTTTGTGTTGCTGACAAAATGTTCAAAGCAGGTTTATCTTGCATCTAAACATTATCATATGTCTTTAAATTTTACTTTTAGCAAATTTCCCCTATAGAGATGAAGCTATTACCGTAGTCCGCATTGTAAGACCTAGGCCTAGGAACATGATAACTTTTCGTTTTGAGGCCCCCAGATGCCAAAATCACCATTCGTTCAAATTCATATACATGAATATATATATATATACTAGCTGTGTACCCGTCCTTCGTACGGGTTGTATATAAATGGTAGATTTACTAAAGCAAATAACAATCCACATTATTTTACAATATTAAAATTACATTTTACAGGTTTAATGTACAATTAAATTAAAGTTAACGAAATATACTGGCAGATAGTTCGGGTCCTGTTGTTAAGTCGAGGAACTCTGTCGGGTAGTAAACGGTATGTGGTTTGCGACTCCAAATCGGTACACGTAACACTTTGGATTCGCTTTTAGAAATAAAAGAACTCAAGTAAAAAAAAAACAAAAAAAATATCGTGGAGGGGGGGAGGGGGACTATAAATATAAAATCAGCGGGGGGGAGGAATATATAAAATCGGGGAGGGGGGCAAATATATAAAATGGAGGGGGGACAAAAAATAAAAATATAAAATCGAAGGGGGAGCAAAAATATAAAATGGGGCGCAAAAATATAAAATGGAGGGGGACAACATAAAATAAAAATATAAAATCAAAGAGGGGGGAAGCAAAATATAAAATTGGGGTGGGCAAAAATAAAAATGGGGGAGCAAGAATATAAAATCGGGGGGGGGCAAAAAAATATAAAGTCGGGGGGAAATATAAAATGGGGGGACATAAAATAAAAATTTAAAAACGAAGAGGGGGCAAAAATAAAAATCGGGGGGCGAAAATAAAAATCGGGGGCAAAAATATAAAATGGGGGGGACAAAAATATATAATGGTGGGAGACATAAAATATATAATGGGGGGGACAAAAAATAAAAATATAAAATCGATGAGGGGGGAGGAAAATATAAAATCAGGGGAGGGGAAAAAAAATCGGGGGGGAGCAAAACTATAAAATCGTGTGGGGGGGGGTACAGGAAGTATCGGTAAAAATTGTTTTTTGTGCGAATAAGAATAGACCACAACCAGATGAAGATGAAGATGATTTGTTCATTAATATTAATTAATAGCTAGCTGACGTACCCGTTCTTCGCACAGGGGTTTTCTCAACCCGTTCTTTAGTCAATGCAATTGTAGTTGGCTTGAAACAGTTGTTCTTGCTTCTGCTCTTTAAGCTGTCAAATGTAAGTATCCACAGCTGTTCGCATTATAGTTTCTGAATGTTTACTTTATTCTGAAATGTAAACATTGAAACTTAGGACGTTCACAGGGCGTAGCCCGAGGGGATTTTAAAGGAGTGAATAGGCCTATGTGTTGCATGGGTTCAAGATCTACCTATGTGTAAAGTTTCAGCCCAGTCGGTTCAGTAGTTTTTGCGTTCACCCGGAACATCAGACAGACAGACAGACAGACAGAAACCACCTCTTCTTTATAATATTATAGATATATATATATATATAAACATGGACGGCAGCATCTATATTCATGAGTTCGAGAACCAGACTGCACCATAATAAGGGGGGTTTTGTACCCCAAAATTGGGTTTTTTGTACTTTTTACACATCATGGATTCTAAATCCAAACTTTAGATTACACTATTAAATTCAGCTTGAAAAAATTTTGTATTTTGATCATCGCTCTACGTCAACTGGTTACCGAGATATTGAAGGTATTAAACACAACACGTTGTCCAATGTTAATCTTATGGAGAATAAGTAAAATTTTATATCCCACATATTAATGAACATATATCAATGAAATATGTGGCTTCAATGAAACATATGAACATATATGTGGCTTCATATGGTTGGGGTTTAATTTAAATCATCAATTTTGGGGTTCCCACAACTGAAAAAAACCACATGTCTACAATATATATTATACATTTTTAGCCAATTAATATGTTTCACAAAGGAAATGGGGAGCTTTTTAGCCGAATCTACAAACGATAGGAAACTGGAAACATCATAAACTGCATAGTTTACCTAAAATTGTATAACTGAATTATGTGTAGTTAAACGATTACTAATAATTTTAAGGAATCATGTGGATGAAACCCTTGCTTTCCAACTTCAGTTCCAATTTACGAGTGTGTTTTATTTTTCACTGTACTTAAGGTTGTGTTTTTTTTTTTATTTATTTGTTTTTTTTTTTATTTATGCATGAAATTACGTCTATTTCACCTGTATCATTGACTAGTCAATGCCTGTATGTTACAAGTTCAACAAATTAGTACAAATTACAATATATTGTTTTTGGTATTTCAAACTCAACCCTTACTTCAATGTTTCACATTGAGTATGAGGTATAAAGTCTTTGAGAGCACATTGGAAGAACAATTTAGTTATTGAAATGGCCATGGTCTTAAACGTACAGATTTTCTAGGATAACATGAAATTTCAATAAGAAATGGATACAAACTATAGTAGCTTGAATGAGAGATAGCCCCTAACCTTGCTCCAATACTCAGTCTCATGTGATATTTTTACTCTTTACATGCTGAGAAAAATAAAACGATATAAGTAGGAACATGTCAGTTCGTAAACAAAGTAGATAACTTAATCCCATGTTTAAATGTAAACAAAACAGACGTTTTGAAATCCCATGCTTTTCTTATGGGGGATGTTTTGCATTATTTCTCATTTGCTGGTGACTTTTTAGAAATACTGTCAGTTCTCTAATTGGCCTGATGATGACCGGTGTGACTGGTCAAACTCGATAGCCTTGTAACCATCTTTTATATATGTTTACCTTCTGTATCTGAATCAGTGTAAGTGTAAATATATCCTTAAGTGTTGTAAGACGTCTTTTATTACATCCTGTACAGAATATATAAAGATATCTGTTACCTTAAAAAATATGAAGGGAGTAATATATGCGAATAAAATTATGAGTTTTATAAAATTATCTTACTATCGTCTGATAAATAGACATTAACATTTGTCTTTAAAATAGAGAGAGCATACTTCTTATTAAAAGGAATACAAAAGGTAAAGGGAAACAGTGACAAGTTACAAACAATTGTTACTTTTGTCACAAGCAAATTTAGGGATGTGTTTGGAATCGGAATATCTGATCACTGGATAGTGACAGACTCAAAAGCCAGAAATCTTTTGTTTTTTTTTAACTAAACTGTTAAACCGACCCTCACTAATCCAGAAATCTGTTTGTATCCGTCAATCTGACAGAAAATTAACTATTGATAAATTAATCTTAGCGTTAAAATATTATGTACTTAAAAAATACTTTTGATAAATACGATGGTAAAAAATGTTTACTTTATATATGATTTTTAACATTTTTGGTTGCATTTTAACTAACATTTAAGATTTTATAATAGAATCATCGTAAATTAATTGAGATACAATGTCATATTGATTTATGAATACGAAACAATTGAATTTGATTATTTTATTTTACTTTATTAAACTATGTGTTTTCCTTTTATTTTATTAAATTTATAGTTTATCACTCATTTAGTTTATTTAGCACTTTTTACCAAGAAATTATACCATTTTACAGTTTTCTCCATTCAGCCAAATATTTGAATACAGTTTTTATATTATTTTCAATAATATAAACTAACATACATACCGGAGAGGTTTGTTGAATAACCTTGTCCAAATATAATGAAAATGTATTAATAACAAGATTTGAGGCTAAATATAAGGAACTCAAGCATGAATCTTGACCATCCAATACTTAGATATTGCGTTTCCCTTGGGCTGCACATTTGGGGCTTCCAATGTTTTAGTAATAATCGTTTGTACAAATATGAACACAATTTTCTATGTTCCATGTCATATACATTTTTTATATATCATGAAACGACATTTTTTATGAATTTTCAGACTCAAAAGTATAAAATGTAGAAGATTATAAGTGTTAAAAATATTTTAACAAACTCTAAAACTGTTGACTAAAAAACAGACAAATTGCATATGTATACATCTAATATTGATTATAATATAAGTTCAACGTAAAATTCTCTGCAATATTGTAATACTTATAAACAGTAAATTATTATTAGTAAGTAACCCATTGTTATGAAGTTATTTTTGTAATCCTTAATACATAATTAAAAAATATAAGCAGATTAGTTACTATACTACTGTTATTAAAATAAATTATGACTCCCTATTTAATGTGTACACTATAAGTCTGTGAAACATGCTCAAATGCAAGCTCACTTAGTGAAGCTCTCTGTTTCCTTAAGTTTTGAACTGTAACGCTGTTTATGTGAAGCCATGACAAGCGAATAACTAATTTAATACCATATCATTTTCCAGGTGAAATTGGGGGTACATAGTTACAATTAAACTCCCTCTCGAATATTTAGCCAATAAGTGAAAGCTCAATGCCGAATGATGTCAAGAGGTCTTTTGTCAATCAAACCAACATGCAAACTCCCTTTTACTGGAGAGAGTAAGAAAACTTTAGACTCCTCAGTTGTCACTTAATGTTGTTATGAGAGGCAATTAAATTTCAGTCAAAGTAATGAAACTATGTCTGAACTTTGGATTGTGGATATTTTTCATTATACTTCGTTATGATCGTGATAAAATACAGTCTTTTTTAACAATATTTACACGAGATATTTCCATAAATTTACAAAAAACATTATATAAGATGCATAGTTCAAGATAGAAAAAATCAAAATACAACAAAAAACACCTCAGGGCTTTACTTTGTATTTATTTTGATTTGTTAAATTGTTATTTCTCTTAAGAGGATTAGTGACTATTAACAATCCAAAATTTTCAGTCATAGACCTTTTTTTAAGAATACTTATAAAAAAATGTTTACAGTTACTGATTAGTAAAAACAAACAGGGGGGAGACAACACGGACATGGGGGTGTGAAACTTGTTTTTAATAATCAGTGATGGAAAATGTCCGCAATAATCTCAACAACATCAACTCACCATCACCAACAATGAATTTTAAACAAAGAAGTTTACTGTGGTTACATCAATTACAGTAAAAAGGTAAATATAATTATAAGGTCATAAATATTTCCGTCGTTTTCGGCCGATAAAACGCAGTTCAGTTGCTATATGTTCAGTATCACCTGACCCAACCTTTGCTTATAATTAATAATTTTTATCATTATTTAGGGCCGTTATTATATGGTCTCTGGGTCTGTTTGTCATTTTTACCAATTTTGTGTTTTTTTACTTCATTTTCATATAAGGCCGACATTACGCGGTTCAGTCATCATTTCTGGTCGATGTGTCGCGGCGTCAATATTAGCCAATATCATATGGTCCAGACGCCATTTTAAAAGACAGATGGTTCCAATGAGTTTCCAATTTATAATATTGGAAACTCTTATTTTGGACAATATAAGTTTAATACATGGAAAACTATTCTTAATATGAAGTTTTTGTATCAAAACATGAACTTAAAATACAATTTTTCTATTGAAAAAAAGAAAAGGTATTGATCTCAGATAAACTAATAATTAGGTATATATACACGTATACCTTCAAATAATAATAATACCTTCAAAATCAATGGTACAAATCTAGGTTTCAGTCTTCTGTTTACGAGTGAGGGCGGTATATGCGGTTATGCCTGAGAAGTTAGGCATTCGCAGACAGTTTTATTATTCACAAAATCATGTTAATTAGTTGCGATGCCTATAAGAAAAAGGTCTTTTTATTAATTTGGCAGCTTAATGTCCCCAAAGAGCAATTTTAAGATTTGAAATAAAATCGAATCACATAGTTTTTGATTTTAAATATTCAACTATTTTACATGTAAGACTTTCCTCCTTAACTTTTGAGGGAGGGGGGGGGGTTATATTTTTGCGATTTATTAATCCGCCTCTCAACATGGGTATTGGGTGTCCTCTTTTTTAACCCAGAGAAAATGGCAACCCTATGAAGGAGTCGAGATATGGCAAAAAGTCATAAGACCAAAGTTGGAGATCATCTACAATCCGAAGCACAAGGTGGTCACTGTTTATAGCTCACGTAAAAAAATTAAAAAACATGACTTTTGAAGTTGCATTTTTGAGGTGGCTAACCTCTGAAACAAAAACTTTTGAAAAATTGTCCTGGGTTTCTACGGACGGTGACATGACGCGGGGTAGAATGTCTTGGGGTAGATTGTCACACGATAGAAACATGGCTGCCAAATCAACAATTTACCAACCTACACTAGGGAAAAACAAAATCCCCGGCAGTTCATGTATGGCACCCTGTAAAATGTAAAATTTCCCTGTATCCAAATATTTCCCCTACATTTCCCCTGGTTAAAGAGAAATATTTATTTACCTTTAATTGGAAGATGCGATTAATAAGCAATTTAAAGCTTTAGGAGACAAGCTATGTTTGAATAATTTCCTATTTGTTTTCAATGACTGAATGGCAAAGACATATTAGCAAATAATTTTGCTGTTGATTACCTGTTTGACATTTGTATTAATGAGCACTGGTGTAACAATTATCATGAAATTAGTTTTATACTACTGCGTGGCTTTAAAATGATTACTTACTTGTATTCTTGTAGAGATCCCACTGGTAGCCATTTCAATGGTCGCCAGTTAAATTGGTTTAATCATCCCAGAATACCTCCAGGGAGTAGTTCCATCAGTTTCTATCAGATGTGATTAAAACCGTTTTTATAGATGAGCATATTCATGGTGGTGTTATTGCAGTTTATGTATACAAATTCACTGGTTTATATTATAGTAGCAAATTATATATTAGTTTGTCATGTAGTGAACTAAATTTTTAAGTAACAAGAATTTGTATTGATGATCCAAGATTCAAGCTCCTTTATTGTCGTCAAACAAAAAACATGCAGCGCATGGGCAAGCGTAAAGATTTGTAAACTAAAAATAAATATAGCCTAAAAGATTTATAAACAGTTTTGAAAAGATAGTGCATGATAATTACAAGATGCATGTGCAATGAAGTTGATGATAATATCCTTCTACAGGTATCATAAGGGGGACCCTGCTCTACTTTTGTTTTAAATCAGCAATATTGATTGAATTTTTCAGTGGACATAGATGAAAAATACCCCCGTAGCAGCAAACTGCGTACTCAACAAATTTCCAATGCATATATACCACATACCACATAAAGCCACATTCCAAGTTTCATCAATATACATTCATAAATAAACGATTTATGACATTTTAATTATTATCCATAAGAATAACATGGGGGCTGAGTACGCAGGTTTGCTGCTACGGAAACTATCAACCAATGAATAGTTTTTTGTACAAATATCAATAGACCACAACGATATGAAGCAATATACTGTACCAAGTTTCGTCAGGATAAGTTGATAAATAAGCGAGATATACAATTTTTCTTATTCTCCATAAGAATAACATTGGACAATGTACTGTGTTTAGCACTTTTAATATCTCTGTAACCAATTGACGTAGAGCTATAATCAAAACGCCAAATTTTTTAAGCTGAATTTAATGGTGAAAAGTACAATTTGATTTACTAAAACATCATATGTAAAAAAAAACTCAAAAAACGCATTTTTGGGGTACAAAATCTCTCCCCCTTAGGATGGAGCGATCTGGCTGGTTTTCGAACTTAAAGACATAATGATGCTTTACATGTTTGTACAAAATTTCATCAAAATCAGACCATTTTTATGAGGGTTATCGCACCCACAGACGTGTGTGTGTGTGTGTGTGTGTGTGTGTGTGTGTGTGTGTGTGTGTGTGTGTGTGTGTGTGTGTGTGTGTGTGTGTGTGTGTGTGTGTGTGTGTGTGTGTGTATGTGTGTGTGTGTGTGTGTGTGTGTGTGTGTGTGTGTGAGCAGATGGTGTTTCTGGCATTTGGGAACCTCAAAACGAAAAGTTATCATGCTCCCGGGCCTAGGTCTTACAATGCTGACTACGATAATAGCTTCTTCCCTATAGGGTAAATTCCCTAAAATAATTATACAGTAGAACCTCGCTACGACGACCCTCGATAAGACAAAAACCTCGATAATGAGTCTGATTTTCTAATCCCCGTGAATCTCCCATAACTCTCAATGTTATAAATACCTCTATAACACGACTCATTTTCAAATAAATACCTCGATAGCACGTCTTTTTGTAATTTCATATTACTAATAAATAAACCTCTATAGCGCGTCTTTTCAAATAACTGAACCTCTATAGCACGACACCCACCTCAATAACACTCTTCTTTGGGCAAATGAACCTTTATTACACGACTCTAACCTCAATAGCGCGCCGTTTTGCGTTACGGAACCTTTATAGCACAACTAAACCTTTCTCACGCAAAGTTAGTTCTCACGGTTAGAACGGATGTTTTGAAGTAAACAACAACGTCTTGGGCTCAGGTCTTAACAGGAAAACCCCTTTCCCCACCCCCTTCCCATTCCGGCCTTTCCTTGTCTATCAAGGGTCAGTCGCATCATCGCATGCTCTCCATTATAAAAAACGTAACGTTTAAGTAGAACACTGTCTATACAGTGTATACAAGTTCATGAGAAAAACCTGATTTTGTGTTGTATTTTTAGTTGAAACAATATGTAGATTTTCATTTTTTAACATTACAGTATTTTATTGCGTATTTCACAATAGGTTAAGGTTTACTGTATTTCGAGCTTATTAACTCTATACAGTACTTTAGTGAACTGAGTCTGTTGATTTTTTTCTTACTGTCGCAATAATAAAGAAGTTTGTTTTACTTGTACGTTTGTTCTTTTATTTATGACTGATTTATACAGTACTTTTCTACTTAAAACACAACTTATTAGAAATGTTTCATAAAAAATGTGCTTGGTAAAAAGTCTGTGACCTCGATAACACGTCTTGTTGTGAAACCCACCTTGATAGGACGACCCTCAATTACAAGTGCACCTCGATAAGAGGACTATTTTAGAGATCCCCTTGAGAGTCGTATTATCGAGGTTCTACTGTAATAATAATAAGATAGTAATGGGTGGTGATTTAAATGCACATTTTGATGTGGATGAGGATAATCTTAATTAGTGTACATGGATTGAAAAATCACGTAAGCGGTTTATTTTGATTACAATAACACTAAGGCTTCAAGAGGCTTGACCTTCCTTGACAATATTAACAAATACTTTTAGATCAACTCAGTCTTGAAACTTTACTAATTTTCCTTTTTCTGGCCATGATTGTGTAGGTCTTGCTACTGAAAATATTAACTTACACACCTGTGTCTCCCAAAAAAGGCTAAAATAGTTGTGACTGGGCCAATATATAATAACAAGCTGTTTTATATTTGGATTTCAGCTGAATAGTTATAGGTGGTTTTACTTGTTTTTCAAATTTAAACATCACTCTGCTAATGATTTTCGTCTTTGAGAATTTGGTTCTGAATTTAAAAGCATTTTTGCAATGACACCATTCCTCAATTAAAATGTAAAGCTAGTTTTAAATCTAATAAAATAGTCAAGAATGGTAAGGAATGGGGTATATGTACTCCCCAGTTAGCCAAACTAAACAAAAAATAAGTTATGTGTTGTTCTTGGATTTGAATAAGAAGCTTAATAATTCTAAGCAATCCAATGCTGTTTACATAGAAGATAAGAGAGAATATAAATTAGCTCTTAATAAAGCTAAACAATCTTACAACATTAGAAGTGTTATGAGTCTTCTACAAACAAATAATGCTGCGAAAGGGCTTGGAAAATTATAAGCTGCCTAAATTAGTAAAACAAATAAATCAAAAAATTGTGAAACAGAAGCAGCAACAATTTTGTTTCACTACATGAGTTTAACTCTTATTGTACACAGTCAGTTCAGAATCTTTAGTACAACATTATAAAGACTGTGGGCACTATTGCAGATATGTATTGAAATTGCAATCGAGGCTCTACACCTATATAGTTAGGTAGTTTTTCTTTCTCTGAAAACAAATGCAGGAGGTTGTACAAATTGTAAATAAGTTAAAGTATTCTATCAGTGTTGATATGTATGGCATTTCTTGTAATTTATTGAAAAATTGTATTAATTGTATAGCTTGTCCTAGGTACTTATTTTGCTATAAATAAATGTTTGGTTCAGGGTATCTTTCCTAGCGTACTTGTTATCGAGAGTAGTGCCTGTGTATAAGAAAGGATATACAAAATCTCCATCCATGCAGCTATCGGCCTATTGTTTTGACTCCTTTTTTTCTAAAGCATTGGAAACTATTTTAAGTAACCAAATGTGTAACTTGTAAGATCAACATAGTTCTTTTTGTAATGAGCAGTTTTGTGTTTAGAAAAAATACATCCACTACTAATGCCACTGATCCTCTTGTTAAAAAAAGTCCTTCGGGTATTTGAAGAGAAATAGTTTGCTCAGGTCACTTTTTGTGACCTGAATCTAGTAAAGCCTTTGATTGTGTGGATCAAGAGTTCCTTAAGTTTCCAAAAAAATTGCTTGACTATTCTTAGATATTTTTTAGAACATTGTAAGTAAATTGTGTGTATATATATAGGTCATTTCATATCTGATGTGCTGATGTCATGTGTGGTTTGCCACAATAAAGGTGTGATACTTGGGCCTTTACTTTTTGTTCTTTTGATTGAATTCCTGTGTTATGTGAATACACCTGTATAACCTAATATGCTGATTATACACCTTCTGTAAACAAAGCTCTGATATTGACTTTTTTTTAAACTATGACAGAGAATACTAGTTCACAAAGCATCAAAGTAGTTCAGAATTCAGAGCCAACAGATTTTTAATAAATTAAAACAAACTCAATCCATGTTATATTCAGCTTAATTAAAAGACATCTTTTTAATAGGTAATTCAAATGATTTTAACCCATTGAGGTAGTAATTTTATTCTATTTGCAGTAGCCTATAACGGGAATTGATTGGTGCTGCACTCTAGTAGCAAAATATTTAACTAATGACCGCGGGCGTCTACGGTTCTATCCGCTAGGGGCGCAGACTGACTGAAAAACCTTAATATCGCCGCCAGGCCTTTGGTCGTGTTAGCTGAGTTGGCTACGTCGTGGAAACACCTTGGCCAAGTGGTGATACGATGTTCGTGCTGGGTTCGATTCCCGCACACGACCAAAACTGAACAGTTGTGCAACTCTCAATGAGTTAACCGGTCTGTGGCAACGTTGGTGGGAGGGCCCAAGTAAAACAAACGGTGGCAGGCTTGCTTGGAAGTTGACGGGATCGGTTAATTCTTTGAGACTTGCACATGGTCAACACTGATTTTGCTAATTTTTACTTATGTCTACTGTGTGTGTGCCAATGTGACTCTCTAAACTGAAAGAAAACAATATTTTAATTAAAATACGCCATTAATCCATTTAAAAACACCAATTTTATACTCTAATTCACAGGTTAATAAAATTACAAGTAAGGAACAAGACCAGCTCGTATGTCTACGCCAATGGGTTAATATTAAATTTTGGGAATTTATTTAGATAGTATACTTTCTTGCGAACGCCATATTAAATATATTTCTGGTAGACTATCTTAATGGGAGAGTGATCTTAATGGCCTACAACTTATATAGTTGTAAATATAAGTTTTGTTAGTGTGTCAGTATGTTTTGAAATCTTGACGCTATCAATCCCCATAGGTGTAAATGATGAAGGAGATGGTAATTATCTACTTGCTTAAAAATTAAAATGGTATGCATCAGATAAGTACATTATATCATTATACTTTGCTTTCTTTCAAAGCATAACTTTATGGCTTTTTTTCTTTATGGCATTATTACTTTTTGGAGTATTTGTCATGTAAACAACATTCTATTGCAAAAAAGTTTTAGAATTATCATTGATGCACACAGACTTTACCACTGTAAGCCATTATTTATTATAACTTATAGTCATGACTCTTGTAAATCTCTACTCATACACAGTGTACTGCATACCATGAACAATCTACAAAATCTGCAACTTAAGACAAGGATATACACTGGCACGATACTAGAAACTTATGAACGTACCTTTTCTAAGATTGGCTAAATATCAAGAAGCTATGGATGTAATTGGATCCAAATGCTATAATAGATTTTCTCCAAGTGTTATATTACACTGTCAAATAGAGAAGTTCAAACAAAAGGTGCATGATGATTTGGTTGACTGATCAAACTTTCTACTCTTTTCATGATTAAAAAAAATATTAGTACTAACTAATTACATATTGAATTGTGTTATTTTAGTTTCAGTGAGTTAATATTTTGTATATTATGTCATAAGTGGTCATCAACTTTAGAATCAATGTGATTACAAAGTGTATATAATAAGAGAAACTCTTGTATATATTTCTTGTATATATTTGTTGCCTTTTGACTTCATATGCTCCTTCTTCGTAAGCCTAAGGACAGTGACATTTATTATTATTATCATCATCCTAACCACATTAGAGGAACATCCCTTGTAGATGTGAGGATTTTTAATTATCTTCGGGTGGGTTTTGTCAGCTGCGCGGTGTGATTGAGGACCGTAGTTCTAAGGTGCTTAAAGTGCCTGGGCTTCGAGCACGCAGGAACTGCACTGGGCTGGATCAGCCCACTCTCTGCTACAAATGTGGAGGGGCGGGCCATAAACACAATGCCTGAAGCAAAGGTTCTCACTTTGATTGAGCTCCTCCAGCCAGGGGAAATAAAGGCCGACCACATAGCTAGGTCCGGGGCAGGCTACATTTTAAGGTTTGCAATGTAAAAGGCTACAAATGAAGAAAGGCGACTGTCAAAAGCAGTGCAATCAAAGAAAAGGAAGTAGTTATTCCTTTCTCCCAGCACTGCGGACCTCAGCACTGGATCAGCAGCACGGGGCTCTCTCCCCGAAGTAATGTGACAAACAACTCTGGGGAGAGCAAAATCTCTGGCATGGGGGTGGGTTTAGTGCTGGGTAGGGCTTCTGCGAGTACCAAACTTTATCAGTAACCAGATTTCCACCTTCTTGGAAAAAATACTATTATTATGTAAGGTAATTATCCTTGTTATAATTGATCGATCAGGTTAGTTTGTCATCGTTATCATCACTTAGCTCTCAGCCTTAAAGAATATTATCAGGGTGCCTAGGTTTTATTTTAGGTTTAGTTATATTTTTTTTTCTAACAGCAAGTTTCTTTTGTAATCAGAAATCAGAAATATTTTTATTGCCATTTTGGCACTATATGTACATATGCATTTGACAACGTCAAAGAAATCAGAATCTGACACAATAATACCTAGGATATTATCACAGAACGGATAGCTAAACTTAAAATATACTTATATGGCGTAATTTAAAAAGCTGAAAAAAGTGTTTCACAAAAATTAACCTATACAATAATAGCTGTATATATCTCATAAATTTCTAACAAATTAACAAACTGGCTAAATGCAGGTTTGAACAGCGAAATTTATATAGGCTACTAAATTTAGACTAGAAACATGAGTAGAGAACAATGCATATAAAAATAACATATATGTACATATATAGGCATGTATTGTGTAAATATAGTGTAAGTATAGTATCTTCTTAATTTTTCTATTAGAAACAATAATTCAGATTATGGTCGGTAACTTCTAGTGCGGATGAGACTGAAATCACTTGTGTAGATACTGTGTGGACTTCCTTGAGCTGAAACTTGATGCAAACCTGAAGTTTTACAATCACGTAAATAAGGTCATAGGAAAGCTTAGTTCTTGTTTGTTTGCCCTCCGGAAGCTGGCTTATGTTGACGCTTTATTACGGGTGTTTTTATCCACATCTGATATACGCTCTCCCAATTTGGGGCTTTGAGAGTTCAAGAACAAAGTATATTTTTCTAATTCAGAAAAAGACTCTCCGTATTGTACTCCACCTTAAAATAAATGAATCCTGTAAATCACTTTTCTGTCAGAAGAAAATCCTCACATTTCCTAGCCTATATATATTTCAAAATTTGCTATTTTTCAAAAGTAATAATTCATCTATGCTTTCGTCTTACAGATCATTCAATAACTAATCACTCCGTGCACGCTTAAATGTTCCAGTTCCAAAACACCGCACATAATTTTTTCAGCATAACATTTCATATAACTGCACAAAGCTATTTAACTCTTTGCCTGCAGATCTTAAGGTGGAGCTCATCCTCTTTCAAAAATTCCGCAAAAACCTCAAAAAGTTCCTTGCCGATAAGGGGTATTACAGTATTTATGATTTCATCAACCCAAGGTCTTAGTTTTGTTTCTGATTAAGAATGATATAGTTAACTGCTAATAATAATTCTCTCATTTTGTGTTCGAGCAGGACACTTTGATTAATCATCTGTATTGTATGTTGACGATACCCATGCAATACCTATATTTGTTTATGGCAAATACAAATCTTGAATCTCATATTGAAAATGAAAGAGTATTTGACATAAAAAAATGCAATGCCTCTTCTGAGGCAGCAACGCGCCGGGGAACAGCTAGTATGTTATAAGAATAAGATTTTGTTCGTTTATTTGCGATGTAGTGTGGCAGCACTGATGAGCAGAGGACACAATTTTCTTCACGTCGTCGGCTCTCCTCGTCTGTAGGTCAAAATTAGACTCATTTAAGGTAATTTAATTATATCTTACTATTAGGTTTTGTTAAGTTTTAGCTTTTTCCTTAGTTTTATTGAAATGTTAATTGCATCCACTTAGTAAGATATGCATTATGGTATTTGTTTACAAAATATAATAGGGTTGCTAACCTAGCCTTAACTGGGGTAGTCCTATCAATCAGTCACTATAGATGATTTTCCCCTTATCAGTTAATTTTTATAACCAAGAATACAATTTTTTACCATATTTATGAAAATTGTTTATCCCAAAGCGTCTTAGGTTACGATTGCATATAACAATTACTACTTTCTTATTACACAGGAACTTAAAACTTTAAAACTATCTAGGCCTAGCCTAGTTGGAGTAGTTTTGTTGAAAGATGTAAGCCTAGGCTTACATTCCTAATCAAAACTACTCAATCGAATACAATATATCGCCACTTTTCTCTGAACATTTAGTGTCGGCCATCGTAGGTACCGGTTAGATCAATGTGTTCGATCAGAGCAATAAGCTATAGGCCTACCAGCAACTTATTTTGCTGCCCAAAGAAACTGTGAAAACAGGCAAATGCCTACTATATAAATCTTTTGTAGGCACTAGGCTAAAAACTATCCAAGTATAGGGCCTACATTCACATTTTCAATGTATGTTCCGAAATAAGAAGCGAATTGTGCTAACTTAGTTAAATTGTTCCTTTAGTTAAATCCATAATTTTCTGATCATGAACAAGTCCTAATAATTTATAGATGAAAATAATTCTTTAATTGGGTAGGCCTACCTACATTTTCATAAGCGGAACGATATATTAAACCGAATGAAATTGTTCGATACGGTATATAGATTATTTAGGTTTTGGTTAAGTTTGGTCTCAGATATGTAGAAGATATTGTCATGAAATTTGTCCAGATAACATATGAGGATTCCACTAGTACTTAAACATTTATTGCTAGGAATAACCATTGTAATGGATCTATGGAAATTGTACTCTTTTTATGTTAATTTTACATGATACAGTACCAGAAAGCTATATAAGTTACAGTATTAACCTTTTAAATTTGTTGATTTGTCTCATTTTTTAGTTTTATCTTCAGTATTTATAGCATTTTTTACGTTGGTTTGTAAATAAATTATTTTGTATATAGGTACTGGTAACGTTTATCTAAGTAATTTTTATTTTTATTTGAATTGAAAACCAAACTAAACAAAACAAATATGACGTTATAACTAACATATAGAGACGATACAATTTTTTTACAATAGAGCTAATCAATATATCGAACAGTTTCAATACGGTTTTTTATATCGTTCCGCTTATGAAAGTTTATCCCTTTAATATTGAAATTCATTCCTCCTTTTTATAACAGAAAATTGCCTAAGACTTACATTTGCAAATCTCCCCCTTAAACAGCATTTAAGTTTAGCACTAAGTTTATCGAATTATTAAGTTATAAGGGGATAGGGACCTACGTTTAGGTATAAAATAATAGGCTATAATAATAGTTCTAAAATAAGCATCAATCAACTTAAGTTTAACTTATAGCCTAGAATATTCTGACAAATGATCTTAAATGGACTTTTCAAATACTGTATTGACATTCAACTATAATCAGGTACCTCTATCCACACACTAACTTATCAGTTCCGATCTTAAATTGTTCAATAGGTAATATTCAATAAATGGATCAGACATTTTATGTTTCTCTAAATTCATAACACTTGTCAGCAACTAGGCCTACTAATGGTAGAATATACATGACGATTTGAAAACATATATTTTTTTATTCAGCTGTACTAATTTGACCCTCTTAAATAAGAATAAGTTATCACCTCCATTTTTTTTTAAAACCCGCCTGAACCAGGAAATCATGAAGAAAAATAGTGAAAGCTATTAGTACCGGTATTTGCTTTTATTTGGTTTGTTATCAAATAACTTAACCCTGCAAATGTCAGAAACTTTTCCATGAGCGAGTGCAAATGGTTTATTACTTTAGCTCACTGGCACATTTCCGGCATTTGAAGCTTTATCTTTCATTGGAGCAGAAACGTTTATTCTTGTTTTTAGCATTAAAAGGCACATTTTATTTTAAGTATGCACTTATAATAGCGGACAATTAACTGAATTTGCCAGTTGAGGGCATGATTTGCCGGGCTATCAACCAATATCAGCCAAAACTCCACACTAACTTATCTGAATAAAATTCGAGTGATATTTTTCTATGGCAAAATGGCAACAGTGACAGCGTACAACATGCTCTTGGCTACAGCCCAACTGTCAACTTAATTGTCTGCTATTGTATTCTGATGGAAATTAAGTAAAGTAGCTACAAGAAATATTTGACAAAATCAGGTAACTCAAACTCAAAGGTATGGAACCTCGTCCTTGTCAAACCTAATACAGCAATAACTCCTACTATAACCCATATACTAGTAATGCAGTAACTCCCTCACCCAAAGTGAAGTACATCCACACAAATTTCCTGGCCCATTCTAACATCTTGGTACTATCTTCTTTGATACTCTTTGTTTTAATATTCTAAGATTCTGTAGCCTCCTGTGGAACAAATTTTATCAAAGGAAATTGATTTCTAATACAGTATCTGAACAAGTTCTATCTAATTTAATTACCATATTTGTTTAAAGTTGTGTTATTAGGGAATTTCATTTGGAAAGTGAACTATTAGCATGACCCGCACGGTAAAACTTAAGCCCGGGACCACCATAGAAGTTCCTAACGTGACCCCCTGAACACGATTTGAGGGGTCGTTCAAAATTATATATATCTATATAAATCTAGACATTTATATATATACATATATGTGTTTGCACTCTAGCGGTCACATTTTGTTGTCCGATTTACTTCAAATTTGGTAGGGACGTTCCTTTCTGTAATCAGTTGTACAAGTTCGTTGGGTAAAACAATTTGAAAACTCTAAACTCCTTTTTTGGGGGATTAATCTTTCAAATTTTGAGTTTTAGGACCCAAAACGGGTCAGATAAGCCCCAGATGTAAAATCAAAGCATGTTAAAAGATGGAAATTAGAGAGGCAAAAGTTTTAAGCCCTCTCACGTCATTCTAGCATAAATATTTACCGAGTTATTAAAGAAAATGTGTATCGACTAAACACAGTGGGCCTACGTTGTCTTATGGGGGTTTTACACTAGAAAAGCCTGTATTCGTTTGTTAGAGTACTTTTATCATCCCCAGCAACCTCACGCCTAATTTCAAGCCTATCTGGACCTTCTCCTAACCTTATAGGCTAATGTGCAAAATTGTATTCCCAGCTTTGCAAGTAAATGAAACCAGGAGTACCAAAACAGCCAAAAATCAATATTTTCAGTTTTCAATAAAAATTGGAATAAATGTTTTTACTCTGATTTTGAGTTTTAAAAGTTTATTATGTGGAAATTCACTTCCCTCACATCAGCGTGCTGCGTGCGAACTCGTTATTTAATTTTGAGGCATAAGTTACAGGAAGTAAAATTGCTCTATCTGCTGGCTGGTTGGTAAATTTGTAGTTTTTACCAACCTCATACTCATTTATCACTCCCCTCTTAACTTATTCCATCACTTGATTTTCAACTTACGGTAGCTCAGGTTAAAATCAATAAATTAAAATAAATAAATAATAATTAAATAAAATTTTACTATCCAAAATAACTTACTATTGGCATTTTTGAAGTATCTTTTATCATAATTCTGAGGTTGGTACCATATTTCACCCATTGTTGGTACCATTATAGGAGTTGTAGGCAACTACTAGGTATTGGAGTTGTACAACTCAATTAAATTAATTGGTTGAACCAATACAAAAAATAGAAAGTCATGACAAATTTGGAAAATGAAACAACCAAGTTCTAATTAGGCCTAACTTAAGTACAACTAATAGAAAAAAACGTATTTGGTAAAAATTCAAAATTTCGGAAGACGCAATCAATTTGGAGTTCAAATGGCACTTTTCCACTGGATCTGTTTTAAACCAATATAAGTTAGGCTATTGACTATACCTAAAAGGCACATTCATGTAGTCCAATTCGTAACAATTGAATGAAACATTTCCAGCACACAATGGCTGCATCCTTAGTTCGTTCATCACGCACCGCTGTCAGGCTCCTTGCCTCTAAAGCCGCAGCTCCTACTCAACAAAGAGGATATGCCGACGAGATGGCATTCACTTTTGCTGCAGCCAACAAAGTAAGTTAACTGTTATGTATCGTCTTAGCACTGTATACTGGCTGGATCCTGGATTAAGTATTTGTTTTATTATTAGTAGCTACAATATTTACAAAATTTAGTTCACACTCGAATGTCATAGTACTATCATCAAAACTAAAAATAGAGAACACTACATTATTCTTGATTTAAATTTAATATTTCCAAGCTTAACACTTTTTGAGAAGAAAAACACTAACTCACTTTATACGGGTAATAGAATTTCTTCTGGTGTTGGTCTTTTAGAAAGGCTTTTACAAAAATACATAGCCCATAGTGATGTTGACCCCATACAATTTATAGAACTTAGTCCGACTTAGTTGGAACTTTCATGTTGATTCGGTTTGTACAAACAAAATCTTCTAGCCCCTATCATTCCCCTATGCAATCCGACAAATGTCTAAAATAAGTTCTTGTAAAATATTTATAATAATTTATCATTTCTTAATTGATGATAATGTGTACAAATGGTTTGGTCTACTTTAAACAAATTTTCCAAGTATGGTAGGCAGGCCAACAGGAACTTAAATTAAAAAGTGACTTTATTAATTTAAAATGTCTATGCTTGCTTAACATTTTTGACCAAGTAGGTCTACTAATCATAAATCACATTTTAAACCTTCTACAATTAAATAAGTTAAGTACAATTAGAAAATAATTATTTATTTTTAGCGAATTTCCCCTATAGGGAAGAAGGTATTACCGTAGGTCTCGTGGTAAAACTTAAGCCCGAGACCATGATAACTTTTCTTTTTGAGGTCCCCAGATGCCAAAAACACCATTCATTCAAATTTATATATATATATATATATGTCCGTAAGCACGACAACTCTCGTAAAAAAGGTCCGATCTGAATGACATTTGGTACAAATGTGTAAAGTACCATTTATTTAGACGAGTTCGAAAACCAGATAAATCGCAACATCCGAAGAGGGGTGTTGTACCCAAAAAAGGGGTTTTTCGGGTTTTCACATGTAGTTTTTATTTAAATCCAATTTTAATTTATACCATTAAGTTCAGCTTAAAAAAACAAATAATTTGGTATTTTGATCATTGCTCTACGTCAATTGGTTACTTAGATATTGAAAGTACTAAACACAATATATTGTCTAAAATGTTATTCTTATGGTGGAAAAGAACAATTTTATATCTCGCTTATTTATGAACATAAACTAACGAAACTTGGTATATGGCTTCATCTGGTTGTGGTTTGTTGTTGTTTACACAAAAAACCAATTTTTCCTCTATGGTTCCCGTAGCAGCAAACCTAGGTACTCGGTTCCCATGTTATTCTTATCGAGAATAATTAAAATGTTATGTATCGCTCTTTTATGAATGTACAAGGATGAAATTTGGTAGGTGACCTCACCTAAATGAGTTCTATTGATATTTGCATAAAAACCCATTATTTTGTGTTCCTTGTTACAACAAACCTGAGTACTCATCCCCAATGTGTTATTTCTATGGAGAATAATTCATATTTTAAATATTGCTTATTTATGAATATATTTCTTATGAATCCTGGTAAGTGGCTTAATGTGTTATTAAGACATATATATTCAATGGAAATTCGCTGAGTACGCAGGTTTGCTGCGACGGGGTATTACTTTTTTCATCAGGTCATATTCAGGGTTGCCATATTGTAGTGTGGGAAAAAGAGGAGATTTTAGCTGGCAACCCAAAAAAGATCCCAAATTAGTGGAAGTACACCGCATTGATGAGGTTACGCTACTATTCTGTACCTATTTGAGAAGTGATGCTAACTTCTACATTGGGAGGATAATAATATATTGATGCTATTGTATTACTATTTCCTGTGTTGGGGCTAATTGAAATAAACTATTGAAACTGAGGGGACGGAATGAATTACCTTGATTCTCAGCTACCATGGATTTACTACCTGGAATGCATGCTGGACTATAATTGGAAGAGTGAATTACCCAGAGCCCGATCGATCTGCCAGATTTATTGCCTTGCCATAGCCAGCTTTAATGAGTTAACTAAACATCTCGTACTGTTGAAACTGGCAAAGTGCCAAATTCCTTCAACTACTTATTTGATCTGAGGCTAAACTTAAATAACTTTTAAACCTAATGAATTTCCTCCATATAAACATAACGATAAAAAAACTAAATAACAATAAATATGGATAACTATTTAATTAATACTGTCATTCTTGTAGCCCACGCCACGAGAATGTTGCTAATATCACATGCCTGAATGAAATTACTATTTCCTACTTATAATTCTACATTGCCTGACTCGCCCTAGCTTCCCTCCTCTTACTTATAGTACTTATCTAGCCATCGTATAAGCGATGGTTCCAGATGAATATTCGTGAACTGCTCCGACGAATAAAAGGTGTTTCGGAGTGAAGAGGTGGACCAAGACAGATGCTGACCCTTGATGCTGGCAGAAGGGGGCTACACGGTGACGTCACCCTACTTCCGGACCAGCCATCTGCTGAAGCGAGCCAGTTACTGGGTTGGCAAAAGAGGAATATGTATAGGGGTGACGTGACACGGCACAGAAGAGATAAAAAATTGATGATTGAAGAAAACTTTGTAGGAAAATTCAATATATTATTTTTTGTTTGATTTAAATCGTAAATCTCACAAAAACCATACAAAAATATAAAAACTAAAATGTATAGCCTACAACCTACTTTTTAGATTTATAATTTAATAAACTGTGTATGTTTATGTTTGTTTTGTTGAAGGGATGCATTCATAAATCCAAAGATTCTCACACGTCAACCAAAAGTGTATTGTGTCCCTAGTACGTTAGTTGGGCAAACCAATGTCTGTACCCTTTACGAGATCCAGGAGTTTTTTCCCAATACTAACGTCCCATCCATCACCTGGTGTCTTGAAACCAAACAGAGCCCTTCTCCTTGCCCTGAGTCTATTTCAATCCAGTATTCAGCTTGGCAGTCTCTTCAGACTGATTGCGAAGCCTACACTCCTGACTTTCATTTCTAAGTCAAATTCAAATTGCTTGAGTGCAAGAGTGTGGAGATGTTTCCTGAAGTGGCCGTGTCCAGTTATTAAGGCGATTACCTGCTTAACCTGACCTCTGCCCAGCCTCACCAACCAGTTAGTGAAGTGAGAGCTAGTGTCTGCTAGCAGCTTTTTGCCAAGTGCTTGACCAGAGTAACCCTGCCATTGCTGGCGATGTAAGTCCCTAGAGCATTTGTTGATCATGTGAAAAGCAGTCGTTTTGCTTATGCCACAGCTTGGTTCTGGACCAAAGAATGACATACTGGAACCTTCTTTTAGCAAGCTTATCTGCACATTCATTGCCACCTATGCCTACATGGCCAGGTACCCAACCAAGATGCACAGAGTTGCGTGATGCGAGTTCGCTGAGTGCGTTGAAACACTCCCACACTCACAAGGGTCTTAAATCTTCATACTGATTTTCAGCATTTGATAACGGTAAATACATGGAAAGTTAATGTTATTTCCTGCTGAAATAAAGCCAAAGAGTAACAAATAATAGCGGTTAGAGTTACAGGGAGACAGGATTTAGCTTTGGTATTCGTTGCACAACGATGCAGTTGCAAACGTAAATACAGATAGGATTTCAACACAAAGTTTGCGCTATTCAACGCATTTTTGGGAAAAATCTCAAAAATAGGAGTTTTTTTTTCAATGAAATTCTCTGCAGCTGTATTTTACCCTCAAAATCCGGTGATATGGCAACCCTCATCATATTAATATTGTACATAATTGTATTTGTTTTAGAACATTCGTTTTTTAGAAACTTATAGTAAACTTAAACTATTTTAGTTTTTTGGGCATTCAAAATTTAGGTCTGATTTAGTTTTGTTTTGACGTAGGCTAGCCTATTAGGCTTCAATATGTATTTCATACTTCTGGACAGAGTTGTCCCCAATGCCATCCACCCTAGGTAACACCAGGCTGATCAGGCAGGATATGTCAAGGAGTATGGCAACCAGTCAGATGCATATGCTTTATTATACCATTTTATAAATATAGAACCAAAATGTCTTGTATGTGAGAACTGCATGAGCATAAATGTAATTGATAATGGTAAGACATCTTTGTTACGGAACACCCTCTGCAGTTATAACAACAATATAAAATATGTTTAAACTCCTTTTTGAAATGTTTCTGAGATATGACATTGTCATGTGGAATGGTACTCCTGCCGTAAACTTTATAAGAGTGTTAACACTCAAAAAATGGCTGCAAAATCCTTCAGCAAACCTGGATCGTGATGACAGTTGCCGACCCGCTTTTAAAAAGCTCAAGATAAAAATAAGTCATAGCGGTTCACATTCAAGAAGTAATACTCATTATGGACAGGATTGGACTTCCAGGGAGCCGAGTTCACAACTACAACTCCAGGCACTAAACAATTCCACCTGCCAGATGCCATACAGCCATACAAGAAGAATCCTGTTGGCTTCAACGCTCCTCCGCTATTAGCAACTCTCGTAAAACGTACTCCCAGTGGAATAAAAACAACTGATTGAAAATTAGAGAAAATCCTCTTTATACTGTCGGAGAATTTGTGAACCAAGTAATGAATGGATGTAAATTATTGTAGTGGAATTAAATTGTAAATAAAGCATAATGTTTTAATACATTAACAAAGGCTTTGTAGAAATGTTATTATATTAGAGGTGTTTCAGTACAATTTAATAAAATACCATATATTTTTCTCACAAATACTATTTTTAGGTGTTCTACAATGCTGCCAATGTCAAGCAAGTAGATGTACCATCTTTCAGTGGCTCATTCGGTATTCTCCCCAAACACGTTCCAACACTTGCAGTGCTGAAGCCAGGAGTGGTAACCGTTTATGAGCAAGATGGCACAGCTAAGAAAGTCTTTGTTTCTAGCGGGACGGTAAGTCAGTCCACCAAATGCATGGGTCAATATTATGTAGAGCTGGCCTAAAAACTTATTAACTAGGGGTTTTGAAGTTGAGGCCTAGTTAAACATAATGCCCTTTTACAACTAACAAATATTAGGTTAATTAGTGTAAATTAAAATAAAAGTAAAGCATACAAAACAAATGATTTTTAAGATGAATATTAAATCTATTACGATTATTTAGATCAATATTTTGCAAATGCTATTTCGTATGAATTTTGACTTAAAAATATCTTGATACACATACTTTAAGAGAACATTTTAGATATACTTCATAAGGACAATGTTAAACAGAAAGTATATCACATTTACTATAAAACTGTGAATTATGTCACAAATTATCAAAGGTCTCAAAAAGACAAATTCTGATGAAGCAGATTCTTTTTGTTTGTAGTGGAAGTTTGACAAGTGCACATCAGCAGTGAAAGTGGCAGAAGCTTTATTCTAGCAGCTATGTTGTTTTCCCTCTCAAACTAAAGAGTCTCAGGGGGAGGGGCGAAATTTAGGACAAAAATCAAATTGCGACCCTGGTTGCAATTAGTCATATCGGCAAAATCCTTTTGGTTTGGTTTTCGAGTTCCGCTGCAACTTACTTAGCTGATAGAGAACAGTTAAATCACTCTAGGCTAATGAAAACCAATCACCTCTTAACACTTTCACTGCTGTAAATGTATATTAGACGTAACACATTGCTAAAAATTTGTACTTTATAAAATCTTTCCTTTTATGTTCAAAAGTCGGGAATAAGTGTCATAATCTAAATTCAAGACTCTTATCGATGGTTTTTGGGCGTAAAGATTTATTGGTCGCCGGCGGACCCTCGGTACTGCGCACCAAAAACTATCACACACCATCGCCGCACTGCTATCCCGCAATGTTGCCAATGACACATTTTAGTTTTCTTTAAAACCTATTGACTAAAAATGAACTATTTACACTATATACATGAACCACACTGTGTACATACTACATACATAACACGTAATAGCGCGCTGCCCCGCCGGCAACCAAGCCGCAGCCGCAAAACGCGAACAAACGGCACTGTACTATTCACACACACTCTAGGAACAATGCGGTAGCAGATCAACCTTCCTCTCCGAGTGGCTGAACCACACGGAGTACACAAACACAAAATGGTGCGCTGCCCCGCCGGCGACTAAGCCGCACCCAAGCGGCATCTCCTGTAGTCCGCCAGCGGACTAGCCGCATTGAATGTGTTAATCGTTCCCCTCAAAACAATGAACGAGGAGATTTTTTACATTTTAAATCAAAACATGGCAAAGTTTACGTTCTATGTAACATTGGCTGACTAGGGATAGCAAAAAGAATGTTTAGCAAAATAAAATATTATCTGCTTTAATTTGACTTCTTGACAACAAGGGCCTGGATGTGTCAGGTATCGGGCCCCAGTATCAATGCTTATTTGAAGCTTTTCCTTCCCTGTTGCAGATAACCATCAATGACGACGCCTCAGTGCAAGTGCTGGCCGAAGAGGCCCATCCAGTAGAGGATCTGGACATCTCTGCTGCCCGCGAAGTCCTCAGCAAGGCTCAGAGTGAGCTGTCGTCGGCATCTGGCGATGTTGCCAAGGCCGAGGCTCAGGTGGGAAATTTACCTTTGACGGTATTTATTAACCATTAAATACCTGAAATGGGGTGATGACCAACCACCAATGGTAAAAGTGTAAGATTAGGTTCGTTTGGAAAAACTCTAGGCTGTGAGAATTTGGTAAGTTGGGAAAAGGATAGACAGCTAGCTTACCTGAAAAGAATAAAACAGGTGTAGCACAGGAGACACACAAAAAACACTAGATATTTTGTCACTTGGAGACTTCACCAGAAGAGAACTTAAGTAGAAAAACTTTTTTTTTTCTGATGAACTCCCCTAGAGGAACGAAATATCAAGTGTATTTTGGAGTCTCCTGTGCTACACCTGTTTTAGTCTCTTCGGGTAAGCTAACTGTCTATCCTTTTCCCTACTTACCTAAAGTTATGGATTATAAATTTATGGAGCATCCATTGTCGTAAATATGTTTGTTTGACCGGAGAGTTCTGTGGTGCTAACAGGGAAAACAGTGTTTGACAGGTTGATGAAAAATTTAGTTACGGATGAAAGCGCCTAAAACTGAATTGAGGTACATTTAAAAAAGATTTTTAGCTTTTTCAAAATCAGTCTCTGCCACTCAACCCTTTTTTAAATGTAAAACGAGTCAATTTATTTGTCTATTATTCTTTTAGATTTTGGCAATTGTCTATTCTGATTCTATGTATTTTGTTCATAACTCTTTAGCCTAGAAGTTGTCAAAACAAAATACCATATAATGAAATTGCTTGTTAACCGATTTTGATAGGCTAGCTTTACACATACTTTAGCAATAACTATATAATCTTGATTGACTTTATTCAACATTAAGACAATGTTTAAGTTTTCAAAGTTTAAGTATGATTAAACATAGTTTTTAATTGCATAAGGTTTAAACTACCTCAATCAAACATTTTCCTTTTCTAATAGAAAAGAGTAGACTGAACGACGTTAAGAGCTGCGATTTTTACAAGTTAAACAGTTAAAAACACCACCAGTCTTGCATCTTTTTGTGGGTCCCACTATAAAATGATTGTTTGATTGTTATTTGTACAAGAGGCTTAGGTATGGAGGCTTAGGTATTGAAAACTACTGTTTTGGTCCGAGGTATCTCAAGGTTAGAAATAATTAAAGCTAGGAGGTCGTTGGCAACTAGTGTATAGTTTTTGTTCAGCCTCTGCTTAAAGTAGAGCTACTACCATTGGCAGGAGTATTCTGGATATTTCATTATTGCAGTAAAATATGTTTCAGATTGCTGTTGAAGTCGCAGAAGCGTTGGTTGCTGCCGCTCAGTAAACTTTACCCTTATTATCTGTAGATATCCATGAACTGAATAAAAACTTTTTTGTTAGTTAATGCCTCATTGTAATATCTTGACATTCCATCACCACCACCATCGTTGTTATTGATTTCACCATTGTTATTCTTTATTTCTCAATGTTTGGATTCAGGTTGAAAGACTAAACAACCTATCCAGAGGGACTTAACACCTAAAGACAATGGTGTTGTATTGATCAAAGGGTCAATGATCAATCACTAAGTAACAACTGGTTTAATATAATTGCCAGTTTGACAATTGAATGTATCTGTTTAGCTGGAGGTATATAAAGAGAATTTGAAATAAATAGTGTTTGTTTAGGAATGGTAATCAGTTGTGCCCTAAAGACTCTTACAATGTGATATTTTCTAGACACTGTTGTTTCTAAACCTTTAACTCTTACCCTTTAATAGATAAACATTAAGTCTGATTAAGCATTAATTTATGGTGCCTCACCTACAGTATTCAGCCTTAGTGCTATACATGTATTATGGTATAACCTTTCCAATACTTCACAAAAGATATACTCAAAACTACATTAATTTATAGGGCAAAAGTGAGAATGTATTGAAGATCAAACCAACAAATAATTTTAGGCCAACCTGGAAATGTAAATTGCAAACGAACTGGAAAAGTCAAGTTGTTTGTTTAAATTTTATTTAGTATGATCAACTGGAATGCAGTGAAATTGCAAAGTACAACACGGGGCCATAGTGGATAGTTTTAAAATAAATATGAATCCTATAACCATTAAAAATTGTCTTAAGCAACGTGTGATAATTCTTATTAAAAGTGAGTGGGCCAGTGAATTTTGTCTTTATTGCATCCTCACCTCAATAAAGTAGGTACTAGTTGGTAGATTCATTTAGAGAAAGAGACAGCTATGAAGCCAGTTAGACATTGAACACTGGGGATAGCGATGTAGAGTTCATTTATATACTTAGCTGGCGACCTGTTCTTCATTGTGACCAACAATGGGACAGTGCTCCATGAGGTACGATGATTTTAAATAACCTAAATGTTTCTCACAGCAGCATACAGCAAAGTTAAATAAATACTCCCGTCGCAGCAAACCTGCATACACAGAAATTGCCAATGAATATATAACATAGCACATTAAAACACTTAACAGGATCCATAAGAAATATATTCACAAACAAGCGATATTTAAAATATTAATTATTCTCCATAAGAATAAGATTGGGGATGAGTACGCAGGTTTGCTGCAACAAGGCACACAAAATGATAGGTTTTTATAGAAATATCAATAGAACTCATCTTAGTGAAGTCACATACCACGTTTCATCCATATACATTCATAAATAAGCGATATATAACATTTTAATTATTTTCCATAAAAATAACATGGGGACAAGTACCTAGGTTTGCTGCAACGGGGACCATAGGCGAAAACTTTTTTTGTACAAACAACAATAAACCACAACCAGATCAAGCCTTGTACCAAATTTCGTCAGTTTATCTTCATAAATAAGCGAGATATACAATTTTTCTTTTTCTCCATAAGTATAACACTAGACAACGTACTGTGTTTAGCACTTTCAATATCTCAATAACCAATTGACGTAGAGCAATTATCAAAATACCAAATTGTTTGTTTTTTATGTTGAATTCAATGGTAAAAATTAAAATTTGATTTAAA
Organism: Allygus modestus; assembly: GCA_963675035.1. Classification (NCBI taxonomy): domain Eukaryota; kingdom Metazoa; phylum Arthropoda; class Insecta; order Hemiptera; family Cicadellidae; genus Allygus; species Allygus modestus. Next base: position 71,985,095 of record OY776117.1, on the reverse strand, counting down.
TAAAAATTACATGTGGAAACCCCAAAAAACCCACTTTTGGGGTAGAAAACCCCCCTTCGGATGGTGATTCGTCTGGTTTTCGAACTCGTTCAAATAAGTGGTACTTTACACATTTGTACCAAATTTCATTAAGATCGGTCCTTTTTTATGAGAGTTATTGTGCTTATGGACACATATATATATATACATACATACACATATATACAAATTTGAACAAATGGTGTTTTTGGCATCTGGGGACCTCAAAATAAAAAGTTATCATGGTCTCGGGTTTGAGTCTTACCATGAGACCTACGATAATAGCTTCTTCCCTATTGGGGAAATTCGCTAAAAAGGTTATCAAATACAGTGAAGCCTGTAGTCCCATACATATACACATGGAAATTTATTGAACACCGATTTTGATTTTCAGAGTTAGTATAAAATATCAAAATAAGTCAAAAGTATTATATTTTGAGCTATGTACAAACAAAACTCTTAATTTTGTGTGTATAGATGATGGTCATAATATTTATTTCTTGGCAAAGCTGTATGATGAATTTGAAATTTTTTTAATTAATCTTATGGGAAAATCTGTTGTTAACCAAATAGATAGGCCTGAGCGCTAGCTTTCTCTTCCAAACGTGATGAAGCTCTTTTTGGAGAAAAATTAAGTTCTCAGATCTTCCTCAGAGTTGCCTGAAAATCAAATTTGGCAACATTTCTGCGAGGATTATCATGGAAGGAAAAAAACGAATCCTTATAGCAACGAATCAGCCTAACAAAAATGTGTTTTAAATGTAAACAATACACGGGGGCTCGTTAATCTATAACTTTAATTTTCCTGCTTGGCAAGTGTTGTAACACACCAGGCAGGCTGGTCCCTGGTGATTCCTGTGGCACTGGAATCACCAGGGAACATCAACTACATTGTGCATTAGAATAAACAACTGTTTTATTATTATATACACATTTAAATACATTCATATTAACTTTATCATTTTAGTCATTAATAACTTTGTAATTTTAAAAATAAAGCACCATGCACAAAATGGGAAAAGAAATAAAAAAGTGAGTTTTACAGAAAAGTTAACATGATCCATAAATTTAAAAGAAAGTTAAAAAGATAATATTTTAAATCTGGTTTTAAATTTAGATTTAAATTAAAAAAAGTAATCTATTATTTGTTGATTTTTTTAAAATTAAGTATCTATTGTGTGAAACATCCATCCAATCTATTAGCAGGTGGCAAGTAATTATCATTTATCTTGGATAAACTTACCAGTTACCAATACTGTTTCTTAAAATAATAAATGTTCTCTTCAAACATGCTTACATTCATCTTGTCAGACATAACGGGTAAGGGATCCCCCATATCCTTTCACCATTACATTCATTGTAGTTGTCACAGCAGCCTATAGCTAACAGCAAAGATTTGAATGTGTACAGCATTATTTGACATACCAGCCTGCGCGAATTGGTTTCCTCATTGTTGGACTTATAACAGCTGCCGTTGTAGGACTGTAAAGTAAAACAGAATACAGATTTTTACGATCTTGAACAACAAAAGTTGGAAATGGAACGGTCACTCACACGCATAAATCTTTGCTGTTAACTGCACACAAACATCTATCTTAGCAGGATTACATACAACGGGTGATTATAGTAAAGCAGCCGATTTCTTTCTAAACATTGACAGATAATAAATTCAGCACAAACCTTGCCTTAAAAAAGTACATTAATACAAATCATGTGGTCTAATATTTTTTATGTCTGATGCAAGCATGTAGAATTAATCTTTATGCCAACTAAACAAACCTAATCAAGATTCATTGTATTATTTCAGCTGTAAGTATTTTCTGATTTATAAACGCTAGAAACTACTTCTAACTCTAATCTTAAGTACTGAAAATAAATTAAAGGAAATTACTTTAATAAATTACTGGAAATAAATTACAAGGGATGCAATGCACCTCTCGACAGTTACATTCCTCTTAATGTTGTAGCAACATTATCAAGGGCCTACTGGAGACTTTCCGACAGTACCTCCTTTCTTATCCAATTCTATTTCCCTCCCCTGCTTGGCGTAGACTCTCAGTTTGTCATAAGACCGAAGACGCAGAGATGTGTCGGGGTAGGGGTAACGTCTGGAGACCAATTTTCTGTTTCACATCCATCCATGTTATCTCGGCTAACATTGTAGCTCTCTGGGCTCCTTGGTCGAGAACCTGATTACATACATTATTGCAGTTTTAGTTAGAAATATGTTCAGCTTAAATTTGTTGCATTAAATTTAGATTTCATACAACATTTCTATATGTTCTCTATATAAAATTCATAAAATACTCATGTTCTGAAACATCAATTAAACCCCAATTAAAACAATTGACTAAACATCAATTGATTTGTCGTAATTATTTTAACCCTAGGACTGCCCTGGGCTGATTTATGCTTAATTGCTCGGTGCCCTGGCAATTTTGGCCATTTTGCAGAGGTTTTTTTAACAATTCGCAGTGCCTAAACTACTGTTGATAACCTAGTCATATGTATACTCGTTTTGTTCATAAAAGGAAGGAGATTTTGAATAAAATAAAATAAAAGGAATCCCTGTCGGTAGTTTTTTTGCAAAATGTGAAAAACCAAAATTTTATAACAATTTTTGAAATAATTTTCAAAAATAGAGTCCTAGCATTTTTACACTAATTTTTTGACAGACAATCAAAGATATACACAATTTAGGCAATTTATTTCCCTACGTGGAAATGTGTTTGAATTATTTTAAAACATTTTGTTACACAAATTATGGAAAGAAATACGGAAACCGTGGAAAATCGACAAACTTACGCTGTACATTTGAAAAATTAAAATAAAATAAAAAGTATAGAACTAATATACTAATACTGTTATATTACTAAAGGTAACAATACAGTTATTGGAAATAATGCACTTTTGTACAAAGTAATAACTGTTTTTATGACTTTATATGAGTTGAAAAACATAATTTGAGTTTCGCCGAAAGCGAAAATTAGTTATTCAAAGCTAAATCTAATTTTTGTACTTTATTATAATATAATAAATGATACTTATGTTTATAGTAAACACAGTTCTGAACAAGAATATATATATATACATATATATATGTATATAGAAATATGAACAAATAAAGGTTCCATAAGCATATATTGATTTTTGAACAAATTTGTAGCATAGGCCTTGCCGTATTCAAGCAAAATCTGCAGAGGTTACTACAAACAATAAAAGATAACCCTATCATATGCATACTCTTTTTGGTCACAAAAGAACAGAGAATTTCAATAGAATAAAATAAACTCAACGCGATTAGGTAAAATTTGAGATAAAGTAAAAAAAGTGAAAATTTCCAAATTCATTCTAGGCCTAACCTAGAAAACACTCACATTTTCAATAACGCACATTTGAACATAAATAATAATATTTACCCATAGTAATATGGATAAATATTACTACTTGCTCACACACTAACCGACAATACACTTGTTTTTTCACTAAAACACTCAGATTTGATAGTAAAATACGAATAATAACCTACCGGTACTAACAAACAGACATCGGCTCTGGCTAGCAGAAAGAATAAACAACTCGTATTTCCTGCTACCTAATAAGAGTCACTTGACACTCCATACACTTGGCACCGCTATAAAGAGGAAGAAGGTTTTCCTGGCTTCAAAGTGATATGATTTACATCACACTAAACCAATTTTATAAGTATTTATATCATGATTTATAATTCCGCGATTGTCGGGGAATAGGAATAATCAAGGGCCTGACTTAACAGCTGATTTCATAATTTATTTCTTAGACTTTCTGAAATCGTAAGCTAAATGTCACTTCACGAAAAGAAAGAATAACTCATGTTCTTTCTAATGGTACCAACGACTTTCTGTTTGGGCCAAAATAGAAACACTACGATTTTTTTGAAGAACAGCTGTTTTACGAGATTTCGCCGGTTGCGAGTCGAAAATGTTCCGTGCGCAAACTTTCGTTCAACTTAAAATAGCAATTGTATTGATCTGTTAGTGCTACAGGGTTCGTTTATATATGAAAATGAAAGTTTAGAATCTCCTCTTTAAAATAGTATCAATATTATTACGTTTCTCGGTCATCTTCAATGCATTTTAAGCAGTTCAAAAAAAAATGACCCCATTCCCCGAATGTCGGGGAAAGGACACTAGGCCACGACATGCATTCCCCGAATGTTCGGGGAAAGGCAGTCCTAGGGTTAAAATAAATTAATTTCTATGAAATTTTTACATCATATGAGTTTATGATCCATATTGAGAAATTTATTTGGCATTAAAGTCGGAACTACATGTCACATTTACTATGTAAAATCAAAATCTATTAGTTTTCAACTTACCTCTTCTAAGTAATCTGGAGCAGCCAGCAACCTGTTCATCTCTTCTCTGATAGGGTTAAACTTGGCAATTATTGCATCTGCAACTACTCTTTTGTATCTGGAATTATAAAGATTGTTTTAGAGAAGAAACCATGTCTGAAAATAATGCCTGATTTTGTGGAAGATCTTCAAAGCTCTTTTTTGGGGCAGATAAATGATTTAATCCCTGATTGAAGTATCAGAGATTTTATATGGCGGGAACAATTTAGACATATATTGTTCTAAACTACTGAAAAGTAGGCTAGTGGCTTGTAGGGGCTCCTAACTAGGTATATTTAAATATATTAAATATATCTTAAATATACCGATCTAGGTATATTTAAGTAAAGTGGGCTATTCAGAAGTACGAATTTGATCAGTACGAATTTTAGGTGATTATTTGATTAGGAGTTTATCAAACAGCTGAAATTACTCTCGGCTAAAGCCTATCCAAAAACCCAGATCGGGATCAGAACATCTACTTTAGGGTAGAAATTCTGATCCTGATCCGAGTTTTTGGATAGGCTGTAGTCGCCAGTGCTGATGTTTCCCATTGATTGCAAAATAGTTCCTAGAAAAGTGTGCCACCGAAGTAGTCTGACTACCCCATGTCCCCCACTTCTTCACATAGGATAGTCAGTATACCTTGATGACGCGCTTCCGCCACCAGATCATTTCACGCTATGATGCACAATAGCACGCCTAACTTAAATGCAACTAGGGCTATATAGCCCTTTTAACATTGTGATTTGTGTAAGTGTATATTCTTTTAGCGAATTTCCCCTATAGGGAAGAAGCTATTACCGTAGGTCTCATGGTAAGACTTAAGCCCCAGACCATGATAACTTTTTGTTTTGAGGTCCCCAGATGCCAAAAACACTATTTGTTCAAATTTATATATATGTATATATATATACGTCCGTGAATGCAATAACTTGAGTAAAAAACGTCCGATTTTGATGAAATTTGGCTCAAATTTGTAAAATGACATTCAAGACTTTAAGTTCGAAAACCAGAAAAATCAGACCATGGGAAGGGGGGTTTATGGGGTTTTTAAATTTTCCAAAAATCAGTTTTTTGCATTTTTTACCCTAAAATTTTTAAAAAACTTGATTTTGGTTTTGACCATGTTGTAGAGCTTAAAAAAACAAATAATATAGTATCTTGAATTATTAACCTAGGTTTAAGTGGTTGCGGAGAAAATCCAAAAAACCTTCTCATAAAATCTCCCATGTTAATCTTGTGGGAAAACAGTTTTTGGCTTTTCCTCAGTTTATTTTAATGTAAACTTCACATTTGCTTTTACCAATCTGTTCAGTTCCACAAAACGATCATTTTGGTGTTTAAATTTTGATTCTACGCCCAACCGTTGCAGTGATATTCAAAGTGCTAAACACAGTACGTTGTCCAATGTTATCCTTAAGGAGAATAAATAGAATTTTATATCTCGATTATTTATGAATGTATATTGATGAAACTTGGTATGTGGCTTCACGTAGTAGTGGTAAATTGATATTTGCACAAAAAATTGAGTTTTTGGTGATTATTCCCTTAGCAGCAAACCTGCGTACTCAGCCCCCATGTTATTCTTATGGAGAATAAGTCAAATGTATTGACTCCCTTAATTATGAACATAAATTAATTAAACTTGGTATATAGCTTCACCTGGTTGAGTTATATTGATAATTGCATAAAAACCCTTATTTTGTTCCTTGTTGCAGCAACCCTGCTTACTCATCCCCATGTTATTCTTATGGAGAATCACTAAAATGTTATATAGCGCTTATTTATGATTGAATATTGATGAAACTTGGTATGTGGCTTTGCCTAGTTAAATTCTATTTATATTTGCATAAAAACCAATTGTTTGTTTCCTCATGCCAGCAAACCTATGTACTCATTACCAATGTTATTCTTATAGAGAATAATTAAAATCGCTTATATGTAAATATATTTTTATGAAACTTGGTATGCGGCTTTATGTGGTATTAAGACATATATTATGCATTGGGAATTCGCTGAGTATGCAGGTTTGCTGCGACGGGGGTATTTTTCTGTTTGTACATGCTTAGGAAAATAAATTACTATGAAAGAATGAGCATGTTAATATGTAAACAAACCAGAAGCTAAAATCACATTGTAAGTAATTGCAGCTGATCATAACTTTATTTTAAAGTTATTACATTGTTTTTTGTGATTTAAGGCAATTTTTAAGGTGAAATAAGGACAAAAACTAAAAATTGGGCTACACTGGGTTCTTCCCTATCTAATTTTCTATGAATTTTTCAAGTTTCAGCCTTCTAGGTCCATAGGACAGCTTCAGAAACCTGCGCAAAGACTCAAATTTACCATTTTTCTTTACCCAATTATATACTAGGATTATCCCTCTAAATTATTGATAGTGCACAACAATTTGGCCTGTTTCGTTCAATAATATATATCAATAAAACACGGGAAATACTATATTTTCTTATCTTTACAGTTTGCCGTAGTAAATAACTTGCATGTATAATAAACTGGAGAAACGTACTTGCCAGTGTCAAGGTGGGCATTTTCATCACAGACTTGTTGAAAGGTTTTCCCAGCCGACAGGGCGTGCAGTGCAACCAGATTGGACACTCCAGGACGGTTAGCAGGATCGTACGTCACTGCTGAAGTAAAGTCTGTCACTGATTTCTTCACCTTAAATTAAAATATTTCATTAAAGCTGGACAGAATAATGATAATTTCTTGAGCTATTATCCTTTGACTGCCAAGCAAAAATGAAGATTTCAGTTTCACAGTGCCTCATCTGAGACGTCATACCAGTCTGAGCATCTGTTTTCATGAAAAAATAATATGAAAAAAAACCTAATTATCAAACAATGTGCTTCTCGATATAAAGAATTGATTCACTAATCAATTGTTTTTGTGATTTTACTATAAAAATTGTCGTATTGATAACTTTTTCCGAAGTAGTTCCGATCTTCGTAAGTGCTGCAGTCCGGTTCGACAACAATTGACGGGTCGATCTCAACAGCCATTGACAGACAAAGGGTTTAGTACATAGTGAAATAATAGGCCATGTCATAAACTATACTATACTATACTTATACTATACTTATTACTTATTGTACATCAGTTCACAGAAAATAAAGTAAAAATATAAATTAGTATGGTATGCAACTCTAAAGCCAAATGGTTTATGGTTTTAGCTAAACATAAAACTACAAAAGTCTGAATTCATATATTTGTTATTGGATTAAAATACATTATTGTATAGCGTCCCAATTGTAATTGAAATGCTATATATATAATGAAACAAATTTTTAAGAAACCTCTTGAATTTTAGTAAGTTTACTGTTCTCACAAAGTCCTCAAGTCCTTTCAAGCTTATTCGAATAAATATTTCTTGAAAATAATGGCTTACTTATTGATTGGCTGATGAAAGAGTAAGAGATTTTGATTTGATTTGATTTACCATGTCTAACCTGTAGGTTGTAAATCTAAACTATGCTTATTTTAAGCGTTGTGGCGATTAATTCTTGTTCTTTAATGAAAAGAGTTTTTATATTTTTTTCTAAGGTAATGTCACAAATTCTTATTCTATGTACAACTTTTCCTGCAACTATGAAGATGATCGAGATTATTAATTACTTTTCATGTTGATTTTTCCATTCCAATTTCAATTAATTGCAAGCAATTTTTTTATTTGATGCGTATTAAAAAGTTAACCAGTTTGATTATCGAAAGTAAAACAAATGGTTTCTGTTTTGGGGTAAGGGGAAGTGCATAAGTTACGTCACGCTAATTTCAGCCCATTTTGACCCCTCCCCCCCGTTGTCACACTCTGTCACGCTGCTCATAATCTCCCTCCTCCCCCTGTCACGTCACACAAATTAATTATGAAGTGTTTGATTGTAGGTACAGTATTTCATCACTCTATAACTGACGATTTTGTAGGCTTTAAGTCAATTAATCGTGACGTGTCACGCAACCCTTGACCCCCTTCTCCCCCGTGTCACGGTCTATCACGATATGCCGCAACCCATCCCCCCCCCCCCCAGGGAGGAGTGACATTCATATGCACCGCCCAATTAGTTAGGGGCGCCAGTTACCTGGGGGGCCGAGCTTTGCTCGGGGAAGGCCAGTCAGTTTGTTTAGATAACTTGGGAGTAATACTTCACCACTTCCCCCAGCTGATTATCAGATTTGTAAAGCTCATTTGCCTCTTTCCTGCATTTGTAAGGTCACTCCAGATGTAACTTATAGCTCAATGTTCCTTTGATTTATTTCGGATATTACCACTCATACATACAATCTTCACTCGACAGACACTGACAGGAAGTCACTGCTCTCAGGAAACCACATGTTAACAATTACATGCCCAACATGTTACATGTTAACATGTTAACTCCGTAAGCTTAATGTTAAGAATAACTTTTCACTTTAGTTTTTTTACATTATTTGATTTTTCCTGGGGATGAGACCTATCTAGAACTTATTTTTAATCCAGAAATTAGTTAATTACAACTTTGCAGGAAATTGTTTGAGACGTTTTTGAGATCAGAGTTCAAGCAAGCAAGCAAACCTTACTCATACTAGAGTACTGTATATGATTTACAGAGAGGTAATTTGCAGACAACCGTTCATTAGCACAGTATTATTGACTCTTCTATTATTTATACTATTCAGAAATTATTTACTAACGTATTTTTCTGTTTCCATATCTTAATAAACTTGTGTCACCATAATAAAGAATATATGTTGATGAATATTATAGTTTAAGAAGTAGGGGTGTGCGAGTAGTGATTTTTTAATCGAGTCGTGTAGTGCTAATTATTTTCGATCTTTCGAGTATTTTCGAGCGAGTATTTCCCATCAAATCAAATCAAAATTCTTTATTCAGAAAAGCATATACAGTATATACAATGAATAAGTCATGAATATGTACAGATAACATATACAACATAAGCCTTATAAATCTATTGTCTTAATCTATTTATTATTTAAAAAATTGTCCAATGAGTAAAAAGCTTCCTTTACTAGGTATTTTTTTAACAATTTAAGAAACTTGCAGATGTTACTCTCATCTTTTAAAGATTTAGGCAAACAGTCAAAGAATTTAATCCCTTTATAGGAAGGTTTCATTTTAAATATTTCTAGTCTGTGTTTCTCGACATATCTTTGAGATCGTGTATTGTAGCCATGACTTCTATTTTCTGTTAAAAAGCTATTTGTTTTAACATATTTTATCGTCTCATAAATATACAGACCATAAACTGTTAATATATCTAATTCAGAAAAAATATGTTTTACAGAATCTTTACTTTTTAGATTAAATATGATACGTAATGCCCTTTTCTGTTGAATTAAAATTTTGTTCATGTTTTTCTTGGTGGTTACTCCATATATACTAATTCCGTAAGCTATATGCGAGTGAATTAAAGCAAAATAGATAGATTTTAATGAATCAGTGTTGCATTGTTTTGCCATACGTCTTAAGGCATATAGACCACTCGAAGTTTTACGCAGTATATGATCAACATGTTTGTCCCATCTCAAATTTTTGTCAATAATCAAACCTAGAAATTTTGTGTCTTGTACTTGATCTATTAATTCGTTCTCATCAATGAAAATACTTGGGTTCGGTCTATTTTTTGCCTGATTAGTCAAAAATGAAATGAAGCTTGATTTGTCAGAATTTAAAAGGAGATTCTTACTATTTAAAAATTCTTTGATCAGTGACAAGCCAATATGAGATGAAACTTCTACCCATCAGTTGGTAGTTAAAAATAGTGTAATGGGATTTGGATACCACCCTAGATTTGATCATCTAAACATGGTTTCTAACTAATACATGAGTAGTAATACAAAGCTTTGGCCAGTACAAAGTTTCTGGCCGATTAAAACACGGTCCGGTTGTCATTTGGCCAATATCACCTGGTCCAAACAGCGCTTATAATCAATATTAGATGACAAAATCGTTATTTACGGCCGAAATTCTGCAGTCCAACCGTCATTTGCGACTGATTTTACGTGATGCGATCGCCTTTTTCGACCGTTACTATGTGTTTTGGCTGGTCGCAATCGTTAGCGATCGTCATTTGTGGCCGATTTTATGAGATACGATCGCCTTTTGCGGCCGTAACTACGCGTTTTGGCTGGTCGCAATTGTCATTTTCGGCCAATTTTATGCCATGCGATCGCCTTTTGAGGCTGTTACTACGCATTTTGGACGGGCGCAATCGTTAGCGATCGTCCGGTAATCGGCGGGAAATACTCGTTTGAACTTTCGAGTATTTTTAAAACTTCAAGTCGAGTTCGATTATTAAAATACTCGGCCGAAAACTCAAAGTTTTGAGTAATCGCACCCCTATTAAGAAGAGAAAGGGGCCCATGACTGACCCCTGTAGAATACCTGCAGAAACTAGTTTTGATTTCATGTTTTTACCATTTTTTTAACTATTTGTTGTCTTTTACTTTCTCCCCCTATACATAGTATATGGAGAAAGTATTGTTTTCGTCAACATTTTCGAATTTGAGTTGTTAGTAGAAATATTTGTTTTGATGCTCCCTGAACTCAAAAAAATTATTTTTGTGATGTCTGTCTGTGTGGATGTGTACAGAGCTAGAGCCCACACCAATTGGCCGATTTAGATGAAATTTGATATGTAGGTGCTAAACCACAATATCTTCAGGCTTTTTTATTTTATTTAATTTTTGATTTTTAAGGGTAATTATCCCCCCAAAACCGTTAAAAACATGACAAATCCAAATTTCTTAAAATCGGCTCAAACCATTTTGATTAAACTTTAGTGGTTTGTAGAGCTTTAGGTATCCAACAAAATGACACCACCTACATTCCTGGAAAAATTCGGGTTCAGAAATTACAGAACTTAACCCTTTGCGGTCGAATGGCGAGTATAGGTCGCCGCGCGCCATTTTCCCGAACGCTCGAATGGCGACCTATACTCGCCGTGACGTTTAGCCCGTATGAAGTGCGCTAAAACTAAATATAATGTAATGATTTTATGTCTATTTGCTTCTTATATATTCCTTATTACTTTTAACGTTTATTTTATCTACTCCATGGATTATTTTGTTCTAAAATAAATGTTATTACTCCATGAACTATACTGTCTTGTGTCATCTGTAAGCGTCTGATAGTTCCAGCTCCGATTGTTGTCTGTGGTGTTTAGGTTATGTTTACTCTTTTGTTTAGTTATAATTATGACTAATAAAATTAGTGATGACGATATTTTTGAATGTTTTTTGTGTGTGTCATTTTACTTACAAATAAATATAAATGGGTTTTTACTCTCGTAATCTGTCACATATAGTACATATGTACTAAAAATATATGGAAGAAAAAATAAAACAGGTATACATTTTTATTTTTATTTCATCAATATACAGTATGTAATCAAAGTGCCTTAAAAATAAACCCTCATAAATGCATTTTAAAATTAATTTGGGTAATTAAATGTAACAATAGTAAAATCTATACAAAATAGCCAAAATTAATTTCATCTCAGGGTGTCTGGGTGATTTAATTTAATCGACCTCAAAGGGTAAAACATCCAAAATTAAGTTTTTTTATTTTTTATAAAAAAACATAAATGTTAAAAAAGATTACTTATCACCATTAAAAAGAGCTCAACAAACTAAATAATTTAGTATTTTGCATTATTATTCTACGATTGTTGGTTGCGGAGAAAATTGAAATTTTCATTTTGCGGTAAATGCAGCACATTGTCTAAGTTATTCTTATGGGGAATATGAAACTTACTATTTCTCTCTCATTTACTGATCAATTTCGTTTAACCCTAGGAGTGGCGCCATGTTAACGTGTAGTGTGGCGAGCTAAATTTGGCGATTTTGCAGACCTTTTTTTAAAAATCCATATAAATTCAACCGTTAGAGTAAACAAGTTAACTTTATATTCATTTTGTTCAGAAAGAACAGGAGATTCTAGAGATATTAAAATAATAAAGATCTAGACATTTTTTTTCCGGTAAAGTGAAAAGAATAAGAAAATTTTGATATTTTTTTTTGAAATTTCAAAAGCAGCCAGGGTAAAATTTTTTCCACAGATTTTTTATGGAAAATTCATTATATACATTTTGTAGACAATCTAATTCCCTACATATAAATATATAACATGTTGGGGAAAGAATTTTTTTTATAAGTTTTTTGGGGCATAATGTAATAATAAACGGAAACCCGAAAAATGCGTAAACTGTAGAGTGTTAGTTTGTGATGTAAATAAGTAATGTAATATATATGTATACTAATAATGATATATATATATTTGTATAGCTAATGAAGTAAGGAATCCAAAAAAGTCATAGGTTTATGGTAAAAAATTATTGTCACTTATAAATACATGTAAATAAAATAATGTTTTGGAATTTTTGCGTATTTGGAAAAAAAAAATTTCACAGTTTTTAGTATATAAATTTTTTACCAAATATTTTACCCCCAAACCAATATAACCATGCTGTAGTACATTCAATTACCTACATAAAAATGTATAACACTTAGGGTAAATTATTGTTTTTATATGTGTTATGTAGCACTAAACAGTCGCGGATTTGGCAAATTTCACTAGGCCTATGTAGGAGTAAACACAACACTTTATAAACACTATTTGTCAAACTTCAGTAATATTTATGCATAATATAATGCATAAAGATTTCTGTTATATACACACAAACACTTCACTAACACTAAAACTCCGAAATACTAAATTATTTAGTAATAACTCATGGATAGAAATATCACAACGCACATAAAACGAAACTCAAAATGGCTGATACAAGCTGTTGACAGAACAAATATAACACAATGGAACGTTTACTCTATCGAGTGCGGCTACATTCAGTACTGCCATCGCGCAACACCAAATTATTCGCCATTCTTTCTTCTTTCAAATAAGATATTATATGTCATGCAAATATAACATTACACTGGATATATATTCGATTTTGCATTCCGCCGGTTTACGGCGGTTCAGCATTTTACAGAAGAACAAAAATCATCTGTGTTTATAAAATCATATTATCTGTCAAATCAATATATCGATCTAAAACTCCATACCAAAATGAAATATAACTCCTTGGCTGTGCATTGGTACTACCCGCAACATCGTGCGACGAAAATTACCCGAGGTGGGTAATTTCAAAAAAGTCATATTTTGACATTTCCCAAGTGTCGGCTGCAAGTATCGTGTCGCGCCTAAAATTCATTTGATTTCTAATCGCGGTGACATTGTTATATACCTGCTACAGGGTTTGTTTATGTAATAAAATGAAAGTTCAGAATATTATCTTTCGCATGATCTATATATTATTCACTTTTGAGTTGATTAATAGAGGTTTATTTACGTTGCAAAATTTTCGGTCACATTCCGCCGGAAACCGGCGGTCAGCACAGTAGGCGACACAAAATCCCGCCGGAAACCGGCGGAACAGCACTCCTAGGGTTAAAACTTGATAAGCAGGTCAAGTTAGCATTGACCCACAGAGAATATTCTAAATATGTAGCAACATAACCCTGGGGGG